>CAXAMN010002002.1:827610-878145 GCA_963970005.1 Durusdinium trenchii
ACACTCTTGTGGGACACTGTTGCGGGACACTCTTGTGGGACACTCTTGTGGGACACTCTTGTGGGACACTCCTGTAGGGCACTCTTGTGGGACACTCCTGTGGGACACTCATTTGGGACACTCTTGTGGGACACTCTTGTGGGACACTCTTGCAGGACACTCTTGTGGGACACTCTTGTGGGCCACTCTTGTGGGACACTCTTGTTGGACACTCCTGTAGGGCACTCTTGTGGGACACTCTTGTGGGACACTCTTGCAGGAAACTCTTGTGGGACACTCTTGTGGGACACTCCTGTAGGACACTCTTGTGGGATACTCTTGTGGGACACACTCTTGTGGGACACAGTTGCGGGACACTCTTGTGGGACACTCTTAAGGGACACTCTTGTGAGACACTCTTGCGGGACACTGTTGCGGGACACTCTTGTGGGACACTCCTGTGGGGCTCATTTGGGACACTCTTGCGGGACACTCTTGTGGGACACTCTTGTGGGACACTCTTAAGGGACACTCTTGTGAGACACTCTTGCGGGACACTGTTGCGGGACACTCTTGTGGGACACTCTAGTAGGAAACTCTTGTGGGACACTCTTGTAGGACACTCTTGTGGGATACTCCTGTAGGACACTCTTGTGGGACACTCTTGTGGGACACTCTTGTAGGAAACTCTTGTGGGATACTCTTGTAGGACACTCTTGTGGGACACTCTTGTAGGACACTCTTGTGGGACACTCCTGTAGGGCACACTCTTCGTACGAGACTTCCTCCAAAAGTCACGCTGCGAGGCTGCAAGACGAGCGTTTCGTACGAGACTTCCTCCAAAAGTCACGCGTCAAGTCTCAAAAACGAGCGTTTCGTTCGAGACTTCCTCCAAAATTTACACGTCAAGTCTCCAAAACGAGCGTTTCGTACGAGACTTCCTCCAAAAGTCACAACGAGCGTTTCGTACGAGACTTCCTCAAAAACTCACATGTCAAAGTCTGCAAAACGAACGTTTCGCAGACTTCCTCCAAAAGTCCAGCGGAAACACCCATCGGAGCACACACATCACGCAGCCCTGCCAAGCAGTTTCGCGATTCCAGCCCCTCCAAACGACACCCGCTCACACGCCAATCCCAATGTGACAGCGACATTCACCTCTACCACAACTCACAACCTCCCGATTCCCTGCGCCTGCCACGAATCTTTCCGCGTCCACACGTCTAACGCGCACAAAGTACTGCGCCTGCCACGAAATGTCACCTCCGTCACACATCGCAACCTCACGATTCCCTGCGCCTGCCACGAAAATCCCACTTCCACACCTCAAAGCCCGCACAAAGTCCTGCGCCTGCCACGAAAAGTAACAATGTCATCTCATGTGAGCTTCAACAAAATTTGCACCACACCACACGTTTGGAATGATTTCGACCCGTTCTGAGCACACTCTCATCCACCAAAATCGGCATTTCAGCTGAGACTTGTCACGAAAACAGAGCTTCGGTGCCACACCCTGAAACGCAAATTCCAATGGCACGGCCACATCCAACACCCCAAAAACACGACTCTCCAAACGCTAATCCCAATGGAACTGCGCAGCAATCTGCAGATCTCACCAAACGCTGCGCCTGTGCAGCCGAAACGCATCACGTTGCTTGCGCGACATGTCTTTTTCATGCAAATCACAATGGAATAGCGGCGCAAACTGACACGTGACACATCCATGAATAGTCACTTGCAAAAGCTTCCCCCAATGGCAGCGCCTTAGCGCTCTACCGCGAACGGTTGCGGACGGTTGCGGACGGTTGCGGACGGTTGCGGACGTAGAAACAACGGATCGCGAACAAGGCTCTACCCCCAGACCCCCAAGAGTTAAACGAGAACCCTTCGCTACGCATTCGGGAAAAAGAAGGCCACGGTTCATAAGATTGAGTCTCAGCAAGATGATGCACAGATTTCTTCTCTTGAAGAGCTTCGACTCATCTTAGGTTACAGCCAAAAACGCACGTCTAGTCTCCGTGAGTTGGTCTACTTTATGCTTCGTCTCTGAGGTGGAAGCATTCGTGCAAAGAGAAACTTTACTCGTTTGATCTCGTTTGTTTTGCTCTTTACCTTTACTCTTACAGTATACTTAAGATATTTGAATACATTTGTGGCCATTGAGAAGAAAGAAAACGTGCAGACTTGTCTGCACTAATCGACTCCTGATTTTCATTCCATCTCCAAGATGTTTTACTAGTTAACTCCTTGCGCCCGGCTATTGCGCCCTCGTGCTCTTGGGAGCTGCTTTAGCATCACATGTGTTGGGAGTTCTGTAAACAGACTGCAAAAGGCCCTCCCCAGATACTGATACCGAACGCATCCATAACGATCATGGTGTTAGTTGGACACAACTTGCCATTAGTTGCTTTCTGGCGTTGCTCTTATTTAGTCTATTGGGTATCACACATGTGGCCGGAATATAACCATTGGTTCTGAGGGAAGCAACCTCCTGCTTTTTTCTATATGTATTTATGTTTTTATATGTACAAGATACACACACCATCACTCTATCCTTTGATTCCAAGTTCAATCTCAGAACGTCACTCTTTCGCACGCATCCGATCCTTCCAAAACGGTACACCTCGGACGCGATCCTTGCAAAGCGGGGTCGGACGCATCCGATCCTTGCAAAATGGCCGCCAAACGATTGAACTCTTACGAGGGGTCTTACTCTCTCTTGCTCTCTCTTTCTGAACCCGTTCTTTGCGTTTCTTTGTGTCGTTTATCGATGTGAAATCTTACTGTAATTGATTATATATCATGCTTACCCTGGTAGATCCGTCTCTTTCCCACCGAGCTGACCGAGCTTAGCTCCGAAACAGGGCGGGAGCCCAAACCCAAAACGGCACCGGTGTGACATCCGAGTCAATCCGACCGGCACCCGGAACCCCGAGAGCAGGTCCTGCAGCGCAGCGGGGCCCAAGCCAAAGCGTGTTCGTCGACTCATGTTTGGTGAGATGTGGAACATGTTGGACCACAGTACAAATACATATATAGTATACAAATACACATTTAAATACAGTACAAATTAAGTGATCCGTGTTCTCTTTTTTCAACCTGTTGGAAAAAACCATCCGTGTGTCTTACACGTGTGCGCTATTTCTACACTCTCTTTCAAGCCCACACCACGCACGACATGGCACGAGCCCGGACTGCGGAAGTGTCCCAGACAGGGTTATGTGTCTGGGTTATGTGTTCAATATTGGTTGGACAATTGGTTTTTGTTTTGTAAAAATCCAATTGGGTTATGTGTCAGATACTTGGTTCCTTCTTCTACCCAATGGTTTGGAGGTTTTGTAAAAATCCCTCTGGCCTCTTCAGCAGCATTGGGATCCATCATCTCTGCCTCAGTCAGCTTTGCGTCTCTTGCAAAAGACTTGTTTGGAGCTGCACATCAAAACTGCAGCATCTCCAAAACTGGGCAAGTGACAAGCGCATGTCTTTTTGGCAATAGGCCTTTTTCTTTGGATTGAATCGTCCCGACCTCTGTCTACGCCAAGACAGCATGGTCTGACTGCGGCATTTGTTGACTGATCTGGGAGTCCCAGGCGTTCCAGCTACATATAGACACCTCCCAGGTGTTCCAGTTCGCCCCGGAACGAGCTCCCAGGCCCCAGGCCATTACACCCGTCTACCCAGCCAAGATCGACGATGTTTAGGGCCAAGCAGCAGCACGCCTGCGAAGGAAAGGTAGCAAGAAACCCAGCAAGTTTGCCCTGAGCGCTTGCGCATGCGCTTGCACATGCGCAAGCAGTTCGGTTGGAACATGCCAGCCTGCCAGCGCACTTTGAAAAGCTCATGGTTTCAATGCTGCTAGCTTGGGGAAAAAAAGGACAACACCGAAAAATCCAACGAAACGTTTGCCGCAGAGGCACTCCGAAAGGGCATGAAGTGTTTCCCGCTGAAATTTGTCAAACTTGGCCTTCGCCTTGGAGTCACGGCACGGGCCCCGGTTCACGGTTGCAGACATCAGTCATGGGACCGAGACGGAAACTCTCGTCACTCGTCTGACGAGAGGCATCCGATGTTCCATGAAAAATGGAGGAACATGATTGAACATGGGAGGGTTCTTCTGATTCTGGGGATCGTGATCTCGACTCTACCTCAGCTTCCTACAAGCAAGCTGAGTGATTGGTTGGTTGGGACCAGGTTCGAAAGGCGAAACGATGATTTTGGGGAAAACGACGGTCGCCCAGTCCGGTCGTCCATGTCGACATCGCCCGAAACGTCCGGTCGTCCAGGCAGAAGTCGTTGCCGCCGCCCGAAACCGCCCGTAGCACTGCCGTCCTTGTTCTACACGAAACGCGCATGTACAACGACTGGATGACGATGTTCCAGCAAAGGATGGTGGGTAGGTGGATGGGTGGGTGGGTGTTCCACTGAACCGGAAAAGAGTGCATCAATCGTCAGAACTGATGGGTGTTTTTTGAGTCCCTGAAGACCTCTCCGCCTCTGCCGTTCAAGTCACACGCTCGGTGTGAGTACAGTGGCAAAAGTCCTTGGTCCGCGACACTCGCGAGGACTCTTGCATCGAACATGGGGCAAAACGTACGATGTCTGAAACAAAAGACCCCAGAACCCACGATGTCTGAAAAAGGAGTCAGCTACATGATGCTGCATGTCTCTGGAGCAACACCATCTTTTCTGCTACTGTAGCTTTACCAGTTCCGAAGTGGAGTCCAAAGCAGAACCGGCCAGCAAAGAGACAGAGTTCCTTAGTGGTGTCTTCTCTTTTCCTATGCAAGTTGAGCATGAATCATGAATCATAATCATAAGCGTTCGCTCACAATCAAAGAAAGGTTGCTTGTGCCACCTTCTCATCATGTTTCTCTACCTGGCGTGGTGTTTTTCATCTTCTCTGTGCCCCTTATTAAACACACGACGCTAGATTTACGATAGTTTGCAACATGCGTCTTGACTCAATCTTGATTCTTTCCTAAAAGAAAATGCATCAAGTACACCATTCCCCTCTTTGCGACGAAGCGTCGCAAGTCGCGCCTTTGGGACACTCACCATATGCCCACAAGACGCAAGGCCTCCGACAAAAATCTGGATGCCCCACACTGCCAGCAGAAGGGAGAGTGGCCCGCTCCGGCAATGTATCATTCGTACCCGAAGCTGTTCCTTCCAGGCAAACGATGACAATCTTGAAACGTGAAAAAGGGATGACATTGACAAATAATGTTATCTAATTTAATGATAGATTATATGTCATTGGCATACGCCAAGTGAATGACCAAGGAACCTGATGTTCACACCAATGACCAACAACACCCTGATGTTCGCCGAACGCCTGTGGATTCGGATGATTCGGGCGGCGTCTTCGTGGTCGGCATGAAGGACAGAGCATCTGCGCGCTCTTCCAACGAGGCCACGTACTTCTCGGTCCTGGAGGTAGAACGACCAGTGAGCTTTCTGCTGTTTCGAGAGAAGTCGGTCGCTTTCTTCGGTTTCGGTCGGTCCTGGAGAGAGAGGGCGGTAGGCTCCTAACCGGCGGTAGGCTCCTGGCTCGTTGTTCCATCTTGCTCTCCTCCTGGCTGGCGTGAGGTGGTGCGGAATGATGAAAATCATGAAGTCCCTAACCCATACAGACTCACAGTAGTCACCGTGCGCCTATACAGACTCACAGTAGGCGAGAAAGAGCGCTAGCGCTCTGAGTCAGAAGTGAATTCTCTGGAATTTGGTGGGTGTCTGCGATGCGGCTTCGGGCGGGCTGCGCTGTCAAAGCTTGATCCAGATGGCATTGAAGACTTGAACCATTATATAACCATATTGAAGACCCCTCCGACTCAGTCGGGGCTCAAGATACAAGTTGTACTCAGACATGCATGCAACGAACGCATCACCTAGAGCCATCCAGCATCCTTCAACACACGAAGCCTCGGATCCGTCCTGCACACAAATGAACGTCCGAGCATACTTGAGCACAGCCATTGCTCCGCACGAATTGGCCTCTTGGAGAGATAGGAAACTGAGACACGTCTTTGGGGCCTTGAGCAATGACTGCGCCGAACAAGCGGAGGCCACGCTGTTTGACCTCCCTCCATTCCCCTCGCCCGTTCGATCGGTCCAAACGATGGATGGGTGGACCAAGCTCCGGTCCGGTCGTCCAGTCCGGTCCGGTCGTTGAGGGAGTCGGTCCAGCGTGGAACGGTGGGGGGGGTGTTTTCCGATTGACCTGCGGGATGGGTTTCCTCCGTACAAGGTCCAATTGACCTGCGTGAATCATAGATACAGTGGGTTCGGAGTAGATGACAAATGGCACAAGTTACCCCATCTTTGGTGGTTTATAATATGAACCCCCATCTGTCTATAGGACGTGTATAGGGGGTTGTGCCATCATGTGCCATCTACTCTGAAACCACTGTAGATCCTGAATGTCCTGTCGGACTTCCAAGATCTCGCAAACCTCTCACCAACTCCACTCAAAATCTTGCAGACCGCCCTACGTGAGTGGTCGAATCTTCTCGAAGTCGCCCCCAAATCGCTCGAAAAACATAACGTCTAACAAATTGTCCGACTGCGGGTTGCTCCCCTGTCTCACGGGCCCCCAACCACAAATCATGTAGACTCTTGATTATAATGGTATTTCACGCCCCATAGTGGGGCGAGGATGTCCGATGAAAACACCAATGGGATGGCCTCCCAGCGAGTCGTCGGGATGTTCTGCGCTACGGGATTTGCCACACCTTCTCGGCTTGGCCCACGCCGTAGACGCCGAAGAGGCCGCTGTCGGCGTACCTGGCGATTCGCCCGTGTGGTCGCCCGTGTAACGTGAGAGCGAGCAGTGGAGAAAAAGGTGCCAAAAACCTCTTTGCGGATCCAAAAAGAAACTCAGACACGGCCCATGGGACTGCCATAGGACTGCCGATCAGTTGGGGTGGTGCCAGGGGGGTCAATGGGGCGGCAGTCCTATGGCAGTCCCATGGAGTGTCTGGGATAGATATGATGTTTAAGTCTTCCAAACATTTGTGCAAGACTGTATCTGACTGGACAGTGAATCCGGGAAATCATGGGGAATGACCTGTATAACTGGCGAATCTGGATGCCTGCGGCTCCGAAGGCGCTCCCTCCGAGAGGCATCAGCTATCTGGTCTATCCTAACTGATCTATCTTGATTCTTGATCTATCTGACTTCCCAGCAATGTCCTTATTATGGATCTTATACCCTAGAAGTCCAAAGACTAGACTATATTTTGACCGACTGATGTAAAGGATATTCCTAGACACGGGTCACCTAGTCAGACCATTCTTTTTATAGTCTTTGACTCCTGCGTCTGGGGTCAAAAGCCACGGGCGTTTTCCGAAGAACACACTCCTTCCAGATGCCAGTCCCATGGATACCCAAAAGCACCACATAGTAGGCAAAGATACCAGTCCCATGGAGAAATTTGGGGAAAAGGATCGCGCACGAGGTATTGAAGGCCATGCACGACTCGACGAAGGGGCTCTGCTTCACCACCTGCATGGCCAGGTGCTGAGCCCGTTCGGCCAGGTGTTCTGAGAGCATGGAGCCTTCTGCTCAAGGTAGGGGATGTTGCAGACATGTTGATGCATATTTTTGTCAGACAGTTATATAAATCTTGCAGCACTTGGATAAAGGAGAATTGATAACCCATGATCATCCACATGTTTTCGGAAGTGATGCAAGAAGCTCTGCTCAACAGCCTAGCAATGTTGGTGCCTAGAGATGTCTGAACATGTCCTCCTCGATTTCCGGAGGCAGAGATACAAGGTGTACTGACCATGTAGAGAGGATTGTTCAGCTACAGGAATGGTGTCGAACACTCCACCCCAGTCCCACCTTCTCAGAAGGTACGACTGGAGCCCTAGGGTCGGGGACCCCCAAAGATCTAAATGGGAAAATGAAAAACCGACTCACCTTCAGTGGCTGGGGAGTCTCTCGATTCTAGCTGTGAAGGTCCGGAAGCCCGTCGTCGGGAGAACGGACACCTGACACCACACAATGGTGGGATCGGGTCGCCAATCCTAAGAGCTCCTACATATTTCTATACTTGAGAGAGGAGGGGGTGAACGAAAGGTAGCAGGCAATCACAAGTAACCCTGGTAGAAGTCCACGACGGCGTGAACCGGCGCAGGGGGGATTTGACGAACAGAATCAACTCTTACAGGACCAAATTCAATGCACAATCCCAACTCCTGATTGTAATACATTTTTGCTAAAGCAAGGAGAACTCAGGTAGCTCAAGCTACCTTTCGTGATAAGAGTGGTAGGTAAGGCTCTAAGGAGTTTCCCGCTATTTCCCTCTCCTACAGGACTTAAAGGACTCAAGAAAAGCCACGTTCGAACAAAGGGTCACGATCTGGTCGCTAGCTGATGGCCTAATAACGCGATCAACCTCTGCGCCCTGCTGGGGGGCAAAAGCTTCTGTGCTTCTGTGGCCTTCTACCAGAACGTGGTCAAATCTGTGTCGTTTGGCCGGGTTCCGGCCCTGAAGTTCGATCCTAGAACACCTGGAGCCCATTCAACCCATCTGACACTCCCGAAAGCCAGCATGGACCCGGGTCGAATGGGACCCAGAAAGACTGGTTTCCTCTAGCACCAGTGGTTTTCAGGGCATGAGTTGAACCCACGGGGTCACTTTGACCACCCACCCATCCCAGCGTCCGTCCGCGATTCTCGGACCCCACGTCTGCGGCTGCGGCGGGAGGTCCCATCCGTTGGTGGCCGAGCGAAGTCCCGACGTCCCGTCCGTGGTGCGTCGGCTTGGGCGTCGCGACCGTCGCCTGGGTGGAGAGCCGCGAGGTCACACCGGAGCCGATGGTGCTGGTGGCCGCCGCTCCACCGCCCAGGAGCTCCTGGCGTTGTGCAACGCCCGAGGAGCCGTTTCATGGGAGGCGATGATCCCTTGGATCAAATGGCCTGCAGCAAGACCAGAGTTTCCTCGTGTTTTCATGAAATTACACCAGCATAGACCCAGATAGCTAGGCAGAATCCCACGACCTGTTGACATGCGACTGGCTGGAACAAGATGTACGCAGCCTGCACAGCCAGCTTACTGTCTCCACCACGTGCACAGCCAGCTCACAGCACCAGCACCGGCACCCGGCACAGCCAGCTCACAGCACCAGCACCAGCACCGGCACCCGGCACCAGCAACCTGCCTCCATCACGTGCACAGCCAAGCACCGGCACCCAGCACCAGCAACCTGTCTCCATCACGTGCACAGCCAGCTCACAGCACCAGCACCGGAACCCGGCACCCAGCACCAGCACCAGCAACCTGTCTCCACACGTGCACAGCCAGCTCACAGCACCGCCACCAGCACCGGCCCCCGGCACCCAGCACCAGCACCGGCACCCGGCACCAGCACCAGCAACCTGTCTCGAAAGCGCGCGGGCAACTCATTGTTATTTGAAGTAAGAACCCCATAGCTTCGCTATCTGGGGAAAAACGCAAGACCAGATGTAGTGCAAGACCATGCCCGATCATCATACTTGAAACCTTATTGTGTATATATGTTTGATTGTGTCCAAAATCCGGACTGAAGCAGGTCTTCTTGGTTCTATGTCATATGCACCGTTGGAGCAATTGACACCAAGCCGTCCCCATGAACAACGGAAACATGGAAGCTACACCATCCAAACGTTGGAGTATCCGGAGGCACCAGGTCGGTGCGTTCTCGACAAAGCTACACCATCAAGTCTCGTCACACGGAGAAAGCCACGGAAAAGGCTTGCTTGGCGATCGCAGAAAAGCAATGTCTGAGTCTGACTGCAAGTAGATGTGAAGTTCTGCATGTGTGAAGTAATTCCAGTGGCGAGCACACACATATGACTGCTCTTGATAAAGCCTGCTTGCTGCATGTTGGTGGAAGGCAGAAATCAAGAGCAAGAATTCGAATGCCAGAAGGTTTTCCGGGCTTCCATGAGCAACCATGTTCACTTCTCCTCTCCCATTTCAGAAGTCTCATTCCCAAACTCACTCCCATTCCCCCCACCGAACCGGGAGTTGAGTCACTCAGCACCTGGACACCAAACCCCCCCGAACTCGCGAGATCACCTGGATGAGGGCGACGGGCGCCAGCTCAGCATGCCCAAAGGCGCAGGACTGCAACCTGCGCAGCGTTCGCGCCCGTTTGCGCCCGCGGGTCGCCGCGTGGTTGAGGTGGGGTCAACTGGCCGCGTGGTTTTCGCATCGGATTGGAAGATGTACCGCCCTGAAATCGAAGTCCACTATAGCCCCCCCAAGATGATCGGTCAATCTGTCAGTCCCTGACAGGTCGTTTGTGGTGTTGTTTTTGCGTTCGTCCCGCGCCCGGCGTTTTTGGTGCTTTGGGGGCCCTTGGGAGGAGGAGCTGCAAACGCGAGATTTTGCGGCATTTGGTTGGAAACGCAATTTGATTCAGAGTCTGCAAAGGGGAAAAGGTTTGGGGGGTTGTATGTGTGAGCATGTATGAGCAGGTGTATGTGTGTGGGGGATTGATATGTTGACCTTTCTCTTCTTGAAGGGAGAGTACCTGTTGTTTTTTGCTGTGTTATTGCTTTATAAAACTATTTTGGCTCCTTGTATCTATGGCTGGCGCGCCCGACATAAAGCTAGTTGGTGCCAGTTTCTTTGCAAGAAAGAAGGAGAGGCTGTCTAGGGTGATGACATCCAGGGGCTGCCATGGTGTTTTTGTTTGTGTGCGATCCATCTCAAGCAATAAACATGATTTTAGTGGTCCAAGCAGCTACAGTGAGTTGAGCTACCCCATGGCATGGGATGAATTTATGTGAGCTGCGGCCTGCTTCCTGGTGGACCATTTTTATACTAACAAGTGCCAATTAAATTAGAATGCCCTGCTGAACAATGTCCTGTGGATGTCATGGCCACGAAAGATTCCGCTTAAAAACACCCCGCAAAAAAACGCTGAGGCTGGAAGCCGGCGGCTTCCGCCCACCAGGCTACCCCAGAAACCAGCGGCTGCGCACTCTTGCGCGTGCACGAGTTGTTCACCCAACCCCAAAATTCTCGAATGCTGGGTGTGTGAGGATACACATCCCAAAGCTATTACACTCTGACTCGCTATCATGGAAGTGGATGGCATGGTCCCTTGGAAGACGACTTTCCTTTACGAACAGGGGGTGCCATCCACTTCCATGTGATGTGTTCGGAGTGTACCCCACTTGGAAACTCCGTGTTCCGACCATCGCCGGCGGGAGGTCCCGACCACACCGAAGATCCACCCGAGGTCCCATGAGCTGCCCGGCCCGAGCGCGAGGTGGCAGTAGGGGGACTTGCCCTCCATTCGCATGTCGCCACCGGTGTAGGTGGCCTGGAGCAGGAAGGTGGAACAAACCGGTGGAAAATCGGACCTTCGTTTTGAAGCGGAAGACGGCTCAAAGTATCTCGTTTGGATCTCGGTTGGACCAACATCTAGAACAACTGGGTCAGACCCCATCTTGTTCAGGCTTATCTGTTGCGAAGTGGATCTCTTTCAGCAGGACATTTTGGAATGCCAGACCATCGGAAAGAAATCCATTTCTGCAGCGAATTCTATGCGACCAGCGCGTTCTGTAGGGAGAACCGCACGCGTGTCGTTCCCTCACTGTGCTGGGAGGTGCATTGCTTTGGCTTCTAAGCTTACAGAACTCTCTGGCACATCATCGATGGGGCCCGTTCGTCCAGGAGAGCTGAAGCATCTCCACTTCGATATGGTTGATCCAGTAAGAGAATCCACGCAGAAAGGAATGCTGGAATGGCATGGCGGCTGAGTCAGCTGAATTGAAGATGTTTCAACCCTGTTTCTAAAAAGTCTCACAAAACTCAGCAGTGACGCGGCTGCAGTCAACGGGGAAAGGTTTGGGGGGATAGCATGTAAAAACCATGGAGGCAAAAAACAGCGGAAGGGTGGACCAGTGGAGTCATTGCGTTCGATGCAGGTACACAGTGGAGCCTCCTCCACCGCTTCAGCACCAACTGATACCCTCTTCGTTGGACGGGCAGTATCAGTGGGGACCCGTCCCCCTGCTTCTTGGCGAAAGAACAAAGGTGAAAAGCGGGGCAAACGAATTCCTTGGGGACAGGTGGGGACACACACGCACACCAAAAAAACACACACAGTGGTATGACACCATAATCATTTGCACTTCCCCGGGTTTCGTCATTCGGCGGTCTTGTCTCCAGTGACTCATAAGCTTGGCTTCAACTGATCCAGAACGTGAGGAAGTTGAGGCATGTCGAGGCGCTGTCCACGCGTTTTTTGCGCCCAACACTGATGGTTGTTGGTGCAATCCAACCGGGTCATCCAGGGTGACCGGATTTCCAAAAGAACAACTTGTTGCTGTCCATGATCAAGAAGACCATGGACCATTCTCGTGTGGAATCTGCAAGCTGCACATGCCTGCACTACCTATATATATATATACATTGTCAATTAAACATAATATGTTATCTTTCCACAAATCCGGAAACGTTTGGATTTTCTCTATTTGGGTGCAATGCAGGTTACATCCTCACGGTTGTGCTGGTTCCGCGCAAATGTTTGGAGGGGAGCAGTGTGCTCAAAAAAGAAAATCTACACTCCATGTATGGAATACTTACATACATTGACCCCTTTTTCAACCACCCCAATGTATGTGTATATGGCAGTCCCAGACGGGTCGTGTCTGGGTATATATATATATATTATATATACCCCCACACCGACAAAGCCGCTGGACCTGGAGGCTGGAATAAAAACCAGGCCTTGGTGTCCTCACGCTTCTTCATAGGGATGGCATTGTAATCTGCGAAAGAGCCTGATTGATGGATGGATCTGTGGACGGATTCGTTCGAAGGGGTTCAAGATGGTAACCTGTGATGAGTATGGCGGATTGGTGGACAATGTGTTCGATGAAATTAGCTCATCTGACAGATTGCCAAGTACAAACATCTTTCAAACACCATCTGAACATGGCCACCACATTGTGCGAGGTGTTTCTATGTTTTTTCTGGTATGTGCCAATCATGTGAAAAGAAAATGTCCCCCCAATCAACCCCTCGACTGCTCTAGCTGCTCTCGCTGCTCGCTGAGGCACGCATGACCCACTTGGTGAGCTCCGCATGCTGCACGTTCACCCCCACGAAGACCATGCGCTCCGGGGCGAAATGATCCAAGAGGTAGCCCCGCACAGTCTCTGGTGTGAAATAGCCCATAGACCTGGAGGTCTATCGAGCCCGAGAGTAGGAGTGGCTTGGAGTGTTTCTTTTGGTAGGACCCGTGGGTTTAGGACTTGGAGTTGGAGAAACTTACTTGGAGGTTTGTTTTCCAAAGAACAGTGTTTTCATGTGGAAAAGACCTCTCAAAAGTTGAATCTCATTCATTCTGAGTGCCTTTTTTTGAGTGGGCACTCGGAAAGAACTCTCTAAGGCAGCAAAAAGAGTCTCTGGGTCGAAACCAGAGGCTCCGCCAATGATCCTCCTTTCCCAAACAATGGATGTCTAGAATATTTGCCTACAGGATGCCTACATGGTTGTCCAGGTCAATGTAGGTTTAAAAAAATGTTTTAAGTTAAAAGACATCAAGGTCCCATGGAGAGTGTGAGTTAGATTCTACTAGTCGCTCCTCCACAGAAAACTGATCACCACTACCTACTACCTAACTGGGGCGCCTCCTGCGTGTCTTCTTCGGCCCTGTTTTTACTTGCTATCAAGTTGTCCTCTAAGACGTGCGGTTCGTAACGGTGGGTTGGCCATTGAACTGATTCCAACGAATCGGGCCAAAGAATACCAAAGAGTCAAATAGTCCATACATGTCCTTGCCTGCCATGAATCTGTGGGCGGATGCTTTTCTGGAGGGAAACATTAGAAGATTCCTCCAAGACAGAAACCCATTGCAGTCTTTGGTGCACACACTCCACTGCTCTGCATTTCCCTCCCCAGCTGAATTGCGTAGAACAAAAACGCGGCTCTTGCGCTAACTGATGGCACTGGCATGTTCTAAGCTTGTCAGGGCCAATGATAATATTCTTGAAAATGAAGGACCCCATAAACATCGCAACAACCACCACCAAAAACACTGTTTTCCATCGCTTGACAGATCAAAAGGAAACAGAACCCAGTATGGGTTCATTCGGTGTCTTTTGGGGGGAACACCGAGAGATTTCTCTATCGACCTCAGGTCGCCCAACAGACAGTCACCATTCAGGTCGCGGACGTGTCGTTGGTGGTGCCTTCTTTTCAGGTCCCAAAACCCTTCAGAATCCACCGGTCCTTGTCCTTCGCGTCCAATCCTTCGCGTTCACCCGGGGTGAACGGACTGTTGGGTGACAAATCATGAAACCGTCGGTGGCAGTTTCATGTGGATGGTTCCTGAAAAGATCATAGTCGTCTACAAACAGAGGGTTGGATGTCCTCTGCACGAAACCATGGGCAATTTTCCGGGAGTGGCAAGAAATATCCTCCACCCAGCAAGCTTGGGGACGGATGTGATTCTTTCGCTACTGTGGACTGCAGGTTTTTTGCTGCAGGCTGGGTCGTGCAATCTGCAGCCACTCCAGCAATGGATGGACACAGCCTTCAGACGGCGAGGCTCTCCCGCCTCTCGCTCATCAGTGGGCTTCGGCCCAGGGTGTTGTTGCAGTAAGCCGCCTGCGTTAGGACACATTTAGGACAAAAAGACGCCAAAAATACACCGGAGATTTGGGGCCCAACTCTGCAAGATACTCTGCTTCACATTGCTTCACTACCTCACCGCTCTCATTTGGTACAAACTGCTGGAACGCCCCTCGGACGAAAGTGGTCGCACACCATGAATGTTTGAGTCTTCGCTCTGACCAACCAGGCCGTTCCAGTCTGAAGAATCACTGTGCGGGGCAAGAAGCTATTGGTAGCTCCTGGCCTTACTACTACGAGCATTCTTGCTACTACGAGCCCTTTGGGGAGTGCATTTTAAGAGAGAGCGCTTCCTGGAGACTGTTCCGGCCCTGGCCGGGTAGACTGCCTACTGGTCTATGGTCTATGTTCCGAAGCTTCCAGGGGTCGGAAGGCCTAGGCTTAGGACTGGGAGGTCTCCCGCGAGTGGGTAGAAGTGCAGGACAAAAATCTTGCCCAGCAATCCACAATAAGAACTACTGCTACTGTCACTGTTCACAACTGCTACTGCTCTGTTCCTCCTCATCTTACTACTGCTACCACTCCTACTGCTGCTCCTCCTCCTACTGCTTAACTATTTACTTACATACTTGCTTACTTACTTTCTTTCTATTCTTACTTACTTACTAACTTACTAACTTACTAACTACTAGCTACCTACTAAGTTACTACCTACTACCTACTACTACTACCTACTACTACCTACTACTACCTACTACTACTACTACTACTACTACTACTACTACTACTACTACTACTACTACTACTACTCCTACTCCTACTGCTCCTGCTCCTGCTCCTGCTCCTGCTCCTGCTCCTGCTCCTGCTACTACGCCCGCATGCAACACCCACATCGTCATGCCGCCCCATCACGCAACGTCTGACCTTGTGAAGCAGCTCACTCACCATGCTGTCGGGGTTGGACATCAGCGCCTCACCCCGCGTCACGGCGGTCCAAAGGAAGTCGACCATTAGGACCGTTGTCACGTCAGGCGGGGATTGAATGAGATGGGAGAATTGCTTTTATTGAAGAAACATGTCAAATCCTGCAAACCAAAACGATTGGATATGCCTGGAATGCCTGGATCAGATTGCCGCCACCTTCGTGGCGTCACGCGGGTCATTCAGCACACCTTCGCTCTGTTGTGGGTCGTGCCTCCTTGTCGGTCTTCACATCTCCCTGTGCCGATTTCACTTCCCAAGGCCTCAATGTCCGCCGGACAAACGCTCACCGCATGACTTCGAGCTGGGAGCCTGGCAAAAAAAGAACATCGTATACGTTCTAAAATCCACCATGTTTAACAATGTTTAAACATGTTCGAGAATGATCTCTCTCCAAATCCAGCGAAGCCCTCCCGGGCGGTAAACACAAACCTTAGGCACCGATTGGACCAAATGTTCACAGCTGGGCTGCAACATGCGAGGGAAGATCACATTGCCCACCATCAAAGGCACCACATACGGCAGCATCTCCCGCTGCACATCCACCTGCGTGGTGCAGCAGGGCAGCTGCAGCACCAGGCTGCAAGATGTCATGATGAAACTCCCAAACATTCCATGAGACTGGCATATTGACCTTCTATTGACCTTCATTGGACCTTCATTGGGGTGGTTTCAAGGGTCAATGTATCTACATCTGCCATACATGGAGTGTCTGGGGACTTGCACAACCAAGATGTTGGCAGGGTGGTCACAGGAGGGGCACACTGAATAAGAAAACATAAGAAAACTGTTATGGTTGAACACGAGTTTCCCTCCTGTACTGCAAACATCCAGTACACAGTCTACCTCCAACCTCAAGCAATCCCTCAACAGTACGCCATGGTACACCTTTTTCCACACCGGTCTTTTTCACCGTTGGCAAACCCGCGTATACAACGGACCATGTCATGACCCACGACGTGAATATCGTCTTCACGTCGATCAGATGTTCGAAGCGCCAGCGAACGCACGTCGCCTGATAGAGGATCTCCTCTCTGCCGCTCTTGGCGGAGGCCGACTGATCGGCGCCCATCTGCTCCAAGGTTTTCACCGTCCTGTGGTGTTCCGCGGCGGTGACACCGGCGGGAGGTCGCCAAGGAGACGGCGGTCGCGGAGACGGCTCGGTGCTCTGGGCAAGGTGGGCCAGGTAGCCAAGCAGTTTTGAAGGGAGGGGGAGGAACAAACACTTAGGAGAGTCTATGGGCTTGGATTGGTTGTGCCATCATGTGCCAACTGAAATGGCTGTAATTAGATGAACTGTAATGACTCCTGGGCCGAGCGATGTTGTCGTCCATAGAAGTGTCATGAAGTGTCCTGCTTGGTGAGATCGAAAACTGTTGATGATCGTTCTCTAGTACTGAGGGCCCTGAATGCAAAACATTCTACAGCGAACCAACGATCTAGATTGAGCACCTGCCAGCAAACCTTTCCAAAGCAGTTGGCTCAGTACCTGAAAGCCCAAGTTAGACCCAGCCCCAAGAGCCCCAAGGGCCCCTTGCCTGAGGTGACTGAGATGGGCTGTGGACCGGAAGCCCATCAATGCGGCCATGTGTGCTGCGCCCAAGTTGGCGGAGGTCTCGAACCGTGAGCCCGCATGGACGTAGAGACCTCCGGCAAGATCGGACGGGTGGCGATTGGACATGATCACACCCATCGATTGGACGTTTTTCTCGGTGGGACAAGTGGGGTTCAAGGAGGCGGTGCAGCGTTCGGAACATGTTGTGCCTGAATCCAAACCAAAACAGTGAGACTGCCATCGGTCATGCCGAAATAAATGCCCGTCAAGGACATTTGAGGCCCGAACCGTTCATGCCAAACCACCACTGCAAGGTAGCTGATTTCTTGACCCAACGCCATATACCCCCTTTTCTCAGCAGCTTCTCCCCAATCTCCATTCTTCTCACTGTCCCTGCATCTCTTGGATGCCACAACCAAATAAAATCCAAATCACTTCAACCCCCAAAAAAACACCCCAAAAACCCCGCTCTCCGAACTGCGCTTCTTCACCAACCGCGGCCGTTTCCCTCCCTCCTCCCACCAAACAACCACCTCCCTGCCGCACGGACACCGCGTCCCGACCAAAGAGTACACCGCGGACCCGTCTGTCTGGTCCTTTGCGGTGCGGGCGTGCCGCGAGTACGGTGCATCCGAGACGCCGAGGCGGGCGGTCAGGCCCTGCTTGTCCACCGAGGCAATCTTGATGCCTCGGTCGTGTCGTTGGTGTCGTGACGTACGGCGTAGTACGGGTGTGGAGCGGGAGCGGGAGAGAGGGAGAGGAGAGCAGGGGGAGAAGGAAGTTATGGGGGACTATAGAGTGGTACTTGGACTGGGCGTCATACAGTAGAACCATCAGAGAGCGGACGAGGAAAATGCGATGGTGTTCTGAATGAGTTCGGAGTCGGAACATGGGAAGAAATTGAAGACATAAGTTACCATCGTGTTATTTCTGTGAATCTCCAGATTTCCAGACGCTCCTATTCCAACATGTTTAAAAACATCACGTTCGGCACATCAGAACACCCACCCGGGCGCCTGCGCAGTCACCAAGGAAGTGAAATCCTTTTGGGAATCACCTACGGACCATGGATACACCTAGGACCTATGGTACCCGTAGTGGGATCCCATAGGGATTCCCATGGATCACACTACAGGTACTACGGGCACCACCATGGATCCCCAAGGAAGTGAAGTCCCCACCCAGGGATCAGCTTGGCACCATCTCACTACGAGTCCATCTCCACCAGGATTCCGGTCCCTGGATACAAGTGCGGCTCCCTTGGCTGTTTTTCGAAGCGAATGGCTGGTTTTCGACTCATCCCCATCTGAGTCTCTCTTCATCACAAGCTAGTAGTAGTAGTAGTAGTAGTAGTAGTAGTAGTAGTAGTAGTACTAGTACTAGTAGTTGGGGCCATAGGTCAGGCAATCTATGAGAACAATAAAGATATGTATACAACTGTTTATATGTATAAAATATACTATCTATACATTGAATCCAAAAACAACCACCGAAACAACACTCCAAAGACAGCTTGGCCCCTCCATAAAGCTCGGCATCCCGGCCATTCTCGAGCTTGGAGAACTCGAACTTGGGCGCCACCAGCGCCGGTGCCGGAGGGTCCAGCAGGATGCTCCGATCCTCGGATTAATGGACGACGGGTGGACGGGTGGACGATGGGTGGACGACGGGTGGACGACGGGTGGTGAGGGGGGAAGTGTTCATGGTGACCCAACGAAATCTAAAACGGCTCAGATGCAATCCAACAACATCCAACAACTCTTCTGAAATCCCACCCTCTTTTTCTTCTTTATCCGGGTTGGAAAAAGAAGGTACTGCGGCACTTGCATGCATGTACCGATGTGCGACCCCTCGGCTCCGAACCCGGGCGGTCATTCTTACCACACATCCAATTCATATCAATTGCAGTGGCCACTGGGAGAACTGACAGTGGCTGGGAGAATTCAGTTGATGCGACTGCTCTTGTTCTGGTTCATCAACCACTTTCAACCCAAGTCTAAGATATCCAAGTCTCCAGTGTCGTGCCTGGCGGCTGCTTTTCGGCCGGGTGAGCCGTCGAGGGGTGAGACCGGACCCAAAGGGCTTCGAACAGGCTAAAATGGTCGTACAAGGATAGGTGGTCTACATGCATGTAGACTCTTGAAGACCATAAACCCCCCATGTGAATTGAAAAACCTCTGTACATGGGGGGGGTTATTCATCAAGAGTCTACATCTGTTGCAAAGACCCAAAGATCTCCAAGATTTGCACCAATATCGTGCAGAGCGACGTTGATCGGTCAGTGCCCTTGCAGCCCAAGTGGGCTTGGCTTGATCCGAGCGTTTCCAACCCCGGGGGGTTGGAGACCCCCCACATAGTTACATAGATAGAAACGATCGGGCAACTGCTTCCACTACCTGGGGAAGTCCATGCGAGTCCATCCAATGTTGGGAAGTTCACCCAGTGGCGGTCCATTTTACAAGGGCAGCAAGGGCAAGGTGGTGCCGTTCAGAGCTATATAGAGTATATAGAGCTATGCTCAAGTATCAGGATGTTCAGCCACAGCAACCGAGTGTTGGCCCTTCACCACAATGACATGACAAGGAAACATCAATAATCACTGGTTTCCTTGCGCCCCACGGATCCCGGACTTCAATCAACAGCCGACTTCCGATATATGCAGAACACACGGTCTACACGCAAATCGCTTGACTTCCCTGACGGTCCCTGGGCCAGACACAATCGACTCTCCCCATGAAAGCTCCATGACTGGTTCAATAGCTTTGCAGTTCGAGGTTCAAACTTACAACCCACGACCGGTTCCTCAAAACCTAGGGATTTGACACCCCAAACACCTCCATGAGTCAATGAGGGTTTGGGAAGGACTCTCATGCTGAAAAAACGCCTTTCGGATGACACGTTTTAAGCACGAAAAAGGATGGCTCGAACTGAAATCTTTCGTGTCGAACAGGTATTTGAGATTCGCCGAAGTCATCAGAAGCTGAACGCCGCGGGAAATGGCCGCGCCTTGGTATGGGTTAGGAACCGGTTCCTTGAACTCATAGAAGTTGTAATCTGGCAACTCCATCATGACCTGCGCCATTCGGGGCGCTGATGGAGATGCTACGCGGCCGCGAGGCCCGTGAATTCTCTTGCGGCCGCTACCAACCGCCGATCCGCGTGACCGTGCCGATCCGGAGGGGCTCGGACGAAGGCGGTTCCGCCTCCCGGGAGCGACACCAACGAGGCCAGGCTGCCAGGCTGAGCGCCGTTGGGGCGATTGGTTTGAAGACGGGTTTGACAAAACCATCGAACATTCTCTAAACTGGCAGAGTCAACCAGTGACCGAAACACCGGTGAAGTGGTCCGGACCATTCCCGGTCTCCGGGCCAGTCATTTCAACAGACCGCGTTCGACAGACGGTCGCCAAGGAAGTGATGGAAATCGCCTCCTGAAACACGTCGACGCAGCGTCGACGCAGCGAACGCCACCGCAGCACCGCCGCACCAAACGTCGACGTCCTCTCCGTATCCATGCCTTCTCCACATCTTCTTTCACGAACTTCACCTGCGAGGTTGGTCCCACGAGCAGGTGTTGAAGCCGACCTTTGGGAGATTTTAGGAGCTTCAAGAGCTTTAAAATGGCCGTCTGCCATGTCTGAGACCAGCAGCGCTGTTTGGGCTGTTCGTCTGTGTTCGTAGCGCTGTTTGGGGCTGTTTGGGGGTTTTCCATCACGTCCATCAAACCAAAGAAAGCCGGTCACCGTCTTCAAACTCTAGAATTTCGTTGGGAGCTTGAGTGGCAATTGCTGGGAAAACCCTGTGTTCAACTTGGGTGAAGAGTTTCAGCTATATAGCTATGCTTCGAAGCCCTTTTTCTTTCGTGCAAAGAAACAGTCTCCCACAGTCTCCATCCACTCTCTGGAACCATGGAAGTAGAAAACGATCTGTTTGTTCCAAGGAGCTGTTAGTTCCACTTCCATGTTAGTTCCAGGGAGTGTAATACTGGAAGGAACTCTTGCATCCACCTATAGTGGGGTCATGTGGGGTCATGCTACTCAGCTGCTACTCCTTTCTTTAACCAGTTCGCACCTGATTGGCTTCCTCCGCATCCAAACCGTTCCCCCCCCAACCCGTTCCGCAGAAGAAAAGACTCTGAGAACATGTGACGCATGACATCACCATGACGCGACGTCCTGTCTCAAAGGACACGAATGGAAGGACTCCTTAGAGATGGGGCGGTCCTTGCGGAGTTGTGGAGGACTGGATGGTTCGTGAGTTGTGTTCATTCCAGGTGATTCCCATCTAATCGCGAGTCTCTTCAGACCCCTTTTGAAGCCTTTTCGGGCAATCCAAGAAAATGGATGGACCCCGTGGCTGTTTTTGTTTCACCGCGCAGCCGGGCACGGCCCTCTGCAACTTTGGCAGATGTTCAGCCGTCCGACAAGTCGGAAATCGGTAGGGAGCGATGTCCAGGTTGGTGACGGAGGGCGAGTCTCGGCCTGGGCGTTTCCATGACAATGTCACAGTCCAAGTGCTGCAGCGAAAAGCACCAGCTATGGATTCCAAAAGCATGAGACATGCCATAATACTAAGATCTTTAAGATCAACCCTGGCCGTAAATAGCACCAAGCAGGCCTCAAAAGGCCACCTGTTGCGTATGGTCAAGTGATCAAGGCTTCAAGAGGCCACCTGTCCTGCTCCGAAGATCACCCCAAAGGCTCTCTTGCAAAGGCCCTCAGGCCCAGGCAGACGACAGGGCAAAGCAGCTACCTTGGCAAAAAGGCTGGACGAGGCGTCAAACTGGCATATTTCATATGAATTGAGGACCCCAGAACTTCCAGTGACGCAAACCTTGAACCCACCTGCTTCAGTCAACATCTTCGGCGAACCTCTTCGGGGTCGCGTCGTCTTCTTCGTCGGGCTCATTGGGTTTCGGCCAAGGTGCGAAAGGCCGTCGGTTTCAGAACAACCCATCGTCACACCTGGTATAAAACGACCGCAACGAATGCAGCTGTGACAGCTGTGTACTACACCTTGTGCACAAGCGGAAGGCCTCCAATTCGTTTTGGAGGACCCCAAATATGACGCGATGCCCGATGCCCCAAACAGGTGTTTCAATTTGAATTCATTTGATTAATTTTATCTATCTATCTGTGAGGAGAATACTTTTCCTTGGACATCTCAACAGGTGTTCTTCTTCTACGGATGACGTCAAAACACACACCTGTTCAGTCAGATCCCCCTTAGATCCCTCTGTTTTCCCTGCAGTTCTGGGGGGGTCGCTCTGGAACACCACCGTGGATGGCTTGGAGTCAAACATTCGGGCACAGCATCAATCAACATTGAATGAGCATATGGAGAACACTCTTTAGGCAATGTTGAATTCATTTGGATGGAAAGAAACATCCAAATCTATCCAAATCTATTGAAGTTGAATTCCTTTTCAAGACAAGCACCAACTTACTCCGCCTACTCCATGCATCTTCCAGGAAACCCGCCCTGCTCAAAGCGCCCTGCATCACCTCCCGCTTTCCGCGCGGTAACCGCGCCGCGCGTCGCGAAGGCCGAGCGGCTCGGGAAAGGCCACGGCCTCGCCCTGCTCCGCTTCGCCGTTCTCCTCGGCCTCGGTGGAGAACTGACGACATCGGTCAGGGTCGGTTGGTTGGCGTCGGTTTGACCGAAGGGTGTGACACAGTGTGACACGGTGTGTGTGTGTGTGTGCATGTGTGTCTATAGCCGACGGTCTGGAAGGAAGCCGGTGAGGTTGCCAGAATTTCTAGATCTCGATCTTGTGACATGTGTTTTGTAAGTCCCAAAGGAAACAAGTGTGGCCCTTGATCAGTGATTGCGGTGCGAGTCCCAACCAGCCTGATCCAGTTTAATCCATTCTACCTTCTTCTACCTGTTCTTTGGCTGTTCTTTGAGCTTGCACGGACTTCAGGAAGCTCCAACACAACCTTTCAAACCCCACCACCTCCTCCCTACGTGACACCGTGCGGCACCGGTGCCCTGCCGCTCCTGCCGCTCCTGCCCCCTCCGACCGCCTCATCGAGGGTCTCGCCCGGGCGAGACACGCAGGAGGGGCAGAGGAAAACGAGGCTGAACCTCGGTTTTTGCCCCGCGCGAGAGCTCCGCGACGCGGACGCGGACGTGGACGCGCGAGAGCTGTGCGACGCGGACGGCCGTTTCGAGTTCCGTTTCGCCTCTTCGAGGCGCCCGGGGACATGGGGACCTCCGAAAGGTGGCTGACGGTCACCTGGCAGGTTTCCAAGAGAAGACCACACACGTCGAGCCAAAGGGGCCGGTCTAACATTCATCGACACAACGTCTGCGTCTGCGGTTGTGCTATGTAAGGTTGTAGTGAAGCTGCCGTTCTTTTGGGGAGGCTGCCGTGGATTGCCCTTGGAACTTGCACTGTGTGAAATTAAAACATACTTGAAGGAAGAGACGCTCCACACCCCTGTTCCGTTTGGTTGTGTCATGGAGGCAGGTAGTACACCTATGTTCGAACGCGCAAGTCCTCACCAAAATGGATGCAAAAGCTCCTTTCGTCAACAGTATAGTTGTACCATGCTTCACCAACACCCACACGCCAGGTGGGCATGAAGTCGTCACCAAGACCGGAAACCCCCTAGTTTTCTGAGCTCGCCACATGGCAGCGAAGTCTTCCAAGCACATCCAGAAGACACCATCATTTCCTGAGAGTCCCGAAGCGATCACCCGGGTGCCAACGGGGTCTCTTGACCCCTCCTTCGTCTCGGATCAGATCTCCATCTTTGCCGGCATATTGTCATACCCAGACGCTCCATGTATACCATATATGCCTACATTGGGGTGGTTTATATGGCATACATGGAGTGTCTGGGATATACATTCTGGTCCCTTGCTCTTGCAGCTTTGACAATGTGAGCCGCTGTGCACAAGTGGCGATCCGGGACCGGTCGGTCCGACTGGCCCGACCGGCGTCGCGTTCAAACACCGAGAAAGGACTATCCTCCAAAAACGAGAAAAAGAAACAACTTTAAAACAGGTTTTCTTCAAGCCCAATGCAGCTTTTATACGACTGCAGCAAGGTTTAAAAAGAAAACATCAAATCTGCACAATTACACCCTTGCATTGCATCATTAGATATATCACTGCATAGTTCACCGACGTATCTGGCCAAGAGGCGATCTGAATGAAGTTGCTTCTTGAGTTTCGGATTCTCATCCCACCTGCCACCAGCAGGACGCTTCTCGAAGCTTCAGCCATGATCCGGCGATGGAAAGGATGGAAAGCCGCGGAAGCGTGAAGGACGCGTCGCGGACCCGCAGATCCCAGAACTTCCGTTTTGACTCTTCTTTTAAGAGGTTCATATGCTTATTAGGTCAGGTAAGTCAGGTAAGACTTAATATTCCATGTTGATAATTGATTAAGTTGTCTTATCTTCCGTTTTGCAAATATCATACCCTCAAAACCCAAAGACCTATTGAGGATGTACAGTAGGTCTTTCGTTGCTAGGCCAAATCATGTATAGCTGGGCCCAGCTAGGGGGGAAATCCTCAATAGGCCGACCTATATCACTTAAGGTATCCCCCATCACTTTAATGGGGGGATCTGTGCATACCCTGTTCAAGACTTGAATGGACGGTACAATGAAGGTAATGGGCGTTTCCATGAAGTCAATGGGCCAGTCCACGGTTGTCCACAGTTCCTCTTTTGAAGGCTTACTTCAATGGGCCGAGGTCTTCCCGGGTCGAGCCTTCGACGAGCTAGGCCCATGCTAGATAGGCTTATCCAAATGCACAGGGACTTGGTCCACTTGGTGTTCTTTCTTGCCCTTTGTTACACTGTGTTGTTGGTCATGTCCAGATTTAGTGGCTAGGCCAGTCGTCAATCTTCCACCGGTGCAATGGACTCTTCCAACCCCCCCAGCCATGGCATGAGGTTTATTGAGGTTTCATCACCTTCCCCAGAAAAGTCACGTTCGCCCCTGCAGCCCCTGCAGCCCCGTTCGGCTGGCCTGTCACTGGAGTCGCTCCAATCGCCCTGCCACTCTTTGCGGCCCCACGGATTCCGCAGCATCACCTCGCTGGCGTGGGGTGTGGAAAACGACGGCTTCCGAAGCATCGGTTTGGCCGAAAAACGGGTGGCAGGTGTGGCAGGTGTGTAGGGGGAGACCCCGGCCGGAGTGTGTTGCAATAGGGAGACCCCGGCCCAATGGGTTTTGAATGGTTTTGGCCAATTTCCCTTCTTTTTGAGTGAAGGGGGTCGAACTGGGAGGTCTCCCTACTCATCCCTACTCTAATACACACCCATGAAGCCCACAGCGCCTGCTACTTACCATGCCTGGTTGATCCCTATATTAGGAGCATCAAGCGGCACCTAACAACGCCCCAAGTCATACATCTCGAGAAAGGAGACGCCAAGTACGCTTGGCCGGCCCGCTGTTCCGCTGCGCTGCCGGACGTAGGCCATCGCACGTAGGCCATGTGGTCGGTGGTGGTTTCGCTCATTTGAACATGGGTGAACCTTTTCAAGGTGTGAAAAGGTGTGCTCATTTGAATCCCCATTCGATCGTATCGAAGCAGCTAGGCTAAGCATGCTTGCAGCTAGGCCAAGTGGGAACATCCACCTGCTATGGTTTTGCTGGGAGCTCTGAGCTCCTAAAACCATGAATCTGATGTGCAGCCTCTAGTGGGGCCTTCCTTTTGAAGCCACTGGATTCCGATACCGATTCTGAGCACCCCGACCATCTTCACGACCTGACCATCGTCCAACGTGTCCTTCCGCGCCTGCGACCGGCCGCGAGAGGAAGCGACCGGATGCGACCAGAGGAGCATCAAACTGGGGGTCCTGGTGTCTTAGGCACGACATCCATCGTCTAAGACATCCATTAGAGATCCATCATGTGGTGAATCATCAACTCAGGAGGGTCAAAGACCATTTCAGGCTCCATCTTGGCATGAAGTGCAGGGGGTGGGCCTGCCCCCCACCGGTGTTCGTGACGAGTCCACACCTGAGATACTCATGACAACAGCTTGTGATCCCACCCTTGCAGAAGGGGTCATGTGACCCTCTGATACAGACATGTTATAGCCAATTCAGCTCGGAGAAACACCTGCAACCTGCTATCCTGGACTCCTTGGTTGATCATTGAAAGGAAAATGGAACAAGTACCTTCGTCCCCATCTCAACACTTTGGCTCTCAGTCTTCCTCTTCTCCCTCACTGCCTGGAGAAGCGAATAAAAGTGGCCCTTGTAGAGGCCCTGCCCGGTGGCCTTGGGACCATCTGGAGCGGAGACTGAAGATCCGGTCTTTCGAGGCATTTCTCTATAGAAATAGACCAAACGGAGCGGAGAAGCCACGGCTTAGACGTGGTACACTGCTGGTACACTGCTGCATATAGATTCAATTGAAGAGTGGTAAATGACGTGTGCACATGAAGTAGCCGAAGGAGCCGGTTGGCCGAAGCTGTCAAACGTCCCTGCAGGACCAGCGGATGTTCGAGCACAGGCTTTGGGCACGTCAAACTGCTGTGGGGTCAAGAAGATCAAAGGAAGAAAACTGAAAAATGGATGAAACCTGACAAACATTGGAAGACTGCAAATGAAGGTACCCAAACTCACCCCCGTCTGAGTCGTGGATTGACACACATTCCACACCAAAAATGCATGTGTCCATCCTTCAATCTGAAAAAACAGCTGAGGTGCTTCTTCTGCCTTCCCGGACTTCTTGGAAATCCTGAGGCCACCGCTGTTTCTAGGAGAGGCGTCGTTTCTTTTTTCCGGTTCCTTTGGTTTCTGAGGGTAGCCCAGACTTCTCAGAAAGGCCGATGTGGATTGTATGGGTTTTGGCGAAGCGGCGAAGCGGCCATGGAGCTGGAAACCCACGGAAAAGGCCTTTTTGGAGACGATCTTGAGCACATCTACAGAAGAACAGTGCAAATGCGCCACACAAGGCTGTTGTATTGCACCATCCTTCGGGATGTTTGCTTTTTTTGCCAAATCCAGCCAACCAGAACTTGTGGAATTGGATCCTCGGACGCTCATCCACAGTCATGCTGAGTGACCTCGCTGGTCAAGACCTCGCTGAGAAAGAACACCCTTCAACCAACGAGCTGGGAGAGTTTTGAACCCAAAAGACCGAAAGCTCCAGAACGCTTCAAGCTCCATCAATCTCCGGCCGAACGAGAAACCACCGAAACAAAAGGAGAGAAGAAGGAACATACCAGGAGTGTTTACCATCTTGTGACCTGAAATAGGACCCGCAAGTTATTTCTGGGGTAGCTATGGGATAGTGTCTATAGTCTATAGGTTTCTTCAACCTTTGATATGCCAAGTGTCATGCAGGTCACCATGTGCTTTTCACCTCGGACGGAGCGAGCTGAGTATTAGGCGCGGAGCGAGCGGAGCTGCGGATGAGTTTCGAGCTCCGTCCGCTTCTCGCCCGCGCCGAAGCTGACACCGAGAGAACCACGGCACTCACCAAATGGAAAGATCGAGCACCGAATATACATGCTCCTTGGAATTGATCCATATGGAATTGCCCGAAGACTCGGACGACCACGTCCGAAGACCAAACCGGTGGTGTTCACTCACTCACTCACTCACTCACTCACTCACACACGCACGCACGCCCACCCGCCCGCCCGCACGCACGCACGCACGCGTCCCTAACATCTCCTCAGCCCCCGCAGCTCACTTGGTTTCGTCGGTCTCGACCCCACGGGCTTCAAGGCGCCATGGCCCACGGGGAAAAACCGATGCACCCAAACGACTACCCAAACGATCCTTTGGGGCCGAAGACAGTGATGAAATTCCCTGATGAACATCGACACAAAAAAGGTTGCAAAAAGGGAAAAGCATCGCTTTCTGCGCGTGGGGCAAATCATGTGCCGGGTGAGCAAATCATGTGCCGGGTGGCAGAGGTTGTACTGCAAGATTTGGAAGAGCTCGTCCACCTGGTGCAGGTCACCTGGGAACATTCCCACATCTCACAGGGCAATCTCGGCGGTTGTGAGCGACTGCGAGCGTAGCGCGGTGCCGTGGCCGGGCTCCGCTTCGGACCGCATTGGAGACAGCTTTTGGTGTGACCAGACCGAGTATTTTGTGAGGTCCGACCTGGGAATCCTCACTTCCAAGCCCAAAGTCTCATGAAAGTCAGAAGTGGATGATCATGAAAATCCCAATCTCATGAGTGGCTGAGTGGCTCTGGCCCATAATGTTGTGTGCAAAAAGGGATGGGATGGGTAAAAGTTCCCATCGACCACTGGATGATGGTGTTACTTGAGAAAGTTGAACAAACACATGCGACACATCCTGCGAATGTGTGATTGAGCTTAATAACTCCGGTCAACTTGGCAACACTTGCATTTCCCAAAGGACATTGGAACACCAAGTAGTCCCTACAGTAGTCCCCATGTTTCTGCTTGGAAATAGTGGTCTTCCATTGTCCTAAAGTCAACCCTGTCTAACTTCCACTCACTTTCAGGCGCAGGCCTCATTTCACACCTACCTTGGCCAGGTTCACCCTGCCAAAATTCTGCCAACTGCTGCTGGGACATGGTGGGACTTGGAATTCTAAGGAAAGACTCCAAAGATCCTAGGGGTGACAGCCAATCCCTTCCGTCTCCTGTCGCATCGCAACACCCTCCGCACGAAGGTTCTCGGCCGAGGCGCTGTTCTTCCAGTTCCACCAAGTGCTCATGGGATTGCGCGCCCCTGGGCTTCGTGTGATTTGGCTTCGTGTGAAGCGCTGAAACTCTTCAGGATTGTCCATCCGACTGACGAAGAATCCCAGTGTCGAGATGAGATTTTTTAACCAGAAAGACGAGCATCACCTTCCTTCATGCTGATTCGACCATGTCTTACCCTCAGAATATGACTGTACGCCCAGACGCTCCAAACAGCCCTTGGTCCCTCAAAACCTAAGGGATTTGAGACCCGAGACCCTCCAAAAGATTCGGGTCCGACCGCGGACATCGAATGATGGCCATTTCTGGATGGGAGGCTAAAGAGTGGTTCTCTGTGTTAACTTGCTAACCCCAGCACCCGAAAACCTTCACGTACCTGCACTCAAGAGTCATTTTGTGGGCCCCGAATAGACAGAATCATGATATAAGGATTCACTTCTCTATATATATATATCTATTGGTGAATCTGCTAATTATCTAATGAGGTATTGAGTCCAAAATAGACCACACATAGCAAAAGGGACACTCTCTACACACACTGCAGCGAAATGGAATACAACAAAAGACCATGCTTGGGTCTCCTGCAACCAAACCAGACCACCAAAAAGGACCTGGATCTCCAAAAAAGGACCTGCAAGATCCTTCCGTCCATTCCCTTTCATGTATGTTTCGCTTCCTGGAGCTCTCTTCCTTCCCCCGTCTCCCGTGTCACTCCGTCTTGCCGCCGTCGGGCCTTTCTTCAGCTGTCGCTCGCGGTTCATGAAGCGCCGCCGCCAGGGGAGAGCAGGCGCCGCCTCCAACTTTTGGAAGGAGATGATCCTCGGCGTCCCGAAGAAAGGGGAGATCGGAATTGGAAAAAACACAACATATATAACACACCCTACATATAGTTGATCATTACAACCCTAGTTATGTGTCATGACATGTGTCATTGCGCAGCTCATGTCGCTGGGTCCGGGAAAATCCAAAAACAGTGGTTGATGAGGTCAAGGACCAGGTTTTACTTGGTGCTTGGAATGGTGGGAGAAACACACACAACAACTTCCAAAAGAAAATGAAGACAACATAAGAAACCGTAGTTTGTTCGAACATCCCCTACTGGGGGGTTGGTCAACATAGGCAATCGTTTTTTGGCGGGTTGTTGTGGGTGGTTATCCCTCCCTCCAACAATCATGAAAGTAGCGGACAATAGCCCCTTGGAAGACTGTATTCCTCTACTAAGGTGGGGTTGTCCACTTCCATGTTTCTTGGAGGAAGGGTAATTGATTGATTTCGTCTTCCTTGCCAATCTTGATCTATGTACAGGGTCTCCAACTGTGTCTTCCTACCCCAATTCGACACTGCCTCCTTCGTTCAACCGCCGCGCCCGCTCCGTTCTTCACTGAGCTCTGGCCCCCTGCGCCGCTCCCGCGTGAACCTCACGGGTTTAAGCCGGGTAGCTTCACTTCACCCGTGAGCAATTGGAAGGCCCAACCGACGGTACCACCGGAGAGAGCGCCATAGCTCCTGATGCGGCGCCATAACTCCGTTCGACGACCGAAGCAGGTCGGGTCGAGGGGAGGATCGAAGGGAGCCCTTGACAGCTGTGGGGCGACCCGGGCGAAAGAGCCTCGATGTGGCGAGCCAAGCGTGGACGATATCTTGAAGAATCTTGAACCAATCACAACGTGTTGCAGCTGGATAGGGGCTACTTCCAAGAAACAGAATGAGGCTCAACACATGTCCCCATGAGTGGCAGCCATTTTTGAGCGCCACTGCTTGCATCTACCCTGTATCGAACCGGATAACACTGCCTGCACAACTCCCACGTGCTCAACATGTGTCACGCTCTCCCCGCTCTCCCCACCGGTCCCGCAGAACTTGGCGACGGCCTTCTCTAGAAGCATCACCCAAATCTCCTGCAGCCAGAGAGCGCACAGAAAAATAGGCATGCTGCCGCAGGCAACACTCCCTGCAACAATCATCGGAAGTGGAGTTACCACCTGTTTGGTATTTGGATTTCATGGTCATCCTTATGGGGGCCGTTTTCCATCCACATACACTCCCAAAAACTAACATGGACCCTGACGTCGAATGGCCCCCTGGAAGATTGTTTTCCTCTACCAACCAGTGGTTTTCAGGGTCGATGGGATCGTCTTCCAGGGTGTAACCATGATTCTTTCACATGTTTTTCAGTGTATGAAGACCCTGCTTCTCCTTGGATGCTCCTAGGCTCAGCCCCAAAATCGCGGCATATCGCGGGGCGGATCCGCCATTCACGCGTGTGTTTTTCCAGGTGCGGCTCCAACTAACACAGTCACTCTATAAACAGGAGCATCAGGAGCAAGGGGAGAGAAGTCAGATGCGAGGCGAGAAGGGTTCGTACGGTTCATCCGCCCGCCCCGAAGGCCTGCAACAAGAGACCCAACGTTTGTTAGCAAAAACCGATCAGTCTCATCAGGGTCCGAACCGCAACCTCACCGCAAAGCTGAAACAGAACCCATGGCCCATGGCACACTCCACCCAGGAGTCACTCACGTGGGGCAAGGAAGAGGAAGAGGGGCAATTCGTGTATCGAACATGGTCAAAAATCTCCAGCAGAGGCCCTGGGAGTCAAAGACTATACAAAGAATGGTCTTTAGGTGACCCGAAAAGGAAGATCCTTTACATCAGTCGGTCAAACTATAGTCTTTGGACTTGTAGGGGAGGGATTGCAAACCACGTGGTGGACCAACCTACAAGTAGGGTGCAGTGTGTTCGAGTGCAGCTCGGCGAGACGGATCCTGAATCGTTCAACTGAGAGTCCCCATCACTACGAGTCGAGGGTGCCATCGCTACTAGGGTGGAGGCCATGGCTGTTAGAAACAAAGAAAACTCGAAAAGGCAGTCGCCAGCCCTTCGCACCCGCAGAAATCGATACCCACACTCGGCACGTTACTCGACCCGCGGTCAGAAAGTCCGGCTCCTCTCCCAAGGGCTTTGCAAAGGTGGGAGTTGGGATGCCATCCTTCCTGAGTGTGACAAAACTCCCGAGTTCCTCGAGGAACTCGAACAAAAGACCGGTCGAGTTCACTCGGTGTTTCTTCCAGACTTCGGCCTGAGAAGCCTTCACTCGGATCTGAGAAGCCTTCAATTCGGCCAAAAAGCTGAAGACCACCTTGGGTGACCTGGGGGTGGCGTCAGCCCCCACCATGGCCATGTTCAGGAGGCCGTCCACCCTCTGAGTTGTTGTGTCGGAGCACGGTGAAAGATCTTCAGTGATCATGGACAGCATGAAATTGCATGATTAAAAAAATAAACCTCATGAACGCAGAAAAGCTCAAGATCTCCAGCTCAAGATCCCCCCAAAAACATGTTGCAAAGATGGTGCAAATCTTGTTTCCAATGGTTAGAAGACTGGCCCTTCCAAAAGGGACATCAGAACTTGGCTGCCACTAAAGGCACCAAACCAACCACCACCCAGTGCCAGGGTACTGATCTGGCCATGCCTTTCATGTTTGCAAAACCAACGAGAGCGTTTTCGCCGTGCACGGAGCCTTCCTCCCTGTGTTCCTCCGCTTGAGCCGACCCACCGAGCTGTGCTTCGGACATCTCCTACTGTTCACATCAGCTAGTGTGTAGCTTAAAGAACGGAAGACCTCCACAGGAGAGTCGGATCCCCGAACGGAAGGTTTCGGACCTTCGGATACCTTCGGCACCCACCACAGCCAAGACACAAGGTGCAGGGAATGAACCTCACTGGGCAGGAGAAGACTCACCAGATTCAAAGGAAACGAAAAAGGAATTGAAATGTACACAAGTATGGGCAGGTCTTTCGGGAATCGTGTTTCTTTGGAATCGATTCCTCGATTCCTCTGGTTGGAATCGATCTGGCGCAATGACTTCCAGGACATGCCAGGCATGGTCAAATTGAGTTCGTTGGAAGTTCCCGGGTTCTTCTTAGCTACATCCCAGTAACAGTGCGTGATGCTGAGCAGATTGAAATCATCTCAAACATTGTGAGAAGTCATCTTCCTTGCAGCTTTACGGGGACACACCCTAGGTTCTTGTACCAATCCTTTCCGTTTTCTCCGCCCAAGGACGTCCAAAACCCTGGGCGAAAACCCCAAAAGGACGTCCTCCTTTTAGGCGCCGCTTTCCCCTTTCCAACCCTCCGTCTTCCGTCCTGCCGGGTCCGGTCGAACTCAGGGATCGGTGCGGACCGAACGGACCGGAAGGGATCCATCCAGGTAGAGGGCGCGCGCGTTCCATCCCGATCGGTTTGGTTTGGAGGGATTCGTATCCAGTTCAACCTGCGCGACGGCGCAGGAAGAACCTGTGGCCAAGCGTGCTCATACTGATCTTACATATCGGTACAGCTGCAGCTGTTGCATACCGTGGGCACATAGTGAAACTGAAGGGCCAAGAACAGTTGCGAACCTTTTCAAAGCATGCAAGTACTGATTGAGGGGCTCAACCAGGGTCCCAGGTGTGAACTCCTCACTCACAGTGCGTCATTGGAAAAAAGAAAAACACATGAAACCATCCTGATGGCAAGTGGACATGGGGGTTTTCTTCGTTGCGAGGTTTAGACATCAATTCCTCGGGGGAGATCTGTTGGGTGGCCTCGTCCTCGGGAGCTATCCCACATACCCACATCGCCAAGGCACTCGTCGACGACGATGGAACGCCAACCCAACTGCTCGATGTCAAAGAGCTGCACTTCCTAACACCCGGACACCGGTAGAAAGAAAGGGTGATCATCCAGTAGTAAGGCACTTGTTACTTGAAGCGATGCACTTGTTCCGTTCGTAGCGTGTTGTCAAATATACTGTCAACGACGGGTCATCTAGTGTGTACCTGCACCGCAGTACATCTGCCGGGTGTGTCCGATGGCACTCGACATGTCGATGACATGGTCGCTTTGGGCCCCCCCTGCTTGTACCGGGTTAGATGACAGCTCGCTCCCTAGAGATGATGGCGCGGGATGTCCATGTTTACCACCCCGTTCATCACAAATGGCCCTGGGAACCGATGCTTCTCATATTAGAGCCCTTCAGCGCGGTAGCTTTGGGCGCCCGGTGAAACGCCGGCGACTGGGGTGGTTTCACACGTGACTTGAGAGGCCAGGGCTTCCAGGGCTTAGCCCCCGTTACGAGGGGACGATAGAATTCGTCCCCAGGACCCAGAAAAGACGGGTTCGTCCTCGCGGGATGCGCAGAAAATCCTCGCAACTGTCGTGAGCCAAGGTTCGTATTTGCCATCCTGCAGCGGTTCAATGTCAGGAGGGGAGCAGTTGGCAGCTTGCACTCCCTGCACCAGTACAGTACTGGTAGAAAGAAAGGCAATTGTTGCCCGGTATCCCTCACAAAGAGGAAGCAAACCAAACCCCTTTAGTTGGGAGGTCTCCTCATTCTCCTACTGCTCATTGACCTTCAAGGTCCTTCAACATGTGTTTGGACAAAATCTGTGACAGGTTGCCCTTGCAAAACCAAGTGACGATGCATGTTGCTGGCAAAGAATGGAGAATCCCCCTGTCTTGGGTCAACTTGGGTCCAAAGATGTTTCAGCTGGACGAAGGATGGGGAACATGTCCGCCTTGGTCGACCATCCAAGATGAACATGTCGCTACGGGTCAGTCTCTCCGATCATACCCCAAACAAGGGCCACTTGGAACCATGTGAACCGTCCAATCGAATCGGATTCCATCAAGAAAGACGTTGTGGACTGGACAAGGTCTAAGAGTGTGTCTGCAAAAAGTCGCAAGAAAGCTCGTCCATCACCAACTCCCAACTCCCAACAAGAACTCCTCATCTTCGCCAACTCTACTCATATTCGCTCATATTGTCCGCGGCCCACCCATCACTTCTGCCCCACAAACACACGAAAACAGGGACAGCGTCCTGCGTGATGTGTTTGGATTTGAAGAGCTTCCGGATCTGCGACGGATACTCTGCAAGGCCTTGCATCATCGTGTGCTTTGGCGAGGCACGGCTCAAAACAAACTGCTTGGACTAAGGCTTCTGCAAGGAACTGGTGTTAAGATCAGTCTGATTGGTCCAGCCAAGCTTCTGAAAAATCACCTCTTAGATTTGGGAACTATGCGGAGATATGGAGACCGCCTCTGAATGAGGATGAGGTCTTTGCCTATAGTTATACCCATCTTTTTTACCCATGAATCGTGAATCGTCACAGGAGTTGACAGTTGACGCCTCAACTTGACTCATCCAGTCCAACGAACATGAGGCTCGTCCAACGAAAAAAACCCGGCGTTTGGAGGAGCCGAGTGGCTGGCTAAGGCGCTCATGAGCCAACAGTCCCCGAGGTCTCCTTGAAGCACATCTTGCGGCTGGATCTTGTCGAACAAGACCACCTGACGCTTAATCTGGTGGACTTGGCCCGATGAGTCCGGGGAAGGGAGTCGTGACCCACGAAGCGAAGCCACGAATCCTCGGCTACATACAAAAAAATATATTGGGATGGAAAAACCTATGAACCCCCAAAGCCTCCTGCAAGAGGGAGGATGAAAGGAGCTCAGGAATACATATGATCGGTGTGAAAAATTCAACGATGCCTGTATCATATATATATATATCATATACTGCATTTTACTCACAATAGGCAAGCGCAACATACCAGAAAGAAAAAGGATCGAATCCATGGTCTTGATCCAGGAAGAGAACCGCTTTCGTCAGGGAACCAACCCTTTCGTTTTTCACCACGTTATGAAAGCGCTCGACTCTAGGATTCACCCACCCTTTCGTGGTCCACTGTCTCCTGCCTTCCGGTGGGCCGCCGCCGCTAGGTCAGTTGGGAGGACCGAATCTTCGAAGCGTTCCGTGACGCTCCGGACGGAGCCCCGAGTACCGTGGCGCCGCTGCCGTACCGTAGTCGTTCCTTTTGTGGGTGATGAAGGGTCGGCTTGTTTTTGGGGTAGCGTAAACCAGCACGTCTCGGTTTCCGCTAAAGAAGCGTTAGATGCGTCCTACTTGATTTTTTGCCCGTCACTGAAATACTGGTTCACAAACCAACAATTCTCAGACACGTGGTCCATAAAGGTCAACGAAGTTACACGAAGTTGATGGGGGAAAAAAGAGCTGATCTTTGTTGATATACTGTATGTCTGTGTTTGCATTTGTTTTTCGGGAGCCCCCCCACCAACGGGTGGTTGATGTCCCGAACCTTCGAAGGGTTTCAACTGGGAGGTCTCCCTACTTCAATACACACTCAGATGGTCATATGTTGGGTCTATCCTATTACCAGTAGCAGTGGATGATGATGCTTCAGTTCGCAAAGGCCGACGACAGTTCCGCCGATGCTCTTGGAAAAAAATAGCGGACCAAAAACAGGTTGTAAGTTCCGAAGACCCCGAACCCATCTGGTTCTCTTTTTGTGTGTCCAAAAACACCTCCCAAAACCGCCGAGGCCCCCGGCCTCAGATGGGTCGCCCAGCACACGCGCGCGGACCCAAAGCTCAGGCATGCCCGACTGCCTAAGACCGAGACTCATGCAGGACTCGACCAGTCAGGTCATGGCAGTTAGAGCAGTTAGAGCGTCCTTGCTACTAGTAGGAGTGGCCTCCACCCTAGGAGCAATGGCCTCCACCTAGTAGCGTCCTTGCCATGCAGTCAGATCATAGGAACCCCTACCATCCAATCACCGATTCTTTTAGAACATGTCTAGCTACAGACATTCATCGCAATGTTTATAGCAACAAAGATGTCAACGGTCGACTTCTATAGTTACGAATTGTCTTTCAAAGAGCGACTTTACAATTTTTCTAGAACCCTCACTCGTTCCTCCAATGCTTTTGCATCTTCCTGTCTATTGTTCTTTTCCGGGGGTTGGATTGTTGAAACGCATTTTCTTGGCCACCTCATCTGCGCAGAAGCCTGACCACCTCATCCCAACAACTCATCCCCTCAGCCCCTGCCCTCCCCCAGGCCCAACGAAATGCCGGGGGTCGTTTCACCATGCCGGTCCCAGGCCCTTCGCCGGTCCACCGGCGAAGAAGCCCGCGGCGCCTTCGACTCGACTCCCCATCCGGCCAGGTATCCATTCCGTCTTCGACTCACCAACACTGGAGCTATCAGGCGGGAAGTCGGGATCGCAGAAGGCCTGGAGCGGTTCGCGGTTCAGTTCAGCGGAGCGGTTCACATCGAAAGGGTGGTGGAACTCATGGGGACGGACTACACAGTCGGTGGGTTCAATCATCCCCAGCAAAAGATACCAAAAGTATCGGAAAAAAACCACCTACCGACTACCGACTCGTGGTTTCGACCTGCCACTGCGAAGGGGCCATGGGTTGGGTACCCATCAAGTTGACGCATCACGCAAAAGGCGCTGAAGGCGGACACAGTCTTCGACCCTTGCTTTTGACCATCCCTTTCGAAAACCCGAGTGCACCACCTTCGGATCATCTTCCACTCCGTGAAAGACTGCCCGCGCGCTCCATCCTGGCATCCGGCCAGTCCGGACCCTGTCCGGACCCTGCCGGAGGGTTCGACCCGAAATCGGTTAGAGGTAGTGTCATTACTTTTGAGTAATTGGAAGTCAGACACTGACAGAAGCCTCTGTGAAGATCTGTGGCACTTCTTAGTGCAGGCTGAAGGTTGGGAAAGAACGGACGATATCCACGTCTTCCTGGGCTTTTCAACGGACGATGAATATCGATCCTTCGCTCCCTGGTCAAGGGGAACAGCGACATGAGATGCTATGAGGCAACTGCATGTGACCTTGGTTGATCATGAAACATGAACCGAACACCAAGGTCCTAGTCATAACCTACACTCCTCAATAGTCCACTGTGGTCCACTGAGGAGGTCAACCAGGCTCGTTCCCAGGGCTCTGGGTGCCATGATCCACATGAAAGCATGGCCCTACAGCACTCTGACGAACACCCCCACATGAAAGCATGGCCCCGAAGGGAAAACGACGTGTTTTGCATTGTTTTGCCACTTCCATGTGATGATCCGATGTGTTCGGAGGGTACATCTAAAGGCCGAGGAAGGCTGAGGATCAGAAAGCATGTGGCCAACAAAAACCACCAAAAGTGCCAGTGGAAAAGGCGTCGAATTTGGTCCACTAGGTGAAGTCCCAGGCTCTGTAGTTCCACTTCCAGTCGGATTTGGCTTGGCATGCGCACACCTCGGCTGACGTGTCATCCAAGCTAGATCAGCGGCCGTGAGGTGCAATGAAGGTAGGGAAGGTCTGAAGAAGAGATGTCCCCAACTGGCCAAATCCGGGAAACACATCTTCACCTTGGCCCCAGATGTCAGAGATGTGGACAAAAAGAAAACACATGAGTTGTTCCCATGAGTTGTTCCCATGTTCCACGGGTGAACCCGGTTTCACCCCATGGAATCACTCATGTTGCCCGCTCCCATGGCGGACCGGACGTGTACGGTCACATGGCGTAAACACGCAGAGGAAACGATGATTCCGAGCAGCTCGTGGGTGGGTGTTTGGAGATCAGTAGATCCCTCCAAGAAAAGGTCGAAAAGGTCAGGTATAGACTGTTGATGAATCAAAACCACCAGATCATAGCAGAATGGCTTTACATCCTCCAGGCCTGGTGGAACTCGACAAAATCAACAGTGTTGCATGCATCAAACAGCATTATGGGCCTCATATGGGGGGATTTGGTTCATCAACATGACCCTGAACCTACGTATAACAACATCAACAGTACCTGACCCTACAGGTCAGGGTCAGGACCTCATTGTTACTTTCAGCTTCATCCCAAAAAAGAAACCTACTAGCGCGCACGTATTCCATCCATTTATGGTTTGCTTTCACCGGCTCCAGGTCTGGTGAAGGACCAAAACCCCGCGGCGCAGCGGCACCGTGTCGTTGGCTCCAAGGGGCCACGGAGCTGATGTGCTGGCCGGGCTCCAGCGTGAAGCAAGCGGGATTCCCCTTGCGTTCCACCGGTGGAATTTCTTTTGCATGGTGGATGAGGGGGATCGAGTTGGGGCTTGGAGTTGGAGGAAATGAGATCACTACTGTGAAATGGAACAATGGAATGCGTGGAAATGATTGGAGGGTATCTAAGCATTCATGTAGACTGTAGACTCTTAGAATGAATCCACCCCGACCCCGCGCATGGAAGTCATGGGAAATCCACAAACCTCTTCAGGCTTGGGGCATTGAAGAGTCATTGATGGAGTCTACTTGAGCAGGCTCAAGTGACTCAGACTCGATCCTTTGTTTTCGACGACTCGCAGGCCTACAGAAACCTAGAGCTCATGTTTGACCTCTGTTTTGAGAGGAAAAGACCATAATTTAGGGTGGTTGGTGATCCAACATAAAGGTCACTCAGGTTCTAGAAAGAGGGACCTGTTGGTGGGGAGTCGTCCTCGAAAAACTGAGCTTCTTCATCCGCAGAACGGATTGAGCAGATTGAGGCCAAAAAGTACCAAAAAATAAAACGTCCAACTCGTCCAAAAGCCTGAAATAGCCTGAAGTTCTTTAGATGTTGAAAAGCATCCTGGTCAGCCAGTGGATTGACCCACACCCATGTCCTTCCCGGCCGCCAAAGGGCGTGGTGCCCAAACAAAAACCAATGTGGCGATGGGAGGTCCGAAGCGAATCCGCTTCGGCCCAAAAGAACGGCCCGCTCAAACGCCGCGGCCGTTCTGCCAGCGGCCAGCGGTTCTTGCGAGCGGTTCGATCAGGACCTGGACCTGAAAAAAAAGGGTCCAACACGTTCTCGGTGCTTCGAAGGGTGCCAGCGTTGGCGGCGGTCCAGGGCCTCTGGAAAGTCCACGTTCTTGCAATTGGTGAAGATCAAGGTGAAGCACTTCCTCAGGCAACTCGGAGGGTGGGAGGTGAGAGCCCTTCTGCCCCGTGGTCCCGTTGCTGCCAAAGGCTTTTTGGTGCCAATAAAAGGGGAACATGAAGCGATCTCCTTCTTGCCAGTGGTTGATTGTACCTCGCCAAAGTGGAGTCGTACCCACTCCTCCCTCCCTCCCTCCCTCCCTCGCTCTCTCTCTCTCTCTCTCTCTCTCCCTCTCTCTCTCTCTCTCTGTGACCCAACCATCACCATCACCAACCTCATCAGACCACGACCCAACCCATCCCGGCCACACCCAGCGTCCACTAGAGTGTGTCGCACAGTGTTCCATGACCGACACCCTGTTTAGGCAGCTGAAAGTGACGTCCAAAATGAAAATGAAACCTCCCCTCTTTCCAAACATGAGCTCTTGTGGATATGAGCTACACAGGCTGCATTTATCTCGTCCAAATCCCCGTCTGCCGAGCATCTTCACCGACTTGGAGGTGTTCGTGATCTTCACCGCCACATGGTCCTGCTGCTGCGTGACCTGTCACCGAGGCGGCGCCAGCCGCGCCCGGCAGGGAAACGGAAGAGAGCTCGGACCCGCTGAGCTCTTCTCGGTCAAGCTTGCTGCTGTGACTGCTAGGGGTGCCCCAAATACCGTCCCCCCCGCCCCACCCAAATGCCGCCGATGGCCGATGTCACCAACTGAACCGGAGCATGCGGACCTCACCTCCAAGCCGCCGCGGAGCACTTCCGTCCGATACTTTGAGGCTCGGGAAGTGCCCCAGCCGCAGCAGGCCATGGCGTCCCAGCGGGGCGCGTCAGGCGACGGGCGCGCGGTTGACGGGCCGCCGCAGCAGGCCACGGCGGGGCTTGTCTTGTTCACGCGTGGGCGGGGGTATGGGAATGGGCAGAGTCAAGGTGAGGCTGGTGCTGGTGGTTGCGTGAGTTTTTCCGTGTGGCACAAAAATGTGTCTTGTCCAAGAAATTCTGGTCAATGAAGGTGTTTGCTCGATTGTTGCATGGAAGGAGCTAGCTCATATTGCCTATAGGAAGCTATATGACCTAGGGTTGTCAGAATAGACTAGCACTGTGAGGAACTAGGTATCCATGGAAACTGCATTGCTGCTCTATATCGGGTGTGTTTGCTGCCAAGTGAATGCCATTGGTATGCTATCTGAGTTTGTGTTTGGATGGGTGACAGCACCTATCCAAGCCCAACAACAGGCATCGGGAGTCCATGGATCCCTTTCGACCCTCGTTCTTCAAACGAAGAGCGGTTGCCCCGGATGAAGGTTTGGTCAGACCTGAACGGACCAAACCTTAAGCCCTGGTCATTCCCATGGTCATAGTCAATGCCCAGGTAGACTTAGACTTAGAGGATCTTTAGAGGTTAGGGATGGTTAGAGGAATGTTGGTGATACGTGGGGCGTTTTGTGGATCCTTCCGAATCCTTCTTACTCACCCAACTCTGTCCTCTTGACCACACTTGATCCGAGCTCCACATGTCGACCCCGGCACCTCATTGAAGGTGGTCGCAGGCACTTGTGCCGCGGCTCGGCAAGCCACTAGGGAGGCCCTGGCAGCGCTGAAGCTGGTGTTCGGTGCTCAAACGGTTGTGGATCGTGAGGGCCCCATGGTTCGACCCGTTATGGAAACTCCACGCAAAGGCTCTCCCCCACTAAAATAAACCGACTACTGAGCAGCAGACACGCACACACACACACACACACACCACTGTGGCCTGTGCCGCATGGCAACGCTGACGCGAGTGGAGAGCATGGCGTTCAATCGGCCGACCTGGCCACAAGGAAGAAATACGTTGCGAAGACTTTGCAAATTGCATGAATCATCCATAGGAGTTGATTGAGTTGCCAAACCTGGCCATGCTTTTTCAGGTTCCCTCTCTTGTAACCTTAAAAAAAAAAAAAAAACATCCACACTCCGCACCGACTGCGCCGACCGCACCACCTGCAAGCGTCTTCGAGGTGCGCGGACCGCGGAGAACTCTCCACCGTGCTCGGGAGAAATCGGCTGCGGTTTCGGCGGCGGATTTCGAGATGCGATGGATCGGTCGATGGACCGTTCAGAAAGGCGGCAGGTGCTTCAAAAACTGGATTCCCCAAAAGGAAGGAGGTATGAGGAGATCCTGCTAAAAAAAAGTTCTTCTGAGGCCCATTCGTTGTTTTTTTGACTTGTTTTTTGTCCATGACAAGCTCATAGAATGAGAAAGGAGGAACCAAAATCAAAAATGATTTGATCTATCACTTGTTGGGTCCCTTGCCAGAACGGATGAAGGGCATCTCTTCGCGTCTAGTTTCAGCAGCAGCCTTCCCTTCCAAGCGCGCGTCCGGCTGAGTTGAGCGCAAGCACATGACATCCCCCAGCGAGACCCTATCTCCTCTACAAACCACCAAGATACAACCTTTCTTCCTTCTGAGACCAATGACCCACCACCTGAGACGGGGTGTCGGCAGATTCGGCAGATGTCACAAAAGATTCATGTCGCTTCAAGCCAAATCTGCTGAAGCAGATCATGGTCTTTCACACCCCTTCCTAAGACCATCTACCTCCAAACAGTAAGTGATCCCAAAGGAATGCCACCAGCAACACACAGTGACACCAATATATATATATATATAGTTGTTCAAGGGCGGCCTTTCTTTCACTGCCGTCTGGAGAGGTTTCACGTGGGCGTTTGCCTGTGGCTTCAACTTCACACCCTGCACTGAGGGCGAGTACCTGAGCACCAGAAGCACGGTTTGCAGCAGCCTCCAAGCTGTCAGCAAGGGTCCGCAATGAAGTAGCAGCAACCTTGATCTCAATCAAGATGCCAATTGCCAATGGCGGTCCCGCTCATGAAGATACACCCCAAGGCGTGAAGGAGTAGGCGAAGTGACCCGGATCGGATTCCGGGCAGGAGGTGCGGGAAAAGTCCAAGAAGGCCGGAAGTAAATCCAAAGGCCCAAGCACACAGTCAAAGCAGAGCCCAAGACAAGGCCTGTGATGAACACGGCGAGATGCAAGGGAAGCGAGGCAGAGCAGTGTGCCGTACCAGTTAGAACCAGCACCTGCCACCAAGAACTGGAGCACGTCGGCTACGTGCATCCACCTCTTCTTCGCTTGAAACCACGATCGACCATACCATTCAGCACTGCAAGTCAGATAGAACAATCCGCGAAAAAGACTCGGGCATCCGCTTAGACTCGGCAACTGTTGCAGCGTTTCAAGCCAGACGATAGCCCGCACACACCACCACCGCGACGGCGATAGCCACGCTCTTCTTTTGGTGCGAGCGCTCTCGCATGGTCGTCTTTCCCCCAGCTGCCCTGCGCAGCATGGTCGTCTCGCCCTCGCGTGAGCATGCGTGGGCGATCTCTATCGTTTTCTTTTGGTCCTGGTACCAGGGAACTAGAGGAGAGAAGCCTCTTTCGTCCATGTTGGGAAGCAGCTTGGGGTGATCACCCCAAGCTGCTTGATTGGCTGTTCATGTATCTCAACTCAAGCTCATGGCCTTTTTCGCTGGATGTCCGAAACCTCCAACTAACCCCAAAACCTCGCTCCAGTTCCCCCGCGGTGCACACCGTGTCCATTCACGGCTCACGGCTTTTTCACCGCGCGGCTCAGCGCCGCCTTTCGTGCACGGCCCCGGTGTTCACCGCCGCGGCCGCGGGTCCCGAGACGCACCGGACAGGCTCAGTGGACGACCGGCTTCAGCGGGGCTGCTCGGATGTTACTGGCGAGAGAGGAGCGACGGGTCGAGAGCGCAGTGTCGAGTCGAGAGCGAGAGCTAAGTGGTGCTCCTTTTGTGATCCCTAAAATTTACTAAATGTAGGTTGTTGTCTCCCATGTCTTTGACATTCTTTGACGATTTTTATGGCAGGCTGCTCTTAGTAGAGCAAAATAATCGCACCCAAGTGCTTGGGTGCTACGAGACGTCACTCTGCAAATCCTAGGAGAGCCAAGCAGGGCCTCGGAAAGTTCCTATTCACCACTTACAATTGGAATTTCGTTGTTCAAGAGACATGTCTTGCTAGTGGGCTACGATCTCCCTGCTTTGGCAGAGGCTGATGATTGGCCATGTTCCATCTTGATGTTTGCTTGATGCATCATCACCAGAAACTACCCTGCTGCAGATGCGCCATGGACCCCCAAAACTGCTGGGTTGGTCTTCGGATAATGGGAAGACCCCAGTCCGGTTCATTCTCAGGGTCCAGGTGTGTACTACCTGCAAAAGGTGTACTACCTTGAAATAACTCACCACCTAATTATATCATCATGAATCATGAAGGCCGCCTTATGTGACCGCCCTTCGCTTCAACCCCCCCACCCCCTTCGCTCACCGCGCCGGCCCCGTTTGCCCTCCGTGGCCAGCTGAGCACAGCACGAGAGGTCGATCCGACTGTCGATCTCTTCATCCACCTCCCCGACCACGGCCTCGGTGTCCGGACCGGTCGCCGGACGTGTTTTTCGGCGTGTGGTCCAGTCGGGTGACGAGAAGGATCCAAGAGGAAGGTGTTCAAAATGAGACGAACATATGCCCCTTTGGGCTCCAAGTACGGGCGCCTCCAAAACGAAGGTATGACTGGACCCTCTTCTTGGCACCCACTGGGGTGGGTCCCACCGAAACGAAGGTACGACTGGAGCCCTAGGGATGCATGGGGTATATCCCATGATGGGGTTGAAAGCATGATGGTCCCATGCTTAGATATGGTTAGATGATGAGAGGCCTTTCTCTAAAAGCTATAGAGAAAAACCAACACAAAAACATGACCAGGTTTCAAAGGATGGTTAGTATATGGTGAGGTCGCAGGCCATTCGCTAAAAGAGGGGTCATCTGTTTTACCAACTGTTACTGGTAATGGGCTACACCCGGTGTGGGAAACTACTAAAGCTACAGGCTGAAAAGAACTTTCAATCCACGTCGTAGATGGTTCCTCCAATCCACCTTCCTTGTCCAATCATACACACCTAATTATTTTTACAACATCACATTGTGGCATCAAACCAAAAAGCACGTGCATATGTTCTTTTGAGCTTCCCACAATAGTTGCTGTGGTTTCTGAGCAGGTCTCTAACTGGTGCCCTACTGCCCTACGTCTCAGCATTGTTCTTCTTGGTCCGGTCACAGCAGGCACAAACGCTGATGAGTGGATAGGACAACATCCTCTTGAGTTTAAAAAGGGGGCTTTCTGGACGTGTGATCTTCTTGTAGCATGTTCGCTTGAGACAGGATTGATATTCTATCTACTTAACAGTTTTCCTGCATTTGGAAACCTCCAAAATAGACCGGTCGCGTGTAACTCTCTACCTTTTCTCGAGTATATACTTTTTTTGTCGTTGCCGGTGCCGGTGCCGGTGCCGGATGCCGGCCGGTTGCCGGTACACAAAAAAAGTGTATTATGCTTTTCTCCGAAGGTCTTTGGTGACCTAAGCGACTTATATAACCAGGACATGTCGAGCATGCATCGAGGGAGTCAAAACCCTTTGCTGCAATGCATGTATCAAATAAATTAATGTTGTTGACAGATATTTATTTGTCGAAACCCTCTGTTGTTGACAGATATTAATGTCGAATGTTGATTGTAGTTCAACCCGCCATATGAAGAGGTTTCACAGTGTCGTTCAGGTATAGCCACTACCTCACGCAGTTCTTGGCTCATCAATGCCTTGAAAGGCCTCCTGGAGATACAAGCATTTCATTCGCAGGAAATTTCGTCAGGGATCAGACATGTCATTGCTTGGAGAACCATTGCTAAAGCATGGACTAGGTTGTTCAAGCTGCGCGCACCATGCTTGTGGCCCTGCCATTCGTGGCCTACTTTGGTCGAAATTGTCACCGCAATCCAATGGACGCAAGATGCACTTGCCACCTATGAAATCAAACTTAAGCTTAGACGCATCCAGCGTTGGAAAGACAAAATTCAAGACTCGGCTCGCATTGGGTCCGCCTTTGTCTATAGGCATTTGAAGAACAAAACAACCGAGGAGCCACCGAACCTTGTCACTGATCCCTCTGGCAATGTTATCGCAGCACCAGCTGATGCCATTGCGGAAATCAACTCCCAATGGGATGAGGTTTACAGTGCCAATCTCGGGTTTCCCCATCCCTTGAAAATGTTGGATATTGTCTGGCCTCACATTCATCGTTTTGCTGTTGACTACCCGGTGCCCGACATTTCTGCAAGGGCTCTCAGGGAAGTTGTTAGAAGCCGGAGGAAAGATGCAGCCCCTGGCCTAGATGGCTGGAGAACCATCGAAATGCAGATGCTGCCTGAATCTTGCTTCGAACCGTTTGCCCACATGTTTCGACTCATTGAAGAGACCAATGCTGGTCTTCCCAAGATGCTCGCCACAGCTAAACAGATCATTCTCAATAAGAACGGGAGTTCCGAACCGTTACAAAAGAGACTGATCACGCTGTTGCCGGTTGTACTCCTTGCCTACACAGGCGCTCGTTTTCGACACCTACGTGGCTGGCAAATGCGGGCTACGCCACAGCAGCTTCAGGGTGGTATCCCTTCTAGACAGATGTCCGCTATCCACACCCACCTCGCCCTTACGGTTGAGCAAGCCAAATTCGAGGGTACGCCGTTAATTGGCATCAAAATCGACAAGGCCAAGTGTTTTGACCGCATCATTCCCCATTACGCCGGTGCCCTTATGCTTGCCTTTGGGGTTGCAAAGTCCATTGTTGCGGTGTTTCTCAAACTGTATGACCAACTTGATAAGCATTTGCAGTTCAAATCATGGTTCGCACCCCAGGCCACGCATAGCCCCAATGGTGTGGCCCAGGGGTGTTCGCTATCCCTGATCGCGATTAATGTCCACATGAAAGCCTGGGTCCACCTGCTAGCTGTCCTCCCTGAGGTAACAGCTCAGGCATTTGTTGACGACGCCTACCTTTGGGTCAAGTTAATACACCAGAGCAAACTCGACCTTGCCATCCAGATCACGCAGGCATGGGACGCTTTAGTCGGCCAAGCCATGAACTGGAGTAAGTGCACAGTATGGGGATCCACAGCGGCAGCCCGGAAATCTGTCCGCTCCCTGTTCCCGCAAATGCAATTTGCTTTAGAACTTGAAGTGCTCGGCGCCCAGATCCAGACCAGCGATAAGCTTACTACACACTTTGGCGAAAAGAAATTTGCCAAAATCATCGCCGACATCAAAAACATTGCTGTTTTGCCCATCCCTTTGCGCCAGAAAGCACGGCTCCTAGGGGCTAAGGTTATCCCTCAATGTTCGTATGTCGCTGCCTTGAACCAGATTCCTGGACGCATGATTGCGCGCATCCAAGCTGAGATTGTCAATGTTTTTTGGCACAAACGACCTCACTGGAGATCAAGGTTTTTGGTCTTAGCTTTGCTCACACAGCCACACCGTGTCGATCCTGTCTGCGCTCGCCACTACAATGTCATTCTCGACTGTTATAGATACTTGCAAATGTTTCCGAGCGAGCAAACCCGTTTTCGAGCTCTGTTGGGAAATGACAGCCATCAACGTGCCACCATTACTCAGTCCCTTCGCCAGGCTTTTCGGTTCTTCAGCTTCGACCTTGATCCGTCCGGTCTCATCTCGTTTCGTGGTCGGCCGGTCGTTGATTTTTTGGCATTGTCCCTTAAAGACGTCAAACCCATGTTGAAGCAAATGGCAGTGCAGGCGTGTTACGCCCAAGCTTCGCTGCAATCCAGGAAAGACTTGCAAGCACCCGCGGGTGTCATTGACCCGCATCTTTCGCGCCTTTTTCCCCAGAACACTTCCGCTGAAACTTCAACAGAGGATGTCCCCATGCATGCTTATTTTGAGGCTCAACTTGTTGGCTGCGTTCTTACCAATGATCGGCTTGCAGCAGCTAAGTTAATCGATGAGCCCAAATGTCGCATGTGTCATGCTGCCAAAGAGTCACTCCCCCACCTCGTCAGAGAATGTCCGGGCATCTGGGAAGAGAACCCTCCGCCGGTCGCTCATGATCTTGGTCGTAATTTTGAACTTTTGGGTATCGTAGAACACCCTTGGTCCGTTTTTCGTGCACGTTGCCAGGTCTCTGATCCCACGAGTGTCAAGACTCCTGTTTGGTCTCCCCCTTTTCAGATGCATGAACTTTGGACAGATGGGTCGGTGCAATGGCCAGAGCACTTCCTTATCACATGTGCTGGGTTTGCCGTCGTGAACTGCACCGGGGATGTCATTTCGTCGGGTCCAGTACACCAATGGGCCTTGAGCAGTTACACTGCTGAGCTGTGGGCGGCTTTTGTTGCCTTCAGTGAGTCAGCTCAACCAGTTCAGATCAACAGTGATTGCAAAACGCTAGTTGACCACATTCACACGTTCGTTCAAAAACAACACGTTGAACCAAGTTGGCCGCACCAACCTTGGTGGCATGCTCTTGCTACTACGTGGAAGGAAAGGAAGTGTGTGTGTGCGGTACCCCTGGGTGCCAAATGGATTCCCGCTCATAAACTCGAATCCATCCCAGAGCAAATGATTGACGAAGACATGGCACGGGCCAATCATTCTACAGTCATTGACATTGTGCACAACCGTAAGGCCGACCACGCTGCTAAAAGAGCAGCACTGATGCATGCCTTGATCGATCCTGCCCTCTATGACACTCTTTGCCATGCCGTCAAAGTTAGGCATGTTTGGTTGGCACAACTTTGTAAGCTTTGTGGGCAGGAAACCGCTGCCTACTCTGAAGACACGGACAACGAACGCCTTGATGACAACCAACCAGCTCATGTATTGTTCCCCCTGCTTCCTTGGAGGGCTCAGGAAAGTGACTATCCTGTGCGGTTCGGGAGTTGTTGGCCCGTGCAACCACCAAGAGGATGGAAATCCACTGTTGATGACTGGTCCCAATTTGGTTGTTTTATCTCGAGCCTTCGCTGGCGGGAACAAGCTGATCTGCGCATTTCGTATAATGAACTTGCCATTCTTTTTGTGTACCGCAAATTCAAGTGTCAGTGCCTTAAGGATGAGTTCTGCACCTATGCGCAGCTCACTGGGTGGTTGAAAAATGCTTTTGCTGTGTGCCGCCGGCACCTTAACCTAACCTTGTTTCCAGGTGAACACGCTGGACATGTTGCCCACACTTGGGGTAAATCTATGCCACCAGGGTCCATTTGCGGTGGACGCCCCTTCGTGTCGGATGATGAACTTAATTTCTTGGTGGTCATTTCGAAGCGTATTGCTGGATCGTCGATGTCGCAATGGTGCTTTCCGATTAAAGATGTGGTTGTGTGACTTCTTTTTCTTGTGTACACCAGATTGGGAGCTGATCGCGCGAGTGAGGTAGAAGAGGTTTCACAATGTGATAATTTTATTGATCAAGATTCTACGTGTAGACCCATGCCACGTAACCCATCAAATGACTCGAGTCCACGGTCCACCATGGATTTTTTCGAGCGTCCAGGGCAGCTGAGCATCAATCGCTGGGCATATGGAGACAACGTCAAAACGCTGGTCGGCATCCGCAACATCGACCGACCGGGTGTGGACGACTAGGCTGATTCATCAAACCGCTGATATGAATAAAAGGATACTGTATATAAGGTTGTATATAGAGGTATATGGGTTGGGTTGTTTATCAACGGTCTACATTTAAGGTAGCATTTTGTGGAACAAAGTCGCGCCCCCGTTTTGGCACAACGTCGTCTGACCAGTGCCACGTAACCGTTTCGTGGTAAGTTTGGTGGTCTCCATCGCCCACCATCCTTCACTGGTGGCTGGATGACCATCCATCACTCGCCACTTCCATCACTCCTCCAACTAGGCTGCCAACAAATCATCCATCACTTCCATCACTCGCCCGCAAACCACCATCGCCCACCATCCGCGTCCACTCCACCGTGTCACTAAGTTGTCTCCACGGATGACGTACAGACCCAAGACCACCTGGCGTGGAAAAGCCACTGTGGCCAGGTCAAAGGGAGGCACCGAGCATGAACAAGGATTTGGGAGGATGCGAAAAAAACACTAGTACCGCTAGTATAGTCATGTAGACTAGTACCGCTTGTCATGTGCTTCAGGTAGTACCTGCCCCCTTCAAGATCCGTGTTTCCTGGGGACACTAACTGGGTTCAGAACACCACGTGTTTTTCGTGGCGACACGCACCTGGTTCTTGCACTTGGTGTTTTTTGGAGCGACGACTTCTCCGGGTTTTTGGTGCTTGCTCTCAGCGAAACCACACCTGCTCGACGCCCTTTTCGGTGTCGAAGACTCGCTCCTGGCCCAACGAGGGTCGGTCACAACCGGGGTCTCCGGGTTCAAGGACCCAGGTGTCAAGGACCCAGGTAGAGGAACTTGGTGCCTTGCAAGTTGAATGGTTGTTTCGTCTTTTAATAAATACATAGGTCCAAGTGAACTCCGGACGTGCGTAAAATCCCACCTCTTGATTGTGTTGCTAGGAGCCTCACCTCCTTGGTTTGAAGAACTAAACTCGAGCTCAACAAAAGGACCTGCAACCATTAGTTGTGATGACATAGATTGAACAAGTATCAGTATGACCCTTCGTGGACATCCTGGTAAATAACTATGCAAATTTGGCAAGCCAACTTTGACCACAGGACATATCCGATATAACCATCAGTGGATGAGAACATCTGCAACGACTTGATTCCCCAGAAAAGACTGTTGCGTCAAAAGAACAAACTCCTGGAACCAATCATTGGTAATTATTTTGTCTCTGGCTTAGAGGGCAGTGGGCATGACTTGACTTCAAATTCAAACTCACCCCAAAAATGATCCAACTCGGGAAAATGTCCCAACCAAAAGGACAAACAAGAGGGGTTCCGAGTGTCCTCCACCCTCACCACTCAGGGTCCGATGAGCGGACTTCGGGGGGTCCCGACTCCACCGGGCCTGGCAGTCGCTCAGTACCACATTGGAGGACTGGTCAAATCCCCGGAGGACGCCCACGAAGAGCTGGAGACGGGCAGGTGCATGGAGAGACATACGAAAAGGTGGTGGTGGTGGTGGTGGTGGTGGTGGTGGTGGTGTGAAATACAGTCACCATCGTTGACCATTTCGTTCGACCACAAC
>CAXAMN010002002.1:878155-891456 GCA_963970005.1 Durusdinium trenchii
GTGGTGGTGGTGGTGGTGGTGGTGGTGGTGGTGGTGGTGGTGGTGGTCCGATTGCAGTTCCAACGGCACACAATTTCATTATAGAATGTCCTTTCACCAAGCATCTGGCCATATTTTTCCCTAACTCCTTTTGGCAGTCTTCTTTCGCGCAGGGTGCATCGTGTTGCCCATCACTTTCAGCAATGGTCGACGTGACTGACTTGGACGTGACTTGACAGTTTTTGGTCGAATCATCCTGCACCTGTCGTTCCAAAGCGGTCATCCAGTTACACCGTTACACCGTTACATCTCTTCGAAAAATTTGCTACCACCCCTTCCCATTCTCACCACCTCACCACCTGTGACTTCCTGCTTTGTTTTCCGCTGTGCCTTCCAAAACAACACCTTCCACCCACCCACCCACCCATCCACCCACCCACCTACCCCGCCGCGCCCGGGCTCGGACTCCCCGCGCGGCCATCGTTGGTCACCACGGAGATCTGCTGCTCCACGAGCGGCTCGAGGCCGGTGCTCGTCGCCTCAGTCCAGAAATCGTGTATTCGACGCCTTCGGTGCAAACGAGGAGTGAGATCCCAGACCATACGTGCATGACCGGAGTGCCAGAGCAGATTAGAGGGAGGCGGAGGCGAAGTGTTTGGTCCAAAGACTGGTGGTGCTAAAGTGGCAGTCAAATCGCTTGGCGTAGTTGGAGTCTTTCTTTGAAGTGAATTGCCTTTTTGCCCCTTTTTGAGTTGTTCTAGATTTTCACCTTGGGGTACAAAATGGTACACTCTATTGGAGGAGAGCACTGTTGGGCACTCTTTGGGAGATGAACTTCCAATGTCAACTTTTTTGTGAACTCCAGGTTCTTGTGGGGCTCAAACCGCTGGTAGACTAACCTTGAACCATGACTCACGGGCTTCCTGGAAGCCACTTGATCAGGCCAATAAATAAAATATAAACATGAATTTCTCACTAGCGATCCCCAACTGCCCAACTCTGGGGCACCCCAACTGCCATCTCGACAGCACGGCCGGCCCTGTCCAAGCAGTTGGGTCCGGCGGAGAGAGGCCGAGTTCGGCTCACCAAGAGGTCGAAGTTGGATGAATTCGGGCCGAATGCCCCGAACACCGCCTCTGTGCTTGCGGGGTGTCCGTTCTCCGCTTTGCAACCAAGAACCTCCGATCAAGCAAGGCCACCCTTTTCAATCCAAGAACCTCCGATCTTCCGGTGCACCCTGCCGTCGTCTCGTCTCGCGCTGTCTCACGCACGCACGCCTCCTTGCGCCCCGCCCGCGCTGACTCCCAGGCGCCTCCCCCCACCGGGCGGGTCGCCGAAGAGATGTCCGATCACTTCGACCGCCCCGGGTGGTTCTTCTGGAGCCCCAAATCACGCGGCGGGTGCTTCGGTCGTCTCCCACCCTTCGCGCGTGCGGAAGACGGAAGACGGAAGACCGTCGTTCCGAAGCTGGGTTCTCCGTTGCAGGTCTAGGAATGGCCGGTTCGGGCAGCGGCTGCAGGTGCTGAAGGCAGGTGTGCGTTGGTGCTTGAGTTTTGAGGGGGTTCTCACAGAGGGCGGTAGTTTTCGACCTGGCTGGCTTCGGTTTCGGGAGGGGTTCTGAGGTGTTTCTGGGTTTACAAAGTCTCTGGTGCCGGCTTTGTGTTCCAAAGTTGTTGTGCAAAAGAACACAACAAGAGGTCCAAATGCATCCGAGCATTGAACTATTGTTTTTCTATTATTATTGTCTTGCGACGAGCCAAATCATACTTGTCTGATCAAACACATCCGGTGGGAAATACGGCGAGTGGGGTCTGGATTTCAAGACATGAAAGCACGTTGGTGTCTCAAATCAACACTCCCACTCCATTTTCCGCAAACCATGTCGCGTCAGCAGCCTTTGCTGCGTCTCACTGGAAAACAAGACTCCGCGACAGCCTAAAGGAATCTCCGGCTGGATAACTCTCAGCATGGATAATCTGGCAATCCATCCCCACTGTGTGATGAGGCAACATGCACAACGCTTGCAACATGTTGTGACAGGCACCTGCTTCCACAACCCTCCAACAAGGGACGCAATGACTTCCTTGTCCTCCCTGCGGACACTCTTCCAAACCCCCACCCAACTCCGACCTCGCCTGTCACCGACCTATGTCATGAAAGTCAAACCCACCCCTTGGCTAGCAGATCGTTGGGCAAAACTTTCCTCATCGAAAGCTCCTTAGGCATATCCTACCAGTGAGATGCATCAGGCAGCGTTTGTGGCTCGCACATCGCGAGCTTTGTGGGGATGATGCAGCAAGCTCATGATGTCCATGGTCGTGGCTGTCATGGTCGTTCCGGAGATGAGCCCGGGGCACCAGTTAGGTCCCATGTCAAGTTGACTTGGAGGAATCCTGGTATACACGGCCCTACAACTTGGCCCTGCTGAATCAGGAATTATCAGAGGCAACTCCTATGGCAACGCCGATCTGGGTTGATGTCTTAAACTGATTGCTCCATCAGTCTGAATCTGTTTCCAACTTTGGCGTTTCAGGGATGGTCATGAATGTTCTGAAGAACCAACTCCTCTTTCAGGGTCTTCCACGTGGGCAAACTGGCGCACTTGACACAGTCTCACCACCCGTCGCTGTGGCACATCACACTGGGACGCTGGGGGGGGGTTCAGGGGCAATCTTTGGGCCCCATGCTTCTGATGTCTTCACAGAAACCAACAGGGAGGGGGGGTTGAGTTGAATGGTACTGGTACCTTTAGGAAGCTTGCTCACATCATCCCACGGTCTGGGTGGCCCGGTGGATTGGGCGCTCCGCACCAGGTCTCCGCCGGTCGCGAGTTCGCGGTGGCGACGGTGAGTGACAGCGGAGCGTCGGTGGGTGTGAGCCGGCCAAGCGAGAGAGCGGCTGTGGAGAATGTCAGAATTCAGAATTCATATGATTTGCAGGCATACAGATACTACCACCAGTGACCCAGCACTTCTTGTACACATACTACCCACCAGTGACCCAGGACTTGTTGACCCACTAAAAAAATAAAACTCCTGAGGAAGGCATCTAGTCATCTGACAGTAGCGCGTTCAATGGTGACCAATGGTGTCCAGTGTAGTGTTGTCCATTGGTCACCCCTTAGAAGCAAACATACATATACTCCCTGAAAAGTGGTTCGGAAAATATGGAATGTCATTGAAAGACGTGGATATGAATGTCAAGAAGACCAATCCCTAAATCATGGATGGCACCGGTGATTATATTTGCGTTCTCAATTTCCCGTATCGGAGAAGGTTCGGAACTCCGTTCCCGTTCTTCCGGTGACGTGGAATGCTCAAGAATCGGAGTGTGGATAGACTCATAGACTCTGCCAGGCAGTGCTCCAAAATTGGGGATGCAGGATGACTTTGAGAAATGTCAGGAGCAACAACCTTCAAACAATAACAAAAGCTGCTCTTTGGATTCCATTGGATTTCTGGTTTCTTCAACTCCCAGCACCAAGTGATTTCTGTCGATGAGGCCGCCAGGGATTTCTGCTCACCTGCCAAGCACCACACCCCCCCTCTTCCGGCGGCGGCTCTCGCGTCGCCGTCATGGAAGTGGCCTGCAAAAGGAGAGCAAAGGGGAAATCGACTGGTCCCACAGGGAGTGGTGGAATGTAAAAAAGAATGAAACATCTACCAAATCTATTCAGTGCATACAGGTTGTTGTTGCAGTCCATGCCACGAGGAGCATCCTCAAAGGCAAAAACTCAGAGACGGTACTTGAATATCCCGACACCTGACACAGAATATTAAAGACCTATCAAGTCGAGACCTGCTGGTTGAGGTCTGCCAAGTCCAAACGCCCAGGCGACAGCGGGATCTTGTATCATCGATCGCAGCCACATGGACCCCCACCAAGTGGCTGATCTGGCCAATTGTTTTCCTGCCCTCGTCTAGAAGGCAAAAACTCGGTTTTCTCCCGAGCCTATCGTCGTTTCAAGATTTCGAAGACCAGCTCCACGTTGGAACGGCCCATCTCCTTCCCACCGGGAGAAGTGGCGTCGATGCGGAGGTGGATGGTGGAAGGAACCTGGGGGTGTTCGACATTGGTGCTGTGCTTGTGGATGGAATTCAATCTGTGGCTTTTCCCTTTGACCATCCGATTTCAACTTGTAGCAACTGGTCGAATTCCGTCATGTTCAGGACATGAAGTCTTGACTTGCATGAACCAGCCAGTCTCTCCCAGGACATGAACATGAGTCTAATGTAGACTCTTGATGAATAAACCCCCCATATGAAGAGCATGTCCAATTCAAATGGGAGGGGTTATTCATCAAGAGTCTACAGGAACATCCAGACAACATCCAAACACCTTCTCTCCTGGACCGCCCTTAAGATGGCACCTCTGGACCGTCGAACACTTCGTTTTCCGCGTACTGCGTAGCGTTGGTGCGATGGTTGGTCGGAAGGAAGAAGGGTGCGACGGGATCCTGAGGTCTCTACAGGGGTGCTGAGTTCCTTCCCAACAAAGATGCCCTACGAAATCGGACCTCGTACCGAAAAGAGAGAGAAAAGCTCCAGCCCAGAGGCGACCTTGGACCCGAACCAACTGCTACATGTTGGTTCGGTCCATGTTACCCTCGTTGTGAGGGTCCAAACCCTGAGGCGAACTGGGTTCAAACCCTGAGCCTTTGGTTTCGGTGTCCCTTCGTCCTCGAAGGCTGGTGTCTTGGAGACGGCATCAAAGTTCCGAAGGATGAAATCCATGCCTCGCTGCCCGTCCGCGCCGACGCCCCGCGCCGACCGGGGACCGGGAGTTGCAAGGGTGTGGAGTGGCCGGGAGTGGCGGGAGTTGAGGTCTTGAAATGGACGAGGCAGGCGAGACCTGCTGGTTCCTCAATGTCAAATCAAAGAGAACTCTATTTGTTAAACATTTTTACACAGTTGGCTTCACTGAAGCTGAGTGTTGGCTTCACGGTCATGTCTCGTGCCGCAATTCTCCAACACACGCAGACGCAAAGACGAAAAGAAATCAAGTCCTACTAAGGACGTTTGTCCCCTTCAACAGTCATCTGGGGCTCACGGACAGCTCTGCCGTAGGTCATTCGCAATGTGCATGTTGGCAGCCTCATAATTGGTTTGGTGTTTGGTGGGGAATTCTGGATGTTGAGAGAAGCTTTGGATGCTGGAATCATATCAGAGTGGCTGAAAGGACATTTGTTGAGAGGATCTCTCTCACAGACTTCAAGCAAAAGGCTTAGCCCCTCCGTCATGTCCATGGGAGGGCACTGAGTGCTTTCAGAACTCCATCAGCGTGGAAAACCAGGCGTCGGTGTTCTCCCATTTGGGTCGACACAGGCTGAGCATTGCGGCACCGAACGAAAAGCGCTGTGGGCTTTCCAGGGCTTAATCGGCTCGTTGCTTTCGCCCAAAAAATGGGGAGGCCCAATTCACAACTCAAGTTGGTCAGTCCATGTTCTCTTCAATACCGCTCAGTGGGGGAACCGGGAAGTGGAAGTCGTTCCTATTCAAAGACACATCGAAGCCTGCCCGGCATCCAAAAAAGGGAGCTTGAGTGGAACCCACATGGTGAAACGAAATGGCCCATCCTTCCAGACAAGCGGTGAGTGACCCCAAAACACCACCTGAGCCTAAATCCCCTCATCCACCCCGAAGCGATCGGAGCGAACAAAGGACGAGCTCGATGCCGCCTGGAGGATTGTGGCAGCGCTGTCAATGTTGATTGAAACTAGGATCTTCTTCTCGCATAACCTCCGGCATGGCTCAGGTTGGAGAAGAGTCCACAGAACGTAAAAAGATCTTCTGACTATTCCGGGACTTCTAGATTGAGACTGGTGCCATGATCCGAGCTTTTCGCTTGAAGGCCCAGCAAGTGTCCAGCGCTTTCTCAGGTAAGCCGTGCAAAAAGAAACGCTTCCAAGCTAGCGTATGAATCAAGCACTTTCAACCCCAGATCGCATGTCTTAGGAATCTTGAGCGTTCACAACCTAAACTTGCACTGTTGCACCTCGTCTTGTAGTATCCAACAAGTATCACGTGAATGTCGGACAATATTACTTATTACCCGCCAAGGATGTCTATTATTTGGGTGGGCCCCTATCAGTTTTGCAGTCAAATCACTTTTTCAAAAACAATGTCCAGCCGAAGACTACTGCTGACTTACAGTAATTTTGGCAGGTACTCACGTAAGATAAGACATAAAACATATTAAAACTGGTCTAAACTGGTGATGCCGATTTCAAGGAGGATGACCCCCACATCGAAGTCAAAGCATCCGCGAATGTGCTCCTGGCGGAAGCCCTCAGTCAAGTCCGCACCGTGCGTGGACTCCGAGATTTCTTGCCCTTTCAATCCACCATGAAACATGAAAGCCACTAGAATCACTAGACTCTCCCAAAAAAAGTAGAAAGAAAACACCCCCTATCGTGTCGATCAGTCATCTGCCTCTTGAGGCGTTCGATCCCGAATTGGTCCGCCGCCACAAAGAGGTCCATTGCCTTGGCGAGTCGCGGCGGTTTCCAGGTGGTGTCTACTGTATATGAATAGTCCCTTAGATCATTGATATCCCTTACGGGTCCAGGTGCAAGTTTGCTTCTTTCTGGTTTCAAAAACTTGGTTGTGGTAGAGATTCAGATTCCCAAGTTCAAAGAGATCAGCTCTCCATTTCCAGTACATGTTTCGATCAGGGCTTCACTGCTGGTCTAGCTGGGGCAGTCCTGGAGCACGAAACGATTGAACATCGCCATCATTCCCTGTCCATACCAGGACCCTCTGGGGGTATACTTGGCTAAAGGCGCACGCACACAAAGCACCAGTCCACATATTCGCAGCAAGCACCCGTTTCGCCACCGCGGCCACCAGTTTCGCGGCTGAGCCCCCCGGGCGATGTCCATGGAAATTTCGAATTCGTCGGTGTAGAGGTACCTCGGACCGTGATCTTTGACAATGGCTGAACGAAAAATCTGTGCGTCCCCTCAAGTTGTGTGAAGGAATGCCCCCCAAGGAACGTATTTGAACAATTGAATCTGAATGTAGTTGAACAATAAGAATGCCCCCCAAGTTGTGTGTGTGTGACAGAGATGCGGACTCAAGGACTCCAGGCCTAGACAAAGCACCCTCCTGACCATGGTCTTTCGTGTCCAGATATTGATGGATCGGTACGTAAGGGAGAATCTATGCCATATATGCCTACATTGACCCCCCTGCAACCACCCCAATGTAGGTAACTATGCCAGTCTCATGGAGTCTCTGGGAAATGGTACAGGATCTTCGACCCCCCGATTCCTGTGAGGCGGAGGTCATCCTCTCAAAAACGCAGGGAGGCTAGTCATCAGGTCGGTGTAGAGGCATTGGACCGTCAGAAAAAGACAGCAACACATCTAAGTCTGCCAGCAGAATGTGGGGGAATGAATGTAAATGTGTGTGTCTGTGCCATCTGTGGCCTGTGTGGCATCTGTGGCGTCTGTGTGGCGCCTGTGTGGCGCGTGTCGGTGAGAATGACACATCCGTTCGGCAGGCATGCTGCCGCTGGACTAGAGGGTTCACCCCGAAAATGCAGGCGTGCTTGAGACTTGATCGCTCAACACCCTGCCGTGTGGCCACAAAACACCACCCGATCCACCCTGCTAGATGGTTGGACCAATTGATTCTCTCAAACATCCACAGCAAAGAAAGGCAAAGGGCAACCTGTGAGTGGACAGAACGACTCAATCTCGGGTCTCACTCCGCCCTCTCCGGTCACCCCCACCCGACCCGACCCGGAAACATCACCGACCCGAGGTGTCAGCTTCGCTTCGGGGCCCCCCGGCTCCAACAAGGCCAGGAAGACACGATGAGAGACGTTGTTGATGGTAATCGTCTTCTGTTGGGCCTGGTGAGTGGATCTGGGCACCGAACCGAACCTTGCTCACCTGCCTACAGCTGTCTACACCGCAGAGAAGCGACGAGTATATAAGGAGTTGAGGTCTTTGCGGTTCTTTGGGCGTCATCTCTCAACGGATGAACGCAGGGTGAGCAGATTCCCTCAGTTGACTGGGTTGACCCCCTTGTTTCTTCTGGAAGGCTCGGCTCACACAGCACACCTCACTTGGAGGCCTCATGAGACACTTGGTCTGGCAGAAGTCAACTCCAAACTCCAGAAGCTCCAGACCCTAAGCCTTTTTTGGAGGTGCTTGATCTGTTTGAATCCCGTCTTCCTCCACATGGTCGGTCGAGCTTGCCTCGCGCATCTGTCCGTCAAACATGGCGCGGAAGTAGGAGCACCGCATGCAAAGCAGCTTGTGCGCATAAACCTGGCAGCCAGGATCGCCAGGTTGAGGATCATGTGGCAGGTGGACCAGTGGACTTCCACCCTGATTGCCCCAGTGCCAGCTGAACCTTGCAGTTGTGCCCGAACCTTGCAGTTCGAGGCCTCCGGTAATTTATATTACTGTATATACTTGAGGTACTACATGGAGGCACGAGATGTGTCCTGAAGCTCAGGTTGGTTGGTTGGAAAGTGGCAAAGTCTTGAAACCTCACACACATCAGGATGTCAAGAAGGTATCTGCAAGTAAATGCGGATCATCCAGCCGGGCTTAGCCAAGCTACATCCCAGCAGGGGCCCTGGGGTCACTTGTCGGTGAGACCTTACAACAAACGCTAAAGCTCTGCTGAAGTTTGGTGGTTGCAGGTCCCACCTGTCTGCAAAATAGACATTGCTCTTAATGGGGTGAAAAAAGTGGGACCTCCCAAGACTCCCCCACAATGCGGACAAATCCGCTTCATTCCAAGAAAAAGACTAGGGGGTTCAATGAGAAGAAAAAAACTTGATATTGAAGGTACCCTGGTACCCTGTACCCTTCTTATCCCTGTTTCAACTGAAACTAGGCCACCACATTGATTTTGTTACCATATCTTGTACATGTTCAATTCGCCGGCTCCACGGCTTTTCCTTCGACGATGAAGGTGACATCCGACCTCGCGCGAGGTCGGTGGCGCGCCAAAGGGACGAAGCGAGTCGCGAGGCGAAATGTGGGACGGGGCGCGGTGATGGAGGAACTCCAAGGGTGGTACAAACTATTGAATCTATTGTGGTGACAGTGGTTGCAATATATTGCTATCTACTGTATCTGATATAGTTAGTGATAGTGGCATTTGTCTCCAGGCTTGCTGTCGGCTTACTTTTCTTTGATGATCAACATTGATCTGGGTGTATGTTTTCGCCAACATGACTTGGGACCCAAATGATGCTATTTTCGCTTCGTTCCAGCTTGATCTACTGAGAAAAGAAGAAACATGAGTCATGAGTCAGATGAGAAATGACCCTCACACAAGCAACCTTAAGCAGAAAAGTGGCATGCTGGTCCTTGTTGCGGAGATGGGGGATCCTAAATGATCGAGTGACACATCCAATTGGAGGAAGACCACTGCGATTCCGTGCCCGGACCTGGTCGAACATGCCATCCCATCTAGAGATGCTAAGGCGCTCTCCCACTTTTCCACCAGGCCTCACCGGTCCCAACATCGGTCCCCCCCAAACAAACCACGTTCCATGCGGCGGCTCGCTGCGCGCGGACCCCCGCGGCTCAACGACTTCGCTGCCGCCTGGCACTCCCCCCGAAGCGGCCCGAACCGGGACACCGCGCAGCTTGGCGTCGTTGAGGAAATCCCTCAGGTCCGAGACCTCACCCCCACGGACGCCGCAAAACGCCGCCGCCGCGCGGTCCGGCCACGCGGTGGACGGGTGCCGGCGGCGCCGGCTCGCGGTCGCGGTCGCCTCGCTGGCTCACGGGGCGCCCGGGCTAAGGAGCTGCTTGGGATGTCGATGTTCACCTCCGTGGCCAGCTTGAACCTCGGGGCAAGCACCAATGCAGTACCTAATTCCAGCGCTTGTAGGGTGGAGGCCATCTGCCCAACTGGGCGAAGTCTACTGAACCCCTGGTGGGTGGAGCCGTGGGTGGTTGAGACCGATGGGACGGTCGGTCTGTCCAAGTCTCAGGCGGGGCGTGAGACTCGACACGGCAGTAACTCCGCAACATGTAGCAACATGTCGTTGACAGCGATGGCGCAATGTGTAGTGCTTAGCGACACTTGGCCCATGAGTGTGGTGTTGCGCAGCCAAGCAGCTGCCAGAAGTCATTCAGACGCTGCTGGCCGTCATAGCCGCCGAAGACGTAGAGAGAATTGTTGTACCTCGACGGACGTGGAGACGGACCAGACGAACGTTGCCCAAACGGTTCAACAAACAATGCTCGGTGTACCACGGCATAGATGAACATCCCCAAGGATTAAGGATTCTTGACTCATGAGCTCCGAACTCATGGTGTGCCTGCAAAAACATTGGAAGCAATGACCATGCCCTGTCCGGTTCGGCTGCTTTGAAGTACATGCCCCTTTTTTGGCTGGCTCTTTTTCCCATCAAGCCGGAGAGCCCCTTGCATTCACAGCTTCGACAAAGTATCTGGACCATTTGGAGTGAGTCAAATCCAATGAACCAATCTGCTCGTGGAAAGTTAAAAACGCACAAAAGACTTTCAAATTGCTGGAACATGCCAAGCCCAGTCAAATATATAGTCCCCTTCCATCCTTCACGAAACAGGAGAAAGCTGCTGCCAAGTCATGCACTGAATTCTCACTCATCTGGAAAGCCCAACGACTTGGCATTACTTCATGTGTCTACAAGGCTATTAGGTTGGAGGCCATCGCTATGTGGGGGGAGGCCATCGCTATTACTCCAATCTCGCATCGCAAAGAAACGGATAGACGTGGCTCGTCGAACCAGTTCGCTTTGAGAGCCACGTGTTTTGACGCTCAAAAGAAGCGAACTGCATGGTGTGCACGATACAACTTTAAGGGCCCTGTGAAAACAGATTCAGCTTGCCAAATTCACCATGCCTCCACGGGCGGTTCTGGCTTCTGGGCCACCCCACACATCACACGTGTGGCAGAATCCTTGATCACGCAGGGTGAGAAGAGAGCGCCAAATGAGTGGGCTTGCCAAGGATGACTGGAGTCACTTCAGTCCCGTTCGGCCTGCAAAAAGCCCTGTCGCTGTAAATGAGCCATTTGGGGGACACCTCATCTGAATCATCTGAGTCATCTCCAACCAAACCTTCTCTGTCATCATCATTCTGTTGCCTTCCCCCCCGAGTCACCCCCCGAGTCACCCGCACCACTCCCAAACCAAGCCACGTGGGCAAGGCACGTTCGCCTTCTGCGACGCGCCGGGTGTGGGACGCACCTGCGAACGCTTGGGTGTGGGCTCTGAAGGATTTGGGGATTGTTTCTTGGGTGTTTGGACGAACAATGATGCGGGAGGCGGGTGTGTTGATATTGGAATGGTCATGAATGGTCAATAGTTGTCTTTCTCTTGGCCAATCAGAGTTTGGGAGAATCTCGGAGACAGAACATGTATAAATCTTGGAAGGATGCACAGGTTTGCATCTACCCGCCGTTGCGTCTACCCGTCTATGAACTTTGAAGTACAAATACTCTTTTTGTGAACGAACCTCGAAGTGGAGCAGGGCGATAGTAGTATTATGTAGTACGTTCTACATATAGTATTTCTTCCTTTTCAATGGGTTGATCTATGTCTTCTCCATGCTTGTCTGGTTGGGCTCAAGACTCTTTCAGCCGACGGTTCAGGAGTTTTGTCAAGACTGTCGCATGCCTTCCAAAACGCTTGGGACAGTTGGCGCAAGTTTCGCAACTGCACCAGGTAACACAAAGAAAACACCATATTTACCCTTGCCAGACGTGCAGGAGTTCTTCCGTCAGCAGTACCACCCCGATGCAGAGCCTCCAGCCACTGCTCTGTTTCAAAGCTAAAGGCGTACCTCGACCCGCGGTTCATCTGGTGGGCTGTGGGTACTAGTTACTAGAGGGTCTGCAGGTACTAGAAGCATGACCGACGATGTGCCAGGCCGTAGCTTCGACACCATCTCCCACCGCACTGGTGCCACCGCCCCCGACGTGCGGTGCGCTGGCGGCCATTTCAGGTCACAGGTCGTTCCGCGCGCTGCCGGTGCTGCCGCCGAAGAGGTACATGGAATCCCCACAAATGACCGCCTCTGGCAAGTCAATGGTGCCGGCACTCGATCGAAGAACAGAGAAAAAGACAAAAAAAAAAACAACAAGTAATATGAAACGATCTTTTTCATCACCCATCCATCAAAGAACGCAGTCAATCCAATCTTCTTCATGTTTCCTATGACATGTTCGCATCACACAAGAACCTCTCCCTCGTCCTCCTCTCAGGCCCCCTGGCTGAGTGGGAGTCTCTTGGGGAAGGCGGCGGCACTTGGCCGGTGGTCTCTACCAAACTCCACCTCAGCCGGACCAGTTCGGGGCAACGCTTGGACACCATGAGGTCTCGCAGAATGGGAAGGGGGGTTCTGACGTCGACCACCGAGTCCTGGCGTTCGCCACTGAGGAAGGAAGCGGTAACAAGCGTAGAAACCATCGAGCGTTGACCATCACGAAAGCGCCTGCTTTCCACTTCACCGAAAAACGTTGAAAAACACAACTTCTGCGTCGTTCCCTTTTTGGTTGCCGTTCGCCAGCTCGCTCTCCGCCAGCACGCAGCCAGCAGGCGCGCAGCCAGCAGGCGCAGGGCCCGCAGGGCGGCCGTCCTCGTAAGTTCGAGAAGTCTCTGGCAGTCTTCGATACATATCTCAAAGTTTCATATACAGTAGTTCACACACAGAGGATCCCGAAAGCAAATCGAATCGTCCATCTATTTCTGTGTGACCCCCTGGTTGATGAGATAAGTCGAATGAATGAAAAATAGCAAGCTGAAAAAGGCTGAAGGAAGGTGATAATGAAAGTGTATACATGTCGCAAGCCGAAATATCACGTGAACTGCAACCTCCATCGCCGAAAACCGAGATCACAACAAACCGCGAACAGACTCCATCGCTCCAGACGCACGCCAGAAGAGCAAATACCAAGTACCACAACAGGTACAAACAGGCAGATTCCTACCAGGAATGAAAGGCACTGCATGCACAGCCCCCTCGACCTGTACGCATGTCAACCTGGACGCAGGTGTCATCGGGGAGTTCAGCACCTTACAGTGACCCAGCCAGCAATGCTGCACTGGCGGAAGATGGCCGATTAACTCCGATCTTCTCAAAAGGCTCTCCTGGAAGAGGAATCTGAACACAGAGACTACTGAGCAAGCTCTACATGAGCAGCACCAACTGATGTGCAGCTTCGGATGTCCAGAGTGCAACACATATTTATGTCACTGCATGCTCACGCGGCTGCCTTTTTCAGAAGGGGATGCGGACGAAGTCCTGCCACGTGTTTTCTGCCCGTGGATTGTCCACGGACAGACGTGGGACGTCAGCCACG
>CAXAMN010002002.1:912196-946324 GCA_963970005.1 Durusdinium trenchii
AGTAACAAGAAGCTAGTAGTAACAAGTGCCACGCTAGTAGTAACAAGTGCCTTACTAGTAGTAACAAGAAGCTAGTCATTCTATCGACGTGCGTCTGCACCGAGCGGATGCGACGGTGCCTGTCGTGTGGATCTGCGACCATTTGGAGGCCTTTCCGCGCGGAAAGCGGCCATCGCGCGGCCCAAACGGTCTCTCTGAGGCCGTGCTTTCACACCGGGGCTGGGGATGTGAAGTGCTGTCCTAAAAAGACCAGCCCATCTGCCTGAAAGCCTCCCAGCTTCCTCTGAAGAGAGCTGTGTCCCAGATTTCTTCAATCAATCTGTGGTTGTTCTATTGCAAAAAGGTTGACCCCTGAAAATGAACAGATTCCTCTATAAGGGGTGTAAACTTGCCATGGACACCGGTGAAGGAGCTGCCAGGACAGCCATATCAAGGCCTCATTATTTGAAGGGCTCAAAGCATTTGGAGCTTCATCATGTTTCACACAAATACAAATACAAGACGCTGTTTGAAAGCTCACCCCTGTGTTGTTGTCTTTTTTTCCGTAGGTGCATGAGCTACTCAACTGGTGAACACACCCCCCATGGATCACTGCAGAAATGGAAAAGTATCTCGACGGTTGGCGGACTGGATTCATATGGATTCTGGACCGTCCAAGATCCAATCCGGCACCCGAAAGCCTGGGATCGAATCATCAAGTCCAGCTCAGGAGTCCTTCAAGTCCAGCTCTCGCCAAAACCCAGATGATTGTAAAAGCTCCCTGCTTTGCACTTGCCAGAGAGGTGGAATTCTTGATCCAAACTCAATTCAAAACATGACCAAAACTAAGCCCATGGCCCGGGCCACATGACACCGGGCCATGTGACGGGTCGAATTCCTTTCGACTCATCGTGAGATTGCTCCCCAGTCGTCCCGAAACCCTAATCCAACCAGGACCCAAGCTACGCGCCGCTTGCGCAAGAGCTTCAGATCCGCACCCATGCTTGTGGCGTGAGTTCATGCCGCGGAACGCTGCCCACCTTAAAGCTGAACTTGTAGAAGTCATTCACACGGCTGCTGCCATCATACCTGCCACCAAGCCAGCGATCCGCTGGTTGGAGATGAGCCGTGTGACCAGACAGGCGGCTCCACCAGACGTCTAACAAGCCAGACAGGCTCGCTGCCAGACTGTCAAGTCTTCCAGGTGGGCCAAACAGTATACTCGGAGTAGACCGATTCTTCTGTGGTACCCCGTAGCTGGTACTACCTCCAAAAAACCTCCCCCAAAGACTTATCTGAAGGGAAGGAATCAAGTCGTATCTTTCTTTAAGAGAGAGTGTGGACTTGGGAGTGACTTGGGAGCCCCCGTGGCACCAGGGCGAGTGGACTCTCTTTCCAAAACGAACCGCCAAAAAAGAACCTGCGGCCCGACGCCAAAAAATGCTCCCGTTGCGGGCGCAACCACCCCATGCTCCGCTGGATTCAAGGTGCCTGACTGGGTGCCTGTGCTGAAAGCCTCTTGACCGCACGCACGTCTTCTTTCCGATCCCATAAAGTCCGGGTCCGCGCAGTTGGCGCACCCACCAAAGATGTAAAGGCAATCCCCCACCACGATGCTGGCGTGCAGGGATCGTTGCTTTGGAGGTTGGCCTGCAGGCAAACTGGTCGTCACGGAGTTGGTCAAAAACCACAGATTTGGGATGATCGACATGAATACCTTCCCAAAACAATGGAAGTATTTCAGCTCATTCCGGATGCATCGCTCTCTACGTACATCATAATATATGCACATATATAATATCATGTATATTAGTATGTATTTGATATTATTTGATGTATATATCACTCAATCGCTCCCAAACATCAGAGGACTGGTGAGAGTCTTTTTCCAGACCTTACTCCGTCCTCCGTCCTCCCCACGGATCACTTTCCGAATTGCAGAGGACATGTTTAGATCATCCTCTACCCGCACTTCGGGTGCCCATTCGGGAGACCGGAATGGATCCGAAGACCCAGGGAGCGTGTGGGGTTGTCCATTCACCCCCTGGGTCCGCAGACCCAGGGGGGGACCGGCGGACTTCGGCGAACGGCGAACCGCACAGCGTCACAGCGCTTCGCACTGGGCATCCGGGCAACCGCCAAACGGTTTCACCTGGGACCACTGGTTGATGGCGCTCTTGCATTCGCCCTCATCCACCTCGAACCGCGCCCAACGAGCGAAAGAGGCGCTGCACGAAAACGAAAAGGGCTCGGCGGGTGGCGAGGAGGCGGGTCGCAGGCGTCAAGTTGGTGGGCTGAAGATGGTGATGCCTCGGATTCAGAATCTTAAAAGATCAAGGTGCTCAACTACGAGGAAAAAGGTCCAGGTTGATCTGACCAACGATTTCGATTGAGGCAATTCGGCACATCGAACGCTTTGGATGCGACCACTGAGCAGCTTCCCCGGCTATAAGCTGAGCTTGCTTCGGCACTGCCACGCTCAAAAACAGACACATCGTGCCGGAAAACCTCCCACCGCAGCTTCGCTTCACCAAACCTGAAAGTCCCTCACTCGTCTGAAAGTCCATGTGCCTGTGGGTCTTTCAACCAAAAAGACCTGGTGTTTTTCCTGAACATGAACCGAATAGACGACGTGAGTTAGGGAGGTCATAACCGAATAGACGGGTGTTGAAACCGGGGGACCCCGAGACGCGTTTGGTCTCCGTTTCCGAAAAGAACGGACGGTCCAAACGCGGAGATCGCCTCCATCTCTGCTTCGGCACCTGCGAGCTGCGTCGGCACTGGGATCGCCACGTTTGGAGCTTCGTTTCGAGCGTTTCGAGCCAAGTCCTGGAAGACGGCACGAACGAAAGGGACCACCCCAGGAGGTGCTTCGGAGCGTCCAGTGTCTCACAATGGCGCCTTGGAGGTGATCCGGGGTGCAGTCCTGGTATATAGTTCTTCTTACTGTAAGTAGAACTGTAGAACGAACGATTTGGCCTTGCCACCAAGTGGTCGATGTTCATCCATCCCCCTAGCTGGCGGCGTTTTTGGACCTGCGGACGGCCATCACCAGAGACCCAATGCGAGACCAATCCGACCAATCCGCGACGATAAGATGCCTGGGAGCCGGGGCAGTTTGCTGGGTGTTGCCGTGTTCCCACTTGCTTATGGGCTAGCAGCTAGCTTCCTCTCCAAGTGCTGTTACCACTTTGCTACTGGAATGTAAACGGCTGATTCACATGAGATGTCGGGCTTTTAAACATCTTCAGACACCTTCATCAAGGGGATCAGTGTCTCACCATTCACCCAACTTGGTTGATTCCACATTGCTATACCTACCTCCCCGCTCTCCCAACCGACAGACCGACCTCTTCCGCCCTCGCCCGACCGCCGTTGGGTCGCTCAGGCCCCCGGACGTTCCATGGCCGACCTCGCGCGCCGCTCGAGCGGTCCGAGCTCGAGCCGTTTCGCCACCGAAACCGAAAGCGTCCCCCTAAGGCCCTAAGGCCCGATCGGTCACTTCGTGCCCTGGGCGTCGTTTTGGGGGGGTGACTCGCGAGCGTGAAGATCGGTCGCAGCAGATCGGTCGCGGTTTGGCCAGGAAGGTCACCGTCACGTGTTTTTGTTGGAAGGAGATCGATCCTTGATCGTCTGTCCATGGTTTTTCTACGAAAATGTATGAACATGTCCACACCAGAATTACCCCAGAGGAGGGTCAACAAACATCTTGCTCAAGTGATGCGAGGCCAGCGGAGATTTGGACGTGAGGGTTTTGAAGGTCCACAATCATTGCCTCCAATAGTTATTTGTTTGGATGGCTGGATCCTGTTTGGTAGTGGGAAACTCCTGTGTTTCTTAAGCTGGTCCCATTCGATGTGTCCACGCAAACCAAAAACCCACGAAATCCGGCGGTGGGTGTGTTTCACACACCACTGCGCGGTAGTTTCAACCTCCAAAAACGCGCCTTGCTTTCCGGTGCCAAGGGCCACAAAAACGGGTGCCCTCATTGGCCAAGGGCGCGCCGTGTGACGAACCCTATGAACCAACGGCCCGGTCCGGCGAAAGAACCGAACGCTTCACGGCGAGACCGGTCGACGAGACCGAGCGAGACCGGGCGACGGATCCGGATCCACTCGTGGCGACGAGCTATCAGTCGTGAGGAAGCCCAGTGGCCCAGTGTGGGTGGGAAGCACAGAAGGAACCAGGAGTCACATGGAGGCCAGGGTGGTTTGCCTCGTCCCATCCAGGGGCCGTGGATGTGACAGGAGCACCCCCAGCTCCTGGAATGTATTGTTGAGGTTGGATGAGGGTTTTGGGGGGTTTGGGTTTCTTCCACCCAAACGCCTTCGTTGTCGTCCGATCCCGTTGGTTGTCCGGTCCCGTAACGGTTCGGAATCGGGTTTCGGGGGAAAAGCAGATGTTTTTCCGGCAAAGACTTGTCATAGAAGTGTCTGGAGTTGTATTTGGAGTAGTGTTTGGAGTAGTATTTGGAGTAGTGTTTGGAGTACCAGAAGTGTTTGGAGTAGTATGTTAATTATCTGTCTGTCATCCCTATTTGTTGGTCCTTTTCCTTCTGAATTTTCTGGAGATCCAGTCCTCAAAATTGGAGATCACATGCTCCCTACCAGTTGCGAGGATTCAGTAGTCCCCTTCCCGCTGAAATGGAGGTCTTGAAAAAGTCCTCTTCGGCCTCTGCGTACGACGATGGACATTCATGTCGGAAAACACACGCAGGGTGGTCCAAAGGGAAACTTGTATAATCTTCTGTATGAACGATGGAACTCGGCCCAAGAGCTCAGCCCCAGCTTTCAATTGAAAGAATTGAAATGAGTCAAACATCATGGTTTTGGTTCTGCAGATTTTAAACCACCGCTTCCTTCTAGAGTGAATCTATCTCCAAAGCACTGATGTGGTCACACAAAACTCGTCTTCTTCAGGGCCTCCAAGGGGTCTCCCAAGGTAAAGAGCGTGACTCTGAGTCATGGTCTTAACTTTGGGCCATTAGGTTCAGCAGAAAGAGCCATGCCCTTACCTTTTTCTTGCGAACGGCATTGGTCACCGGCACAAGGCCTTTAAGCCGCGATCACACCCACACACTCCTCAAAACCTTCGGGAGTGGGTGAATGACCCATCAAACAGAAGGGACATCTCCGCTGGATCCGCCAGGATCCGCCGATTCGAAAACCAAAGCGGGAGGCCTCCTGGAATGAATGTTCATTAGAGTGTGAGAGAGTGGGAAAAATCGAAAAGCTAAGAAAACCTACGCCCCAAGAAGAAACCAATCTTTAGAACTGAAGGCCGGCTCCAGAATGGGAAGGTGGCGGTCGTCCTCATCTTCAGAACCGTGCATGGAACGGCGACGGCTTCCCAAAACACCGCATACAAGTATTAAACGTGATTAAGGTCCAATATAGTTTTCTATTACAGTTATTACAGTAGGTTAGCCGACCGAGACAGACTGACCGAAACAAACAGACCAAACAGACAGGCCATCGCTAGTAGGTTGGAGGCCTAGAGAAAAGAAAAGGAATAAAGTTAGACTCTCGCTTTCCAACTCTTAGTGACTATGGAGCCATTCCCCGTCCCCACTGGAGCCATGTCGTGCGACATGCATGGGGTCACATGCCAGGAGCTAGGTCATTTGGGTCCTCCGTGCAGGGTTGGCTTCATGTGGTCCGAATCGCACGCATCAACGCATCATCGCACAGACACGCGGATGTTTGTGTTGGTTGATCCAGCGCTTTTGAAAATATGATGCCAGTGTCTTCACGTCGCAAAACCGTTGTGACACTCAGCAGCGGAGATGTGCTGCCTGGTGCCAGGGCAGAACTGAAAAGAACCATGTAGACTGCTGTAGACTCTTGAATAATAAACCTCCTATGAAAAGGTTGTTCAATCCAAATGGGGTGGGTGAAATATAATCAAGAGTCTACATTACCTGATGTAACGGGGTAACTTCATGTCTTCGAAAGTTCTATACCCCTTTTTAGGGGCTTGTTCAGCTCACATTCCGTTCCTGTCCGAGTCATTTTAGTCCACCTCTGTACAAACCTAGGATGTTCATCTGAATCTGAATTCGCACGACCGCAAGTTACGTCCCAGGAACGCCCAACTCTCCGGTCCCTGACTGCTCCAAGCTGGGTGTCATCCATTCACAAGTCTTACTTTCCAATGCCAAACGAACGGGCCCGAACCAACCCCTGCCATGGAGGGCCCGAGGGCCCAAGGATTCTTATAGGGGAATGCAATAATGCCAATGTCCTAACCCAACAAAGAGAACCAAGAATTTCCTCACCAACCTCAAACTTCCTAACTCCAGCTCCCTTCCCAACTCCCTTGCACTGACCGCCTGGCCCCCCCTCTTCCTCACCTGGTAAGCGTCCTCAATCCTCCGCACCGCCTGCTGCAGCTCCACACGGCCCGGCGCGGCCAGCTTCGCGGCCGCGAAGCGGTGCTGCAGCAGCGCCAGGCCGAAGAGCGCCGAGCGCACCTGACCGACAGTCCGGTGCGGTTGGCGGAGGAGGCGCGGTTGGCGGGTGGAGGAGGCGTGCGATGGTGGGGTGAACCCATTGGGGTGAACGGGACTTCCCGAAGAAGAAGAAGAAGAAGGGAAAAAACAACAAAAGAAGGCCCTATAGCAGAGGCTCAGACTTGGAAGAGGAGAATTTCCATTACAAAGGAGGTGGCCGTTGAGTGTAGATGTTGTTGATAAGCTTTCCATACTAAACTGGATTGATCTTTGTTTCGGCCACCCACGGGGAGCATGATTTACGTGTCCTGCGATCTGAGTCACCAAGCTTGATGGGATGATACTAAATCAATGATTCCCGCTCGCAAAACGTCCATCTGTTTCAAAAAGGGTCACGGTCACAAAAAGGAGGTCACCGGTGGCCACCTTCAGAGTCCGGAAGGCAGCCAACAGCATGGTATGAATTTTGATATCATGCATTGTAAAATAGAGGGGGCATGCCTCTCCACCCGGCCGCCGTCGTGACATACGTGCTTGGCACAGAGAACGGCCGCACGGCCGAATGCTGTGTCTCCGAGCCAACGCGTCGAAGCCAAAAGGAATAGAGATTCCTGTCCCACCATGAATGAACAATAGGCTGTTCTTGAACAACCAGCTGTTGAACACGAAGTGATAGGTTTTACCATGCACCAGGTCAAGCATGTGTTTAATATGGTTTTGGAAGGCTAGGGAATAAAACGAATAACTTAATAAGTCAAACAAACAAAAAACTGCCTGCTTCATGGTCTCCTTCACCAGGTGTGAGTCGCATCCTTGGTCCTCTCAGATTCTGAAAACGTGGTAACGCAAACGGGCGAACCTGGGCGTACCTGGTTGTACTGGTTGTCTGTTGTTCACATAATTTGCTTCACAGGGACTCTGCCATGTATCGAATTCCTTAGACAGACCCATTTTGGTGGGAGCATCTTGCCTCACAGTGGCCTCTTGCCATATGCGGCCCATCCATGCGTCCCATCCGCGTCGGCCGAGGGGGAACACGCCATCCACCGTGCGATCGATGCGGTTTTGGTACACGGACCGACCTTCCATGGAGCTTCGGACCCTCAAAACGACAGCGAGGTGGACAGAGGCACCAAAGGGCCCTTGGTCCACGTCCAATCCTTGCACCAGAAACAGGTGGGTCGTTGATCAACTTCTGGGCCCTTTGGCCGACGGCTGGGCCGGCCGATCCGGGCCGACCGCCGCCCTGTCCAAACAGGTAGAGCTCCGACCGCCATGAGATCCCCCAAAACGCCCGGCTGTTCCCACAGGTGGTGTGGGTCCGTCCGTCTGACGCCACGTGAGACCGGACATCGCTCCTTCGTCTCACGGGTCGACACGGGAACCGTGGGGCGTGGGTGGACCGTTCGTTCGTTTGGATCGGAGACGAGCGCAGACGGTCGCGTCGGTCCTTCACAAAGAGTTTCAGTGCTTCGGTGTCCTGGAGGGTCGAACTCAGTTCCCCCATCAACAGCGTGGCCTGCGAGGCGGTCGCGGACCGCGGCGACCGGGTCTGCGCCGAGGGACGGCAGGCAGGAAGTGGGGAAGCTGGGAAGCGCCTGGATCTCGAGCAAAAAAGGTTTTGGGGGGAGACCTCCATTCAAGGACCTGGGTCCAGCTGTAGCGGAACCACTGGGACTGGGAGAACCTCCACCGCCTCGCGCCAACCACTTCCACCAGTCCACCTCGCGCCACGTGCGTTTCAGTAGGCGATGGCTGCGAGTCATCCGGTGCATACCTAGCACGAGAGAGAGCACCGAAGCACCGTAGAACTCGTCGAGGGCACGAGAGGACGCGCTATCAGTCATGTAGACCCCCAATTCGGATGGTAGAACCATGTAAAACCTCCTCATGCGGGGGGGGGTGATGCGCAAGATAAGATCAACAAACCTCACTTACCAATCAGTTATATACCAAGTATCTTAGTTTCCAATGAGATCGGTTGGTAACTAAACCAGTGATTTCTTGGATCCCAGATCCAACCGAGTCGAACACCTGCAAGACCGGACTTGAGGATTTTCTCCGAGCCATTGGAGACCCGGATGATGGTGGCGTTTGACCATTCCCCCCATCCCTCTCAATTCCTGATGATCTGCTTGCCATTGCAGCTGTCTCTCTAGATCTGCATGGTCACAGTACACACCAGTACACCAGGGTGAACTATTATGACATCGAATGTAAAAATGTGTCCACGTGAAGACAATGTTCCATTTTTGCAAACCGGTGGTTAGCTCAAGGAAGATGCCGCCCTGTTCCCTACATTCTACATGCCCACTGCAAACTGGACCAGGCTGCTCTGGGTGTAACTGGCTGCCAAGCTGGTGAAGCTGGCCTCGCAACCCACATAGTGCTGCATCTCCTGATGGGGGCATCGGCGACCAGGCATCATAAGAGTACATCCCCCACATTCCCCCACCACAAAGAGGTGTCTTCTTCCATTCCATTAGAGAAAAGGACCGAATCAGACTTCGGAGACTAGATTGAATTCACGTGAAGCGTGAGACTGATTGAATCTTGAATCTCTGGAAGTGAATAAAACGGGCTACCCAGTTCTTGGCAATCAGCGAGAAGCTTACCATAACTAGTGACTTCCTTCGAAGGTCCTCAAGTGCGGATGACAGAAGATGCCCCCAACCGGTGGACTCGTTGATTACAATGGGTGTTCAGAGTCCCACCTGTCAGAGTCCCACCAGATCATAACTACACACAAACCATCCAAAAGCCACCCACCAGCATCCAGCATCCGAAACCACGCATTCTCTGCACCACTCTCTGCGCCCTTTTTTTGGCCCCCCGCACGCTCGGCGCCTCGATGGAATGCTGGAAGGACTGGACCTCCAACTCCGCCACATCTAGGTACTTCTCCAACTTCTCACGGAGCTTCCACCAGATCCTCAGGTTTCTTTGGGGTCAGACCGGTCGGACGATGGACACCGACTCTTATATGCGGGACCAAAGTCAGAACTTATGGCAGCCATGGCCGTAGCAGTAGCTGATACAAACAGGGTGGTGCCTTCTTTTCCCAGAAACGAAGTATATAAGTCGTAGGCAACAGGCATGGGTTAAGTTGTTTCTTCAATTTTGCCCGAAACGTCTTGATCTGGGTTTGAAGTCTGAATTTTCGCCTACTACTCCGCCCGAAATCGTTGTGTCAGGCATTGTGTCAGGAGTTTGGGCATGTCAAGTTCTTCACGCCAAGGCCTGAACCTGGAAATCACGGCTTCTCTGACCAGCTTCTGTGTGTCACTTGTGTCTGGAAGCGAAGGCCACGGAACCCATCTGCATTGGACCATCCAAACACTCGGAGAGAAGCTCTCGACGCTTCCAGCTCAACAGGAGACTTGATGCATCAGCAGTGTGGTCAGCGAACACTTGGAGTTGCAAAGTCCAAGAAGTTTGGGGACCAATCTTTCGTTGGGGTGCGACAAAGTCTCAATCTCATCTCTTTGGTATTTACCCCTCAAAGACCCCCAACTGCCCAGACTCCTTCAACCCCTATAGCCTCACGGTTCCGTTGTCCCTTCGCCCGCGACTCTTCGCCCGCCGCGGGGGTGAAGTATCAAAAACGGTTATTTATCGCATCAAAAAATATTCAAGGAGATCAATAGAAACTAATTACTTAATCAAAAGAATAATTCTACCACGAACCCTCTTTGGGCGGGCGGCGCCTCATCCGCGCACACGGATTTGACTCATCTGCGCACACACATTTTGTAAGGGAAGGGCAACATCCTTCTCTAAATTTTACCCCTGCATGGCCCACAAAAGGGTGAGTCAAGTTGAAATGGCAACATCCTTCTCTAAAATTTACCCTCGGGTGGCTCACCAAAGGGTGAGTCAACTTGGAAGGGCAACATCCTTCTCTAAATTTTACCCCTGCATGGCCCACAAAAGGGTGAGTCAAGTTGAAATGGCAACATCCTTCTCTAAATTTTACCCTTGGGTGGCTCACCAAAGGATGAGTCAACTTGGAAGGGCAACATCCTTCTCTAATTTTTACCCCTGCATGGCCCACAAAAGGGTGAGTCAAGTTGGAGTGACCACTTCCTTCTCCAAATTTTACCCTGCCCACAAAAGGGTGAGTCAAGTTGAAATGGCAACATCCTTCTCTAATGTCACAGCGCAAGTACATGCAGCATTTCTGTCACTTTGAAACCTTTTTCAATCCTACAAGTATGGGGCATGTGCGTGATCGGCAACTTTTCCCTTTTGTCTACGTTATCCTAAGCTCCTTCCTCCTGCCTGGCCTCCTGGCTAACAGGCAGTTTCCGCTCAGAGTCGAAGTTCGTGGCAGGAATCTTGTGGCACCGGGGGGGTTTGGGGGGGGTGGGCGTAGCGCCTCCCCCCCATGAGCAGACACGGCTAACGCTTTCAGGTATGCATTACATTGGTCTGAACTAACAGGAGTGATTAACATGTTTGATGGTTCTTTTCTTGTCCGCTTCAATAATTTCCCTCTATATCATACATTTTGTCCATGCTTGAATGCGTTATACTAAGTCGTTTCTTCTTGTCTTCTTCATTCCTTGCCTCCTGGCTGCCTGGCTTCTTTTTCTAGAACAGCAGCAGCTTTAATCTTTAAACGTAAAAGGCAAGTTTGCGCTCAAAGTCAATTGTTCTTGCAATACATTCGAAAAGAATGTGCAGGTTTCGTGGCGCGGGAGGGGGGTTGGGGGGGAGGGTGCGGCGCCTCCCCCAATGAGCACACACGGCTAATGCTTTCAGGTATGCACTACATTGGTCGGAACTAACGGGAATGATTAACATGTTCGATGCTTCTGTTCTTTTCTGTTTACAATAGCTTTATTCTTTCGTCTTCCTTTTTGTCAATGCTTTCATGAGTTAAGTTAAGTCGTGTCTTCCTGTCTTCTTTTCTCCTTGCCTCCTGGCTATTTTTCTAGAACAGCAGCAGTGGCTGTAGCAGCAGCTTGCATCTGTAAAAGGCAAGTTTCTCATTAAAGTCACATTGGCCGGCTATCGGGAGTGATTGGATTGGCAAGCTCGCTCGATAATCTCGTGTTTTCTATTTCGCTCCATTCTTTATCTTCCTTTGCGTCATACTAAGTTCTTGTTTCCTGGCTGCCTGGCGTTCTTTTCTAGAACAACAGCAGCTTCAATGTTCAACAGGCAAAGTCCTTTACCTTCTTTGTTGTCCTTTCCTTACTACTCGTACATTATGCTAAGTTGTTTCCTCTTGCTTTCTTCCTTCCTTGCCTTCTGGCTGCCTGGATTTCCTTTTTAGAACAACAGCAGCATTAATGTTCAACTAACAATGAACTCAAATTTCGCGGCAAGAGATTTGCAAAGTACGTGCGGAGTTCCTGGCGCAGGAGGCATGTCTGATGGTTCTTTTCTTCCCTCCCTCCTTGCTTCCTTCTCGACACATCATCGGAAACTACCCACCCCGCAGCACCTCCCTCCCATGAGCACATACGGCTAATGCTTTCAGGTGTGTACTACATTGGTCTCAACTAACGGGAGTTATTGACATTTTTATGATTATTTTGTTGCTTATTGTCGTTGTCTAATTCTATTCTTCATTTTCCTTGTGGTCCTTCCTTTGTTACGTTGTTTTTTTCCGGCCTTCTTCTGTCCGTGCTTCCTTGCCTCCTGGCTGCCTTGCTTCCATCCTGGCTGCCTTCCTCACTTCCTACCTGGATCCCTTCTTTTCTTCCTTCCCTTCCCTTCGACGAGGGGACCAGGGACCAAGGAGACCAGGGGACCAAGGGGACCAGGGGACCAAGGGGACCAGGACGACCATGTGGACCAGACGGGAAAGGAAAAATAGTTTTTATTGATGAATTGATTAATTTGTTTGATTACGTAATTAATTCTTTGTTGATTCAGTAATTAATTTTTTTGATACACATGCCCGCCACGGCACTTATCCAGGCTCGCGAGCGCGAAGTGCTCCTGCGAGCTCAGCAGATGTTGGGACGCCTCCTTGGCCGCCTGGCTCTCGATCCTGGCGGAGCGGCGGAGTCCACCTGGGTCGGACCGCGCGAACGCCGCGTCGGACCGCCCGCAGTCGGAAGAAACGGGACGACAACGACGAGCGCAGAGGACGGGGCATGTGATGCTGAGGACTTGAAGAGGAGCCTGTCCACGGTGTGGAAAACCACGGTGTCTGGGGCATTGAACAGGTGAAAGAAGCCGTCGTGGTCTTTTCGAGCACCTCCCGGAAGCCCAAGGTGAAGGGGACGCCGGGCGAACAATGGCACCGTTGACAGGAGAACACGGGTGCTTTTGCAGGCACACAATGACAATAGACGTTTGGCAGCGCCTAAGTGGTGACTTCTTTGAGAAGGCCCTAAGTTCCGGGGGCATCAGACTTTTGGCAAGTGTTGCTGATTTAAGGCTGGGGAGCCTCCATCCCCCGTCCCTCCGCAAAATTGGGCCAAAGACTTCCCAAGAATCAGAATACTTGCGAAGACCAACAAGACGTCCGGAGTTGTCCGGGGTCTATATCTCTCTGCTCTCCGGGTCCTGTAGACACCCAAAGCGCTCAGCTGCTTTCGCGCGGTGCGCTGCAAGCGCCGCGCCTAAGTAGTGCTCAGCAGACGATGTGGAGGGGGCGTGGACAGTCCGGGCAGTCTATCACTATTTTCAGATGATTTCATATGTATTCTGAACAAAAATCAAGCAGTGATCATTGATCATAGGTATGTTTTTCATTGTTTTTCGCTTCTCTTCAATGACCCATGATTTGAATGGATGTCATATGTCACACTGGAATTGCTTCATATGTGTTCTCACCAAAAACAAAAACAAAAGCTAGCAGTTCCAGTGTAAGGCTCTGGTCGGCCACCGGGAAAATTCTTATTGGTCCTCGTGTTCTGGGCACCGAACTCCTCCAGAACGCACCCTGATCATGGACCTGCTGGAGACTAGTATCACATGTCGACGTGAAATTCACTGCTCTTCACCGTGCTGAATTTCTGGCTGGGCTCCAATGGCTGTGCTCCTATATTCCATCATCTTTGGGCGTCGGGTTGAACCAAAGGATCCCATAACCAACGAGCCAGCTCGCTCTCGGGATATGGCTGACTCTTTCTTTGAACGACCAGTCTGCCGGAACCGGTTGGGCCCGGGAGGATGTTCGACAGTGAGGATCTTCCGATGCCTCGTGTATATCCCATGACCGGAGATGCAGCATGTGCTTCATCAAATTGCTAGTAAAGGTCTTTCTGAGACATGTGACATAGTGATCATCCTTGATCGAGTGTGATGGGTGTACTGGTTTGCTCACCCTAGCGATGCCTCAGAAACGATGTTTGACTGACTGGTCAACGAGCATGTGTGACGGGTGTTGGGGATCCGTCACAGTGCAAGCCGGTGATGCTCTTGCTCGAATTCTTGGGGCTCGGCCTAACCAAGACAAAGAGTACTGTAAGCAAATCCAGACTTCGTGGTGCAAACCCGAGAATAGAATGAAGATGATGGAAGCAACAACGGATTGTCCAAGCCTTGGGACATGTGTCCAAGCCTTTGTGGTGTGATTTGGCAAGGAAATTGGTTGGCAAGGATATTTTAAGAAACTCAGCGTAGTATCTTGCACATTGCATGTCTGTGTGGACATGTGTGGACATGTTGCTTGTGAAGGATAAGTTGTTCCTCCTGAACGCCTGGAGATACGGAGAAGTCTTGTTGTTCGATTTCAAGTGCTGAAGCTCCAACCCACGATCCTCTTTGGCAGAATCAACCGGCAGCAAGTTCAAAAAGCGCTTGAAAACGCGGCTGGAGCGATGACAATCTTGCAGGGATGACCACCTCATCATAGAGTTGTTTCCTGGATCACTGGATCACCAAACCGCTAAGCCTTTCGAGCCATCGGGACCCAACCGCTCGGCTCCCTCGGCTCCCCAAACCTCGCCGACACGTCGAACACGTCGATGTCGGCACGAGCGCAGCGGTTCTTCCCCCCCCGCCTGGCTGCTCGTCTGCCGGCTCAGCAGCTGCTCCTTGCTGGCACCCCGCCGGCCAGCACGCTGCAGCGTCTGTTGGAGGGAATCTAAGCGTCCCAAGAAGGCTGCTGCTGTCGAGGCATTCGCCTGTAGGCAGAGAAGGTGCCTTTCAAGGCGGCACCAGCTTCTAAGCAGGAAGAAGGACCTGACTCAGAAGGAAGACTATATAAAACCCAGCTGCAAAACCCAACGATTTCGCTTGGGTCTGCCTTCGAAAGACCGATCCACTTGCACGGAGATGGAGTCAGCTCTGGGATCGGAGTAGTCTCCACAGTGATCCAGAAATGAGTCTTTGACCGTCAACCAGCTGGAGCAATGTCTCCATCCATTCTCCTTACAAATTCAGAAATTGGTGTCTTGGCCAAAAGAAATGAAAGGGGCATCGGTCTTTGGCTTCTGAAGCCATGTTGTGCGAGGCACCAGTTGGACCGGCGTCAAGAGAAATCTGCGCGTTCCAAAACACACCCCAAAAGACAAGCCCTAAGACCAAGAAATGACCGAGATGACCAGCCTCCCACTCCACCCCACTCCCGTTCCGCCTCAGGCGCGTCCAGGAACCGCTGCAGCGCCTCCTGCGCCGTGGCCCGCTGCAGCGCGTCGCCCGCCGCGGCGCCTTCGCCCAGGCGCCGCAGCTCGGCGGCGAAGGCGCCGAGCTCAGCCGCGCTGAGGGCGCCGCGCTGGGCGAGGCCGTCGTCCGGCCGCAGGAGGTCGTAGATGTGCGCCTGGGGGTTTAGGCTGTTCCGAGGTTTGGGGCGAGGTGGTCCACCCCGTGGATTTGGGTGGTTTTGGGGGTTTTCCAATTCGGCACCAGGTGGCCAAATAGGCTGAGCTGATGGTGTGCATGTAGTCGAGCTTCTCCTCAGCTGCCAGTTGGACTTGACTGGAGAAATCGTGCGGAAGGGCAGGAGCGGACGAATCCGGTTCACTGAAACTAGTCCGAACTAAGTCTTCATTATCTCAGAGACACAAACCTCTTTTCAGATGTGATGTTGAGATCCTGGCACCCTGTCTCCCTGTTCGCCCTGTTCACTCGTCCTCTGCCCCTTCGTCCTCTGCCCCCCGCACCGTCTGGAACTCCAAGAGGCGCCCAGCCAGCCGGTCTCCGTGCGCGCGGCATCGACGGACCACTGGACCAACTTCTGGAGATTGTTGTTGGTCTTCTTGGTGGCCAATTCCAAGTTCCTGTGGGTCACCCAAAATGATTTAACTCACAAACGGCTGTTTAACTATGGTTTAACTATGAGTTTAAGTTTCAACCCAAAATGGTTTAACTATGTTTAACTCACAAACGGCTGTCGAAGAAATGTCGAAGATATTGAGCATACCACAGTCAGCTTGATGCGTCCTTGTTCCCTTTGGTCCCTCCAACACCTCGCCAAAACAATGACATTCACCACCCAATGCTCCCACCATGGGAGGAACCATGAGCTTAATCTAGGATCAAACAGGAAGACGTCAAACTCGACCATCTGGCGGACCAGGACGTGTCTTTTTTTCGACCATCTGGACCACCTCTACCATCCCATGAAGCCCCCGGAACCACCGAGACGCCGGATGATGGATCGATCGCCCCGGATCACGGCGTCGCGCACGCAGTGGATATCGCAGAAGGCCCGGGCGAAGCCCACCTGCGGATGGCCGGGCACGGCGGAGTGAGGTGCGGCCAGATCTCAAAGCCGTTGGTCACATGCGTAAGGGTGGCCCCATGTGACCAATTGGGGTTTTCTCCTGGCGACCCAAAACGATGACCCCATCACTTCCACTGTCGCCGAGAAAACCCCAAGAATCGCCTGCAGTGGGTTGCAAGCCGCATAGCCTTCCTGGACTCGGTGCAGGGGACAGATGAATCATGATGAAGTAATTCACGTAACTCTGGGACGGATGTGCAGCAGCTGCTGCCCCGAAGAAGAAGAAGGAGGAGGAGGACGACGACGACAACGACGAACACTACAACACAACAACAAGCGTGAAGAGGTCGCTTGCTTTCCAGATCTCCCAACATCTTCGTACGGTCCTGGAGATGTACCCCCAGGCTTCGTACGGTCCTCAAAGCCCTACCTTCACCACCCACACACAGAGCAGTGTGTTTCTTCTGCTCGTTTTTTCATTGTTCCACCTGAGGAGTCTCCCTAGACATCAATAGACCCTCAGACCCGGTCACACTCCGGCGTATACTGCAAGCGTTAAGGCACCTTGGATGATCTAAAAAGTGATCGAACAGTCCAGACAGCGAGTGGTTTGGGAACTCCGCAAGCTCCCAGACATACTCTCCCTGGAATCATCATGAAAGTGGATGGCATGGCCCCTTCAATGACCATTTTCCGAATACCAAACAGGTGGTTGTTCACTCCCTGGTATTTGAGTAGATGGCATGATCCCGAAGAAACGGTCTGACCATGAAATCCGAAGATGCTGGAGAACCTCCACGCGCGCAACCAAGATAATTCCAGGGATGTGTAACAAAACAAAACCAGGCTCCCCAAGCATGTATCCTAGGCTCCCCATCTCGTTTGGTGCAGGAGTTCTTACATCAAGAGCTGTCAGTAGTACTGGTCAACAATATCTTGATCTACTCTCTAATGGTCATGGGCACCGCCAAAGAGGACACACATGAATATATATAAAAGCATCATCAGACTCACCGACAGGAGGGAAACGAACACCCGAACAAACCAAAGAAAAACAGGCTTGCTCGTACTCGACCTGAAAAAGGCACCAGATAAATCAATACCATCCACCGAAACATGAAAACGAAGACACCGAGACAACAAGATAAGACACGCAGTTCATGACAGGGGGGTCCTCCTGGATCTCCATCTCCTTCTTCGCGAAGGCGAATTCGCTGGTCGGCCCCGAGAACTTCTTGATGGCACCCACCAGCTCGGCGGCGCCGTCGCAGATCCTGAACTCAACGAGCACGAGCCGAACGGCAGCGAACGCGTTCGCGAACGGTGCGAACGCGGGCGAACGAGCTCAACGGTGCAGCGCGCTCGCACTCTCGCACTTGCACGAGCTCAACCAAGGGGTCGGCCGGATGCGGAGGTGGAGAACCTGTGGCCACGTGTCCTGCAATGGCTCAAGAAGAATCCCAAAGATGCTGTTTGGAGCTCCACACATTGTGTGAAGATTCTCGGTCACCATCGCCAATTAAGTAAATAATACTATATATATATATTATATATTATATATATTTTATTATATATACCCTAGAAGTCCAAAGACTATATTTTGACCGGCTGGAGTAAAGGAAGCTTCCTTTCAGTTCCCTTAAAGACCATTCTTTTTATAGTCTTTGAGTCCCAGGGTATATATATTATATAATATAATATATATAACTTAACTATATATAGATGTGGTGTGGAACCCCCCTATGTAGTAACTCACAGATGGGTGCTTGGCTTTCTTTCAGCAAATCCCTTTCCCTTCCCTTCGCTACCAAAGGAGATCGCCAAAAACCACGTGCAACCCGTACATGAATATCTGCCAAAAGATGTCTGGGTCCTCACTTCCTCCGCACGCGGCCCCATCCGTCCACAAAGACCCACCAGTCGTTTGAAACGAAGCCCCGAAAAATGAGCTGAAGAGGCAGAAGACCCAACAAGCGTTTTTATCTGAACGACGAACTGTGTGCTGGAGTCTATTCCGTTCCACAAAAGACATATAGAATCTTGCGTCCATAAAAACCACCAAGGGGTCATAGCAAGAACCAAAACCTAACTGTTCAAGAAGCAACTTGACTTGTGCTGTTCCTTCTTGGGGTGGGCGTGCATGTCAACATGATTTGATCATTGACCTAGAAAGCAGATTCTGCCTTGTTGCGGCTCGTTTTTGCAGGTCCATTCACCCTCTCAAACCTGGTCAAACCACTACACTCTGACCAAGAGCTTCAACATCCAGAAACACCCCCAAGTCTCTTGTAGAGAAGAGGCTTCCGCCTTCGCTTCCCCATCTGCAGCTTAGACTCTTGCTGGGATTCATCTCCTGGCGGAGAAGCACCGTAAATGGATGGTGCCAGGTGCTAAAGAAGTGGTTTGAAGGTGGGGGGGAAAGAAATAAAACATCAACGCCAATCACATGGAGGTGGTTTCACACAACTGAAAAATGGATGGTGCCATATGCCACTGCAGAGGCCCCCGAGGCCCGTTCGCCCAACAGAAGATCTTGAGCCTCTGATCGCGTGTTAAACGTCAAAACAAAGTGACCCCCGATGCTCCGTTCTTCAGGTTGTCATGTGGCCCGTTTCCCCGAAAGCCCGGACCCACACACAACTCTTAGACCCACCAGGGAGGGAGAAAACCCTACGATGCTATGAATCTACGAAAACTGCGATAAAGCCTAAAGAAGGACTTTAAAAGACATCTAAAGACTAAAATCTAAAAGAAAACTTCCGTACCACTATATATAGATCCCTCCACCACCGGGCTCGGTCAAAAACCGCATCCAGGTCGCGGTGCCCACGCCCAGAGGTGCCTCGGAGGGGTAGCGAACGACGAGCTTCCAAGCTGAACGGCTGAGATTCGAGCGGTTCAGTGACCTGACAAAGTGACCACAATTTGGGGTACCTATGGACCTATGGGATAGTCCAAAGTGTTCTTCAACCTCCGTTGGAATGCACCTGTTCTGTTTTCTTTATTTGGGGGGGGGGCAGCACTTTCTAAGCCATTGCTCGAGCCAGTAGTAGCCAGCATTCTCACCCGTGAAAAGGATTCTCAACGACAGTTCCAACAAGTATGGAAGACCCTATGGAAAATGGTTTGGGCAAGGGGGTCCAGCTTCAAATCGATCAAGTGAACCTGATCCCCTCCCCACATGTCTCTACCTGATATGGGACAAAATCCCAGAAAAACATGTTAAAAGAAAAGACGGCTCCCAAAGAAGCGGCTGAGAAGAGGTGAAGAGAAGCGGCTTCGATCCATCAGCCCAATTCTCCGCCCATCCGCTCGCCCAGGGTGCAATTGTGACATCCGGAATGGCTTTGCAAATGAGGCCAATGCCCTCTTCGACCATGTCTTGAATGAACCTCAGCCGCGAACGGCATGGGCATGTGCATGTGGGCATGTGTCCTTGTTCTCGTGCAAAACGGACAGGTGAGCCTCACCGCGATTCTTCCAGCCCATGTGCTTCTTATCGGCCTCCTTCCACATCAGGATGTGTCAGACGTGGAGACGTCATCAGTTCAGCTTCATAACATCTACAGCTTCAATGCATTCAAGAAATTAAAATGTAGTTTTCCTCTTTTATAGGGATGCTAGGACCAGTCCAGCGTCCACTTGTGACCTCACGAGCCCCAAACCGAGCATAGCCCACAGCTCCGTTTTAAGACCACCCGGCCACCCAGCTGGGGCAACGCGGTTTCTGCGTGATAGAGTTGCTTCGGACCACCGGGCAGCCAGGTCTGACAAACGCCGATCCGCGAGAATGTCCGTCGCCAAGACACCCCGACATCGCGCTATGATAGCCACCTGTCGAAGGGAGCGCATCAAAACCGATCCAGGCATCACAGGCGAATGGCGATGCCTACGCGCCCAAGTAGAACCGACCGTGGGCGGGTTCTTTGGTGAAAGTATCCAGTGTTGGTTTTGTATTGCAGTTATATAAGTAATTATATATATATATATAGATATGGTATTTGTTTGTTGCATGATGCGGTTTTCTGTGTCTCAAATATTGAAAGGAACCTCAAGTTCCTGTTGGACTGAGTGATTGGTTGGGAGCTTTGTTGGTATTGGTTGAGGCTGGGGCGGGGGAAGGTTCGTCAGTCCAACATCTGACACACCGCATGAAGACCTGTTCTTGATCATGTGATTTTGTATGGACTCGCGGCCTTGTTGTATGAAACTAAAACCCCTGTATCAGCTCAAACAGCCAGAAGCTCATGAGCCCCCCTGTACCCTGGCGTCAAAGTCTGCTGATGACTGCCAGCTTGTAAACTCAGCCCATGTATGTTTGTAGTCCTTTAGATCTTTTAGGACATAATAGCGATGGCCTCCTGATGAAAAGAACGAAGGCCTCTCATCCACAGAAGAGGATTCCAAAACTATTGCTTGTTGTATTACCCTAGTGTAGACTCTTGATTGCTAAAACCCTCTGATTTGGGGAGATAGATTCTAGATGACTCGAACGGCCACCTCTAACTGACCCAGTGACTTAAACAACAACTTGTTCGATGCCAAAAGCATCACGGTCGCCGAATTGAACCGCTACCGTCCGTCCGTCGCCGCCAAATCGAGCGTCGCCTTCAGCGGAGATCAAATCACGCTCGATGTCGCCCTGCATGCAATCGTTCCAATCGCCTCACCGTGAGTCCAAGTACCGAGCGGGAATGAGATGTCTCCTGCGTCATTCCCCACATCTCCCGAAATGAGTTTTGGCTTCTTCCACCGCCCTCCACCATCGGATCCTCCTCGTTCGGAATCGACCGTCGGACCGGGTTGAAACCACGGAAGGGAAAAACCACGGGCGGAACGCGGAACGAGCGCCGAGGCGCTGTACATCATGTTCTCAGGTGCCGTGGACCCATCGCCTGTCTCCGACGCTTGGCTTCGTGACGGGAGGTACTGGGGGGAAGTGAGGTGCTGGGGGGAGTGAGATGTCAGCAAAACAACAGCAAAACACCCACCGCTTTGGTTCAAAGCAATATCGGATGAACCCGAGGCGGGAGTCCGGAATCGCACCACAGAGGGACTGGTCCAGCATGTTTCATCTTGGGGAAGAAACATGGAGGCTATAAACATCGTCATGCAGTGGCGGTGGATTCACAAGAAGCCGATTAACCCCCCAAAACCGGTCTTTCGGATTCAAATCCAATCAACCGCTGGTTGTCCAAATCCTCCGCAAGCCTTTGACCATCCAAGTGCCAAATTGAGACCCACATACACCCAAATTCTGCAGATCTCGAGCTTGGACCCCAAAGACTTCGCAAAAGTCTAAACTCAGACTCACCAAAGCCCTCCCCCCCCCTGAAATGTAGAGGCCTACTTGTACAGGTTCCACTCCAGTGGCCTATCTAGTGTGTCCATGCTTGACTGCCTCAAGGCTCAAGAAGACTAGAGGATAAGACTCTGCGCATAAAAGACACTAGCGGTCTGCACCTCAACCGTGTACGCCCTAGTCACTCTTTCAGTGGTAGCGGAGCAGTGATCCTGGAAGACCCAGGTGAGCTCCTTTCCTAGGCATAGACTTGCTTTTAGGCAACCGGCCATGGATTGGATTGACGACTGGGAAGAGCCTGATGCGGATGTGGCTTATGAGCCAGCAGCCTATGTGAATAGGCATGTGAGAAGAGAACCAGCAGCTATAGCAATGACAACACAGGTCACTACAAAGGTGCCCCCATCTTATGATGGAAAGACTTCATGGTTTTCCTATGAGGATGCCATAGATGATTGGTGCGATATCACCGAGCTGGAAGACGAGAAGAGAGGACCAGCATTGAGAAACCGATTAGAAGGAGAAGCAGCTGTATACAAGCGAGTATTAGACAGAGATGCATTGAAGGCGAATGATCCACCAGGAGCAGGAGTAGAATACTTTAAACGAGTACTACGTCCATATTTTGTGAAAGGATCCACCAATGTATTCCTGTATAGGTTTATGCAATTCGTGCGCTTCAATCGCGGATCAGCCGACATGATGAAGTGGATGACAAGATTTCAGATTTTACTCCAAAGGCTTATGAGCAGTTGGATGGACATGTTGGACCCTGTAACACAAGTACATTCTCAGGTACAAGCACAGATGCAAGCTGATGCAGCGATGACTGGAGTAGCTCCAACAGCAGAGAGAATTCAAGAAATTATGCAGAATGTCAATGGCAATATGAGAATTCTTCATCAGAACGATTTTCCTTTAGGAGAGAATCTCATTGCCTTACTCATGCTGTCACTTGCGGATTTGTCTCAGGACCAGAGGAACACTTTGACCTCTTTGATGACACATCGTGGTAGAGTCCTGCAGCAATACACTACAACAGAGTTGAGGACAGTTTTCATTGAGATGTTCTGCACAACAAAGACGTCAGTAGACAATCCTCTGATGCAGCCAACAGGTGCTGGAGGTAGAAGATCATTTCTCGTACTAGACGAAGGAGAACTCGATGGTACATATGGCTATTGGGCCGAAGATGAAGAAGATGGAACAGAAGGATTCCTTGATGCCCTGGACGATGTCTTTTGGGTATATGATGAAAAGAATTTCTCTTGGTTCCAGAGGAGATTCCAAGGAAGAAGAGCCAGAAAAGGCAAAGGAAAAGGAAGAAGAAAAGGAAAAGGCAAAGGAAGATCAGGCCGCAGATTCTTCAGACCTCGTGGAAAAGGAAAAGGAAAGAGACGAGGTAAAGGCCATTTTGCTGATGAGCAATCGACAACATATCCAGATGAGTATTTTGAAGAGAATCCTTATGAGGACACTTGGGAGTCAAATCAAGTAGCATATGATGTTATTCTTGCCGAAGATATGAATGACTATCTTCAAGGAGAATATGAAGATGCCAATGACTTTTGGCAACAGCTTGAAGAAGCATGGTTTTCCCACAAGGGAAAAGGAAAAGGCAAGAGAAAAGGCAAGAAAGGAAAAGGAAAAGATAAAGGAGATGGCAAACAAGATGCAAACTATGCAAATCAACAACAGCCACGTTCTTTACCTGCACCTTCAAGAACTTCACAAGCATCAGGAAGCAACCAAGGTTTCTTTGCACATTGTGTGACAACAGCAGCTGAAGTCCATGACAGTGAGGTGGACTTGCTGTCAGGCATGATGACTTCATGTCAAGATGAAGCTGACTGTAATGTCAACAATGGTGAGACGATCTTCGATGACATGAGTGCCCTTGTGAGGTACTCTTTGTCAAAGGAGATGCTCACAGATGCTTCTGATGGCTTTGCGCTTATGAGCGCTGAGGAAGAAGTGAAAGAGATGCAGGCTATTTCATTTTTGACTGAGAATCGCTTCCCGCCAACTATTGCAATCCTGGACATTGGATGCACTAGAGCTATGGGATCAAGGCGTGCAGTCGATTATTTTTGTAACTATGTCGACAATCATCCAGACTGTGGACTATGGTACTCTTTTGAGTCTACCAAGAGCAAGTTTTACTTTGCCAATTCTCAGAAGGCTTCTTGCTCTCAGAAACTGGTGATTTACATGTATGATCGTGCATGGACGATCCACCATACAGAGTTCGACATAGTTGAAGAAGGAGAAGTCCCTTTGCTTATGAGCTTGCCACAGATGAGGAACTTAGGCTTTGAACTCAGGCTGACACCTCAACATGCTTATCTGACATCGGTGCCTCTTGGTATCAAGTTTTTGGAGTTGAAGGTTGCAGCCAGTACTCATCTTGTTTTGGACTTCCAAGATATTGCATGGTATTTGTCTGACGTGCGTTTGCAGGCTCGGTGCGAGAAGAGCTTTTACTCTCACTTCACTCACTATGAATATATGGCCATATTTCGGTTGATCACAATAGTGATGAAGATGAAGCTGAGCATGCATATCCTGTGGTTGACTACTGGGAAGTAGATCTTCACAAGAGAGAACTGACACGTCACCACAAGGATTACAGGAAGATTCTTTTCCCAGCAACTAAGTCCTGTCCTGTAGACACTGACTTGCTGGAAGACTTGCGACTGACAATCATCAAGAAGAAAGAAGGAGGAGAAGAGATCAAGAAGATAGATGATTGGCGCAAGGCAAAATGGAAGGACCTACAAATTGGCTATGAATGGCGTGGTAGAACAATTTTTAAGTTCAAGCCAGATGCCAAAATTCCAGATCTAAAGATCAGGAAGGCTGGCATTGAGCACCGTGGCATTGGTGATCCCGATGCAGTGGTGCGCTCCTCCTCAGAGAAGGTTCCCATTGCAAGGGACAGGGAACCAGGCTTCTCTTCAGAGAAGGAAGGTGCACCATCCAGTGCCGCGGAAAAGCCCGTGCCGCCGAAGTTTCGGTATACTTCAAAGGGTTTTGATCCATTTTGGAAAGGACACAAGTCGAAACCATCTGAGCCTCCACTGGATTTAAAAGGTGATGATCCTGAGGGTTATACTCCTTCAGAACCACCTGAGAGGCCAGAAGGTGAACTTGTAGAAATTCCTAAAGCATCAAAAGGACCATCAAGTGATAAACATGAACCACTTGAACCAGGTGATGGCGCTCTTGAGCCTAGGCGGATTTCAATCCCATTACCTGGTAGTGAAGTTGTTGCAATGACACCGGCATATAGGAAGATGTTACAGAGACTGGAGGACAAGGTAGAGCTTTATAAGCTTCATGTGAAGCACTACCATATGAGTCCTACTCAGTTTCGTAGACGTGTTTCTATGTTGAAGCTTCCTGACTCTGTTTTAGATAAGTATGAATCAGTTGTCAGGAACTGCCGTGTTTGTAACACTTCAGTGGCACCTCCGCCACGAGCCAGAGTCTCCGGTATTAGAGCTTCATGTTTTGGTGATGTTGTTTTTGCTGATCATTGTGAGGTTGAACTTCACAAGAACAAGTATATCATTCTACTTGTTCTTGATGGTGCCACAAATCTTCTCTGGGCTACGGCACAGAAAGACCTCATAGATCAAACAACCATCCAAGCATTGAGACAATGGTCTGATGAGAACAACTGTGTTCCGAAGGCCATCGTAGGAGACGAAGCCTTTTTCACAGATGCTTTTGTTGAATACTACAGGTTCCATGGTATACAACAATGTCCTTGTGGACCAAGAACTCCTTGGCCGAACCGAGCAGAGACAGCTGTACGTTTGTTCAAACGTATGTGGCATGTTATGAAAGTAGATCTGGATGACCCACGCTTTCGTGGTGTTACGGTCAGAGAAGTGGTCAAGAAAGTAGTGTGGGCAAGAAATTGTCAGTTGACTATCAGTGGATATTCACCAATAGAGATAGCAACTGGAAGACGTCCACCAGATCTTTTTGACCTTGAGACCGCAAGTCCTGAGCAATTGTCAGCTGATGCAGCAGCGCAAGATCGTACAAATCTGGAACTACAACGTGTAGCTTTGAGAGCTCATCAAGAAGCGCGACAAGCTCAGGACCTTCGAGCAGATCTTGCAAGAAGGACTATGCCAAGCGACGGTCCATATTTTCAACGAGAGAAGGTTTTTGTTTGGACTCAGGATTCATCAAAGTTTGAGGATAAAGGACGTTGGGTTCGTGCCACAGTACTTGGACAAGAAGGAGCTATGGTCCAAGCCAACACTGGTAAGGCAGTGGTACGTGTGAATCAGTCGAAGGTTAGACGTGATCACGATGAGTGGCATGATGTTTCCATACCGGCATTAGACGATGAGAATCCGGAGAACTTACGTGAAGATCACGAACTGTATGTTGATGCCGAATTTGGAGAACAGTCCTTTTTCTTTTGTAATGATGATCATCCTGATGTTGTGGAGTTACTTCATGGAAACAGTGGATTATCTTGGTTCCTTTCAAAGAATGGTGTTAGAGTTGCATCTCCTATGGACTTCAAGGCAGGATACAACTTTTCCACTCTGAAGGGTCAAGATGGTATTTGGCAGCAACTTGAGAGATTGCAGCCACACTGTGTAGTGATCAACAACCCTTCTCCCAAACAAAACAGAGCTTCTATTTGGTTGCTATGTTGCAATGTGATTGAGTGGCAGTTGAGAAGGAAGAAACATGTGTTTGTGACTGTTCCCAAAGGAAACAAGTTTTGTTTGTTTTTGCAGAAGTTCATTTCTTCTTTGAAGAATCCGGTTTTCAACTTTGATGTGGATATGAATTGTTTTTGCTATTGTCCAAAGGGAATGAGTTACGTGACAGTCTTCCACTCCTATGCATCCTACCAAGGATGGAAAGGTATTGGTGACTGTTCCTTCCAAGCTAAAACAGCGCAAGCCACCAGAAGCAACCAGTACTTCAAGGATCCTGACTGGAAAAAGTTTCCATTTTCATTTCTGGTTGAGATGAATCGTTTTCTTCCTTATAGTGAGACTTCCGATACGCGTCAGAGTTTCCTTATTGAAGATCTTCTGGAGAATTTTGACTCTGGAAGTTTGTGTGGAACAGCTCTTTTGTTAGAAAGAGAAGCTCATCAGTCAATTTTGCTGAATTCCGTAAGAACGGAAGAGACGACGGAAATTCCGGTTCCACTTCGACATATTCTACCACAAAGGTTCACTACTACTGAACTGATCAGAACCTTGAGGCAGGTCGATGCACTGCCTCAGAGATTAGAGTTTGATGTGACAACATCCTCTGATTCTCGAATTGTGTCATTGATTCCAGGCCTGAAGGAGATTAGACGAAGAACCTTGCCACAGATGTATTTTGAGAGATGTAAGGTTTATCGTGGTACCTTTGGTAGAGTGCATCCTCTCTTCAACTCTGAAGATGATGCAGTGTTGATTATGTGGAAGCCAGGAAAATACCATCAGGTTTTCTTTATGTTTGTGTCACAACTGTCTCCTCATCATGAACAGTTTTTGATAGATCATTGGAGTATGATAGTTTTCGAGGCAGAGACGACAGGCGCCGTGAAGCGCATTGTGACTCCTGATGAAGTAGCTCTAGAGGATCCAAGGGATCAACCTCCAGACTACGGACCACCGATGGATGATGATATGGCTTATGAGCCAAATCCAGTCTCGGGGGAACAGCAGTATTTTGATCCAGATGATGAAGATATGATTCCACCTGGTGATGGACCGGGTGGCAACCCTGATGATCATCAGGGTGGACAACCTCCGGGACCACCTCCGACAGGTCCAGTAGCTGTTCCGAATCAGTTCGGAAATCCCGATGTTCCTTTGGAGCAACTCGGATATCCATCGAGCGATCCGGAAGAGGCAATGCCGGAGATTTCGAGCGAATCCCGTCCGCCAGATGATCCGGGTCAACCTCCGATAGGTTTTCCGATTGATACGGATCCTGTTCATCCGTTCGTTCCGTCACCTGATTCGAACCCTCCGGAGCCAGAACCATATGTTCCAGAGAATCGTGAACGTCACAGCAAGCACATGAGGAAGCTTTCTGTGGACTCAACGGATGCTTTGCCAAAGGCAAAGGTGAAATTTCAGGTTAAACGTTCTAAGGTTCAGTTGCCGGGACATGATGAACCTATTCCGGCACCTCCGAAATCTGTTCCGAAAAGTTTCTTTCCTGGACATTCGGAGAATCCGACAGCATCAAGTTCGAATCAGCCACAAGCGGCCGACATTCCCGTGCCTTCGAGCACAGTCGAGGATGACGATAATCAGACGACTGATTCAAATGAGACAGATTCAGAACCTATTTTTGATGAAGAAGATGTGAAAGGTTTTGAGAAGGATCCAGACAAGGATCTGGACGATGAGAAAAATCTTTTTGTTAATTTTGCCGAGATGGATTTTTGTGTCATAAGTCCAAACCAAGCTCCTCCGAGTTTTAACTCGTATGATCCGAAAGGTTTTTCACAATTCTGCCAGTATCTTGCGAAGACAGCGGCTAAGAAGACGCCGAAGGCAGAGAGTGTGATTACTCCGGAAGTGCTCCGGAAGTATGCGAAGGAGATCAAGCAAGCTAAACTTGAGGAGTTTCGCAGCTTTTTAGATTTTACTGCGATGAAGTATCGTGACCGAAGAAAGCACAAGATCGATAACTATGTTACCGGTCGATGGGTCCTGACCATCAAGATTGACAAAGATGGTAATTTTAAGAAGTTTAAGGCCAGATGGGTCTGTCGAGGCTTCCAAGATGCCCAGAAATGGGACCTCCAGACGGACTCGCCAACCGCGACCAGGTATGGTTTTCGCGTAGCATGTCAGCATGCAGCCTCTTCTTTCTGGGACCTGTTACACATCGACTTGAAAACTGCCTTTCTTCAGGGGGAACTTTACGACCTCGAGCGACGCGTTATTCACGTTCAACTTCCGACCGACATCGGATTGCCTCCGTATCTCGTCGGATTGTGCACCCGTTCAGTGTACAGATTGAGTGATGCGCCTCGTCGCTGGTGGAATCGACTCGACAAGTTTTTGCACTCACTCGGATTAGTTACGACTCGAGCCGATCGGTGTACGTACGTTTGCTACTCTGGATGTTTAAAGGTTCCTAAGGCTGTGAACTACTCGTCAGAGGAGATGCCAGCCGAACCGGAACCGGTTTCATTCTACGTAGCAGGTGCGCCGCCGAACGAATTCCACGACACAGCAGAGGAAGTTCGTAGGTCTTTTCTCTGTGAAGAACGTCTGTTTTCGGTGTGTTACGGAAATAGGTTGGAGAAGACGGTGACGCGTAAACAGCTTAAGGCAGAGGATGGAAAGTGGACTCCTGTGATAGATCAGGAACTCCAGAATTTCCTTGACTCTGTAGAGCACAAGGCAGGTTGGCACCAATATGCAAATGGTCATGCTCAAGTTGCGTATCGCGCTAAAGCTCTTCGCACTCCTGAACCTACGTATTCGCGTTCACGTTTTTGTTTTAGGACTTCGATAGTTAAGCGTAAGGGTGTTTGGTGGCTTCTCGAGACAAACAATGATATTCGCAACGAGAAGAATACAGTGACGTTAGAGGAGGAAGCTGAAACGCTTGTCAGTATTTTTCTTCCTGCAGAACAGACGTATACTGTGACACAAACGCCTCAGCTTACACCTGAAGTTGTGGAAGAGTTGCTTGAGCATTTTATGGACCCTGTGCATGGTAGTAATTCTAAGAATAGGTCACCCATTGGTATGTGTTGTTTGCATGTTGATGATCTTTTTGTGACAGGTAATGATATCTTTTTGAAACAGTTCAAGGAGATTGTGAAGTCACAGTTTAAGATTGGACATGAGGACACTAATGACCTGATGTTTACTGGACAACGTGTTGCCTGGAAGATGCAAGAGAAGACCAAGAAGAAGGAGTATATCTCAGTAGAACAATCCCTTTGTGTTCAAGAATTGACTGAGATTATCATTCCAAAAGGTTTGAAGGATGAGGACAAGTGTGACAAAGACATGCACACAGCTTTCAGATCCCTTCTTGGCAGCATAAACTGGTTACAATCCAGAACACAATTCCAAGCATGCTACCAATTCTCAAGGTCAGCATCAGCATCAGCAGGACCTACAATAGGTGATTGCAAGGCCCTGAACAAGCTGTGCAAACAAATCGTGACTGACCCTATGGAGTTACGGTTTTGGCCACTTGAAGGCAGTCCACGTTTAATTGCTATGCCGGATGCCGCATTCAGGAACAACAGTGACAAATCCTCTCAACGTGCGATGGTGTTTTTATGGGTGAGCAAAGGAAGGCAAAACAGAAGAACACGAAAGGCTCACTTATTTTCTTTGAATCTTCTAAGATCAAGAGAACAACCCTGTCTACAACTGTTGCAGAGTTGTATGCATTTATGAAGTGTTATGGCACTTGCCAAATGCTTAGAGGCTTGATCAAGGACATTACAGGTGACTCTACTGACATTCACATGCGCACTGATGCTAACAATCTTGTGACTACAGCTAGTACTACTCATGTTCCTGAGCAACAGGAGACTATTCATATGATCCAAATGCTTAGGAAGGAAGCATGCTCTGGTGCAATTGCTGACTTGTCACATATACGCACTCAGTGGTGTCTTGCTGACTGTCTTACTAAGAAGTCTGCCAGTCCTCAAGCTTTGATAGATGCAGTACGCAGTGGTTGCTTAAAGGAAGTTGATGCACATCCACCTTTTAGGTCTCTTATTGAACATAAGGCATATTTACGTGGATGGCTTCCTACAGTATGCACACATGTTGACTTTTCACATGATGTGTTTTATCTTGGAGATTCTTTGCACTGAGAGTGAAAGGAGAGAATTCAATGCATGTGTTTTTATTTGAGAGAAATTTGAATTTCTTTCATGAATTTGTGCCTGCGGCTCAAATTAGCTTGGCAAGATCAGCACTTTTCTTTCGACGACTATTGCCTTGCATCATCAACTGCTTGCCATTTCTCAGACTCAGGACGCCGGCCTCTGACCGGTGTACTTTGTGTCAACAGAGATGGCCAGTCAGGGAGCGTCCAGCAGACCTCCACTCAATCTACTTGAGTATGCTCAAAACTGGTCGTGCAAGGTTCCCTGCAAAATTTCTGAGAACTGGGCAAGCAAATCGTTTGAGGCGCCCACGCACGCTGGTTGAGTTCCAGAGGAACTCAGGGCAGGATGATCTGATTATAGCTGACATTCTAGCAATGTGTTTGACACCTGGGAACCGTGATAGTTTCGATTTTCGAGTACGATGGTTCTCAGAGATTGCCAGATACGCTCTTGGCTATGTCACCCAAGAGGAAGAGGATGAATATGAGAGAAGAAGACAGTTCGTGGCAACAAGAGTCTCGTGGAGGCACAACGAATTTGGAAAGATCAGCACGGGGCTCAACTATATGCTACGACATGATCGTTCTCTCGACAGATTGATGGACAATAGGGCGATGATCGAGCTTATGCCTCTGATTACAGAGGGAACTGCTCGTATGCCAGAACCCTTTTCGATTCATCCTTCTTCATTCTTTGCTATATTGCATAGCGATGAGAAGCAAAGATTTCATTTGGTGATTCGCTTGGACAAGAATGTTTGGCACAACACAGGCAATCAATACGATATGCCCTTCTCCATGCGTTTGGGAGTGAACCAAGGGCATACAGGACTCTCATATAACATTAGTCCAGAGAAGTTGAATCATAGATTGACTTCTATTGAGGCAAGATGTTTGGGACATGTTTTTCATGTTACCAAGAAGGAGAACTGAGCCAGCATTTCAAGGTATGGGTTGATGAGAGATCCACAAAGTTGGAATAGAAGGAATAGAGGTGAAGGAAGAGATTATGTTCATTTCATGTACAGCAATCCACAAACTTTGCCTTACATTCCTTTAGGTCCAGGTACAAGATGCTCCAGAGCCAGCTAAGGAGTTGACTACCACTTTGTCCATAGAGGAGATGGTAGAGAAAGTCAACAGGGAGAAGAAGCAACAAGAAACTTTGCGAACCTTGTTCAAAAGACTCTCACAGGACACGGCATTTGCATTGGAAACTATCAGGAGGATTGATGCCGATGAGCCTGGGGGAACAGACCAGAAGGCATATGTCTCTTTGGTTAGAAGAGCTGACCTACAATGGCATTGCGAGATTTTTCAGCTCTGACAATGATCCTACACGTGAGTACAATCGTTCACGATTGAGGTCACGTCAGGTGATGCCTGAAGGACATTATCAACCTGGATGGTCTTTGATTCCACCTAAGGAGATTGATGATCGTGATCCTTGGAGTATCTTAGGCTATATTGCTCCAACGTTGATTGTCAATGGAGATGGTGCTACCTCGAGATCTTTGTTTATGGTACACCCATTAGTTCTGAGCAAGGATCAGCAGAATCTGGTGAAGGCTGATGAGGAAGTGATTCGTTTTGACCACCTATGGAGAGACATCACTTCAAGGAGATCAACAGCAAGGACTTCTGGAGAACCTCAACAGGATGAAGAAGATGACTCTGCTCATGTTGCTGAGCGTGAGATGACATGGTTCATTCAGAATGTCAACAACCTGGTTCTCAACCCATGGATGGTATATGACATTGGCATGGTATCACTCCATGATCGCCGAGGAACACGTGTACTCCAGAGCACTGGAGAAGACGTGATTCTGGTAAGGGATTGGGACAGGTTGACAAGACACCAGAGAGAATATTTTTGTAGAAGGTACAAATTGCTACGTCCAAATATTTATGGAACAGAGGACGACCTCAAGACGTATGCACCGAGTTTTGAACCTGGAATTTGTCAGTGGATGGAGTTGGCACAAACTGGATATCAACAGTTTTTCTTCATCCGTGCTTGGGAGAATGGACGCCGCTGGGCTGAAATTCTGACAGACCATGGTATTCAATCTATAGAACTTTCAAGTTTCTTGGATATGTGCAGAGATCCCAAATTGCTGGGTTGGAACTTTGGTATTCCAGAACCTCAGTGGGATAGTTTTGGCAACACAGTGGAGGAAGCATTCAACACTCCTTTATTTGCCAAATTGCACTATCGCTACAAGCAGGAGGAAGAGATTGGTCGTGTCATGCACCTTTTGTCTGAACTTGTTTGTGACTTTTTCATCAAGGTGCTTCCCAAGTGGGTTCTTGACCATTCGATCTTGTGGGAAGAGTTTATGATTTTGGATCCAGTCACAAATCTCCCTGTTTACAAGACTTCAGAGGATGCCTTATATGCAGAACAGGATCCAGAGAAGTATCATAAGCATTTTGCTATGAACTTCAAGAAATTCCGTTTTTCTGCGAGAGTTGTGTGGTATTTGATTGACCGTGACAGGAGTCATTTAGAGAGTTTTCTTCACAACTCCAACAGCAGATTTGTGCAACATGCATGTTTTCAACTTCGTGAATATGTTCAGGCGCGTGTTGCAGTTTCTGATCCCTTGTATGAGATGATCAAGAAGGAAGAGTTTGAACGCCAATACAATTCCAAGTTTTTGGAGGCGATTTCTTGCTCTCGTGTTGTAGTTGAGCCTGTAAGTTCAGGGACGTATGAGCCATCATCGAAGCTGAACTTAAAGGTACTACAGAACATTCTGAAGGGTGTCTACAAGATCCAGAAGAATGAGGAGCGTGCAAGAGAACGTGATGAAGAAGAAGAACAGGCAGCTCAAAACATCTCAAACTTGCTGGCAGATGATATGGAGCTTGATTTTGATGATGACAACGTGCCAGTATGGAGCTCCATTGTCAACAAGTATAGAAAAGGTGATCAGGCATTGCGGGGAGAAGCAGTGAAGATTACTCATCTTTACAAGGATAAAAAGGACAATGAGAAGGCAACTGAGTTTTTCAGTTCAGATAGGACAGATTTTTATGAGACCTCAAATTCTCTTCCAAGAACCAAGGAGGAAGATTTTATAGAAGACTTGCTCACCAAGGATGTTGCAAAACAAGCTTTTGAGGCAGGTGAAGAAGTTCCTCCATACACAAGAGTCTCCACTATTGCTGGTGGAGTCTATACGGGAAGTATGGTACTTGTAGTAGATGAAGATATGGAAGAGGAAGTCCTTGAAGAAGATCCTGCAGTTGAACCTGAGAAAGATGAAGAAATGTTTGATGAGAATGCAGGTGCTTTTCCTTCAGAAGGACTAAAGATGGAAGTGGACCAGGAGGAAGCCAAGGATGAGTCAGCACCACACTTTCTGTCAAGAGAGATAGGTGAGGACTCAGCTGCATCGTACTTACCATCAGGTGAGATGGATGCTAACCTTGATGATACTCCATGTCTGCCGAAATCTAAGAGAAGCCGCCTGAATAAAATTCCTGATCCTCATTTTCATGAAGAAGTTCAGGATGATGCAACTATGGAGGAGAAGAAGAAGGCGGTGGAGAAGATAAAAGAGGTCAGAGAGGATGATGGAGAGAAGAAATTGGAGGCTGACATCCAAGAATCTTTTCCATCTGAAGTAGTTGCTGATAAAGATCCAGCGGATGCTGACAATACCTATGAGTTGCATACCTCACCTTTGAGGTTGCTTGGAGAGATTACAAAAGATCCAGGTATTGGCTTTTATCAACTATGCTTCAGGGAAACTCACGCGAGATTGTTGAACCATGTTTGTTTCAGAAAAGGTGAGCTTTCCCATCCTCACTATCAGGCAAGGATCAACGAGGATGACTTTGTTCGATCCATTCGAAAAGTCTGTCTAGTACCTCCACCTGATTGTTATGAGGACA
>CAXAMN010002002.1:951858-976989 GCA_963970005.1 Durusdinium trenchii
GTAGTAGTGGTGGTAGTAGTGGTGGTAGTAGTGGTGGTAGTAGTAGTAGTAGTGGTAGTAATGGTAGTAGTGGTAGTAGTGGTAGTAGTGATAGTAGTGATAGTAGTGGTAGTAGTGGTAGTAGTGGTGGTGGTGGTAGTAGTAATAGTAAGCGTAATAGTTATAGTAATAGTAAGTTGTAGCAACAGTAATAGTAATAGTAATAGTAATAGTAGTGCTCTTGGTGGTCGGGAACCTGTACCTGGACTGGAACGGCGCGGTTCTGGTTCTGGTTCGGGTTCAGGGTGAACTGAGAACTGCGTCAACTGGCTTCTAAGTTTTAGCGTGCCCCCCCTATACAGTCGCAATGTAAAAAGGTTTTAACAGGGATCCACTTTCCAATCTAGGGCTAGTCCCAAGAATTCATCTCTAACTTCCTCCACTCGCGGCCCCAACCTCAAAAGGCAACTGGGCTGCTCATTTGTTATACAATCTAATCTATGCTTAGACATCCCTGTGGAGTGCAGTTCTGCAAGGGCACACGGTTTCAAGTCGACTTTACACAAGCTGAGTCGACTTAACGCTAGTACCTACAGTAGTGGGTTCAGACACTTCAATGGATGGACCTTCCGGTCCTTCGGTCCCTCCAGGAAAACCAGTGCCTGGCGGGGTCCTTCGGTCCCTCCCACGAACCATGACCGGCAACTCTTCGGGTGAAGACAGCTCAGATTTTTTGGGGTTTGATCGTTTGATCCGGGGTTGACAGACCGACCAAAAGGGAGCTCCGGCAAACACGCCGGGGGGCCCACGTCCTTCCCCTGCTGATCCAGGTGGCCACATCGAAGACAGCGCCCGGGAGTTCCTTCGGCTCGTCCTGCGACGTGACCGCGGAGCAGTCTGAGCCAATGCACCACTTGCCGGTGTCGCGATCCTGGGGGCGCGGGGGGCTCGATCTGGTGTTGGTGCTGCGAGCAGTGGACAAGGGCTCGGGAGGTCCCAAAAGAAGGTGTGGAGATGCGAAGAGAAGGTAGGAGGGAGATGGCGGGAGGGTCTCCTCTGTTGGGCCCCTGGTCAGGTTCTGATGGCACATGATGGCACCAGTTCTTGCATCAGTGCACGAGTGTCAAGTTCACAGCTGGCACCGTTTTCCGTCGTTCTTTTGAACGAGCCTTCCGAGAAGGCCAACGGTTTCCTGTGACACTTCGAGAAGGTCAGTGCCCCTCCACTGGATGAAGAGACATCCCGTCACACCGTCACCTCAACAATGGCCATGGGTCTTTCAACTAAGATGTGGAAAAGGTCAACCAACCGGGGTTTGGAAGACTCGCTCTTGCACAACAATCCGCACACTGAGCAGCTCCAGGTTTTGACCCACACATTTGACCGCCTGATGGTGCCTGATGACAGGAGGGTGCCTATCCACGGGCCATGGATGTCATTGGGGTCGATCCATTCTTCCATCCCTTCCATCCACCCTACCCGGCAGGTCAAGACCTCATTTGACTGGGTTTGCTCATACCAAAACAGTACTGGCCTCTCCCCTAGTCCCGAGGCATAACATAAGAAAAGAAAGCTTACAGCTCAAAATCAGATCCAGCTCACAAAACCAGCGATTCTTCTGTTTAGAGCAAGGTCAGACCAGGTTCAACTTGCGACCTGGACCCCACAGCATGGCTCTACCTATACCTATCGCCCCATCTGATCCCTCTAAGCGGCGAAGCTCAAGGCCTTTCCAGCACTGCTCACGTAGCGCAGGCGGCCCGACACGTCCCGATCGCCTGGGCAGTAGACGCCGTCGAAGGGGCTCACCAGATCTGCCACCTGCGGAAGAAAGAAGCAGTGAGGGCGTTGACAGGGTTTTAACCCACAATGACTCACAAGTCATCAAAGAGATGTAAAAAAAATAGTTGATGAAAAGTCAAAGGATGTTCTTGAAAAGATGATTGAATATGTAAAATATATTAATATATCAAGCGATTGTCTTGAAAAAACTTAAATTTGTCCACCACGCTCGGGAAGTGGTGGCTGGTGTCTTCCTTTAGCGTCTCGTTTCGCCGCTTCGCCCGCCCGTGTCGTGTCGTGTCCGCCTGGCCACGTGGATCGAAGGTGATCGGCGCTCCACCGGCCTTGCAGCACCTGGCAGCACCGGACCCCCTTGAAATGGGAGATGAGAGGAGGCCAAGCCCGGCCAAGCCGACCTCTTGCCATGCTGAAAGAACAACTAGAAGAAGGGCCGACCCAAAACCATAGATGTTGTCCAATCGATCCTCACATGAGGGATGCTTCTAAAAAGGCACGCGACACCTGCCAAACTCTCGGGGGCGCTGTGAGAACAAAGGACCGTTGATGTTCATGTCGGGGTTCTTCTCATCACCCTGTGAGAACAAACGTTGTATATGCACCCATTGTATAGTGCCCCCCCAACAATTTACCCGTGAGAACAAGCATTCATCTTTGTTGTTTACGCCAGCTTCTTCAAAGCTCGTTCAAAGCAGCTCGTCCAATGACTTCTTCGCAAAAAAAGAAACACTGCCGGGTCGTTCCCTTACGTCTCGAAAGAGCTATAGATGCCACAGAATCTTTGAACCCCCTTCCAAATCCAAGAAACAAGACCGCTCAAGAACTTCGTCTCAACATCTCCCCCCAAGCCCACCCTCCGCGCGCGCTCCACCCTCCACGCCACACCCCCAACCCGTCCCGACGTCTCGGCGCCTGTAGCGAGACCGCGCCCACTTCCCACCCTCACTGTACTCGAAGTGCAGCGCCGCGATCACCGAGTTCTCCCCGCAGTCCTCGGAGAAGGTCACCGAAAGGAGGTGGGGTGGACGGTGGGGTGGACGGCGACAGTGGGTAGGACGACTTTGGAAAGCATGTCAAAATCCATCGTGAAGACATATATCCACATAATCCACACACACACATATATATATATATTGAATTGATATTCATATGGAGATCTTCCGAAAGAAAAGACACTACCAAAAGCATATGGGAAAGCACAGCGAGTGGCTCCAAGCCCTTACCACCATCCCACTTGCCTTGCTACATCTCGTTACCGTTCTCCTATCTAACCGCTGCTATACCCAACCAACTTGGCCCTAAAACAACCCAACAACATCCAACAACCCAATAACCATCGTTAGAAGTACGCGCGTGAAGCTATGACGTAGGAAGTACAGGCTGAGTACGGTGATATCCTCCAAGCTCAGCTCAGCCGGGCAGATACATGCGATGGCGATGCAGCCCTGCAAGGAGAAAAGACACGAGCCAGAACATCAAGGTGGTGCACCATGGTACCAAGGATCCGTGGGAAGCGGTAGGAAGAAGCCTGTAGCACCAAAACGCCCACAGCTTCCAGCCTCTTCTTCACCCACCGGTCCTGCCCCCCCAAAACCAGAAACCTCATGACCCACCACGAGACCACCGAGACCGGCTAGACCTCCACCGCAGAGGCTCGGTGCGGAGCATGCGCATGGTCTTGACCCAGTTGGAAGGCCATTGGTTAAAGGCCTGCGCTGCCGGAGGGCGGTGCTGAAGAGGCAGATGGGGAGAGGTTGGGGAGAGGTTCGGTGGCCAGTTGTGTGCAAACTTGGGGGCGTTTGGCATCGAGGTGGTCTGAATCAGATTGAAAGGGGACGAACCTGACTGTGAAAAGAGTAGGGTCAATGTTAATCGACTGGGACATATGACACATATATGTGCAAAGCTAAGATGCATGAAGACGACATGTCGACAGTCATCACCCTTACCACCGCTGCTTCCGCACCCTTTTCCCGATACTCGCTTCACCCGCTTCACCCGCTTCACCCGCTTCACCCCAAACGCTAGACTCTTGATGAATAACCCCCCTATAGTGTAAAATATGTGTATATATATATATATGTATTATACTATTGTATAAATATTACAATGGAGGGTGAAGTTCTAATCCATTCACCTCCACCGTCCGGACATCTTGAACTTTCCTCTCCTTCACCTCCACTTGGGGGGTCCAATAGTCGAAGCAGCTGCCCAAGCCACCAATCTTGCTGCACTCGTACCTCGTCCCGTTCAACGGTCAGTCCGAACGGTGCCGGGACCCGGCGGGGCCCGGGCACCGCGCCGGCGGGTGGTGGTTGGGCCGAGCCGTGCTCCGATCCGTGCTGGTCCCTGTCGGGAAATGCCATGGCTAAGTAACACTTTGGAGCCCTGCCAGGCAAACGCCGCTGGGATTGGAAGACTGAGAAGCGTTGACGTCTTGTTCGGGAATCGTTGGGCATGAAACCAGTTCTTCACGCAATCCAGGCGATCCAGCTGCTTTTCTCCCAACATCCAAACAGACTGGCTACCGGTCCGCCGCGGCTATCGGGTCTTTCATTGAAATGAAAACCGATTTACCGGACCCAAACAGCGAAAAGCCTTGCGTACTTCTTCCACGATCGGTGTGGGCCTGCGAAACGTCGGAGCTGCTTCCAAGCAGCTGAAAGGTGTTGGGGCCGATTTCCAACTTGAAGGCGGTCAAGGCCTCGCAGAAGGAGTCGAAAAACCACACATGCTGGACGTGAAATCGCGTCTCTGGTTGTCCCAAGGAAATACGGAAGGCCAAAACGGCCAATGGGTCCGGAGTACAAGCAATCCTTGAATGATAGAATAGCTCCTGGCTTTCAGTTCTCGTCGTTTTGGCCCAAACCTTTTGGGTATGGATCGAAATCGAAGCTTGCCAGGTCATACAGTCAGCACCGTCGGATTTCTGTCCGGCGCAAACTCTATTTCTGGGACAGATCTTCTTATCATGCCTTATGGGGACTGAGGTGCCAAGGAGGAAATCCCAAGTCTTGTGACGAAGAGGGTGCATCAATTCCACTATTCAAGGTGCATGGAAACTTTGGTTCCTCCATGATCCCTTCCGAGATGTGCCTCTTTAGATCTTTAGATTGGAGGCTCCCTTCCCAAAAACTCGAGTACCAGCAGAAGAAAAACTTGTGGAAACGCGGTAAACCACGGCACCACACGGGTCCTTCCTGTCACACCCCCCCTCCTCATTCCACGTGCTCCGGCCTCGCCATTCTCGCACTCCACCGGATGGTCCGCCATCATGTGGTGCCAGTCCGGCCAGTCGTTCCGGCCCTTGTCGCGAAAGATCCCCGAGTCTTTGAACCTCGGCGACCACCGCGGTGAGCGAAGCCCGCACGTTTCACCGCTCGATCGGGTCTCGGCGAAGAAGAAACCATCTCAGGGAGAACCGGAGAACGGAGAAGCTGTTTCTGGACGGACGTGCGCCTCGTTTTTCTTGGACCAACCCGTGGAAAAGACGTTTTCTTGGTTCTATGAGGTTCTATGTGGATGCCACCAAAGCTCTTCACCTCCCCAACAACACCTGAACTTCACCTTTAGGAACTTGGGCCAGACTCTGTTCATCTAAGAAAGCAACAAACATCTATTCAGTATCTTTGCAATATGTTTGGTTGTTTTCTGTATCTCTTAGGTACGTCAGCTACGTGGTTCCCCGCCGTGGCTTAACAACAGCAGGACAAAAGACTCGGATGATTTTCGGTCTGCTCGGATGCGGTGTGTCCAAAAGACCGAGGATGTCTGTGGTCACCCAGACAGGTGTACGCCTCCTGAAACACCATCCAAGTAGTTTTCATATGTTTTCGTAATAGGGCTAAACGAGACTGGAGTCGAACAAGTAGGGCAAACAGAGCAATCATGGGTCTACAGAGGGCAAAGGGTCAACGCCTCGAAAGCCTGGCCTTGGACATGTTTGCTCCCAAGATCAGCAACCAATTCCAGAGCAGCCCAGCTACCCCAGACCCATCTCCCGCAGTGTGTCCGGAGTGCGGAGCAAATTGAAAAGGAAAAACAAGGTGATGTCCATCCAAAATGGGAAACTCACACATCTGTTGTATTTGCACCTCCCTCAAGGCCCTCAAGTCCCCTGGGCCCATACCGATACCGAGGCACGTGCCAAAGGCGACTAAAGGCGCGAACTTGCACTTGGTGGTAGTGGCCAGGTCACCAGCGAAAACCTGCCCATTGGGAGGAGCCACTGTGAGAGGAATTCCACCAAACACCAAAAAGAGAAAACCACGGGAAGCCCAAGATGTGAAAGGATTATAAAAATACCCTAGCCTTCAAAGGCCACTTTATAGAATGGTTGACCTATTTTGCAATCTAATGGTTGTTTGGTGAAGACTACTTATAAGATGTTCCTTAGATGACCAGAGTCTGACGTCGGTAGCATGATTGTTCTACTGAAAGTAATAGTCTCCAAAAGAACTGGAGGTTTTATGCCAAAAGGTCCAAGAGAAAGAAAAAAAAAGAAAGTGATGAACAGCGGAAACGCAGTGCCTATGGCGCACGGCAAGGAAAGCCTTTTCCAAGGCAGACTCAAGTGGCCACTAAGTTTGGGCCGGTACGGTCATGGAAAGTCAACAGGTGTGGATGGCCAGGGCACAAGGCAGTTTGTTTCACATCCTTTAGGGGGGATATCATGGCCATCCTCCCCCTTCACTGGCAGCACGACAAAGTGCAAAAGCCGCTTCGCTCATGGTCTTGCGAAGCAAGGTGCTGTTGCCCAATCTCTTTGTGAGAGGGTCTGCAATCATCAGATTGCCTGGCACCCAAAAGGTGGTGACACCTAAGGCCCGAGCGCTCACATGGATCACCGCCACGTCGATTTGCGCCCTTCTGTCATGTCCGGCGTTCCCGGATCTCCTGCTCAACAAGTCGTAGAGGGCCTTGGCGTCCGTGACATGGATGCCACTCTGCTTGTCGCAGATCCGGATGCTCTTGACATCCTCAGCCTCTTCCTCAGGGAGCCGCACCACCATCGCCGACGGCTCCGAACCAAGCCTGGTGCCGTCCATGACACAAGTGGCTGGGTTCAACACTTCATGCCATAAAGCTCTCACCCATTCCACCTCCGCCAAAGCATCGTCCATGGCCAAAGCCTCACTGCCGAGCGTGGCCTTGATGACCCTCTTCAGCCGGTGTGACTTCCAGCTGTTTATGCTGAAGCTTGCCTTCTGCCCGTCCAGGATGGAGCCATGGGCAAATGCCACGATGAAGCCTCCCTGCGACTTATTCTCCACATTGGCCATTGAAGCATCGGCCACCGTCATCCAAATGCCGTTGTTGGCCTCGATGGGGAGGATGCGCAGGACCTCGTCAGGCGTCTGCTTCAGTTCATTGACGGTCTTGTTCGCCATGAGGATGTGCTCAACCGTCGGGCCATCAGAACTCCAGCTCATGGCCATAGCGCATGCTGCACCAACATCTGGCCTCGCCTCCTTCCCGATCCAAAGCAAGGATCCTCCAACTCCACGGAGCCATGTGATCTCCTGCTCCGTCAACTTTGAGCTTTTGTCACGAAGCCGTTCTCGAGGAAGGGTCACTGGCTTCAGCTTCTCTTCAATGTACCGCTTCATGCTCACTTGGACTTCATAGTTTTCGAGCTGTGTGAGCGTGCGGCCAATGTACTCAGCTGAGCTCTTGTAGACGTTGCGCCACTTCCCGAACTTGAGCTTGGAGCGCAACTGGTTCATCAGCTCTTGATGCCTCTGGTTGCCGCCTTGGCAGAAATCATCAACATCCAAAAGCACAACTCCTGCCACCTGGAGTGGTGGTCCACTGCTGAGCTCCTCCTCTGTGGGTGGCAGGTAGTAAAGGCAAGGGTCGAAGACACTTTCCTTGTAGTTGAGCTCGGTCAGGTGCCTGCGAACCGTCTTTCGCCAAACTGCTGGGGCGTTCACCAAACCATACACGGCTGTGAGCACTCTGATCAGGTCTGTGCTCTTGTGCTGTGGAATGCCTGTTGGTGGCATGGATGCATAGAGTGGACCTTCAGCACGTTCATGTGGGTCACTCTGGCCAAAGGCGCTGGAGACATCCATGATGTACAGCTCATAGTTCATGCTGCTGATGACCTGGAGGCAAAGCATAACAGTGGTGGAAGATGGAGTAGGTGCAAATCTCTCCTGGGTCATGGCGTCTGGGTCCTTGTGTCCAAGGAGAATCCATCTGGCCTTAGCCTTCCAGTCCTCGCCCAGTTCACCAGCCTTCTTTGTGATGATGAAGCGGCTGGGCATGATGCGATGTGGCAGCTCTCGTCGAATGCGAGAGAGCTCATCAGGGTCAGTGATGACCTGGATGGCATTGGAGTTGACCAGGTTGGTGATCTCAAGGACCTTGGCTTTGTCAAACATGGCCTTTTCCTGGGCTGTGAGTTTCTTCTCATCAAGTTCTTTGCCACTTTGTTTGGTGAGGTATGCCAACGAGGACTCTGGCTCTTTGAGGGCATAGTGCATGTCCTTATGTTCCAACTTGCAGAAGAGCTTGATGTCGCGGTTGTTGGCAATCACTGGAAATCTTCTCTTATCACCCCACTCAGTGACATCATCAGCTCGCCAGATGCCAAAGGTCTTACTCCTGTTGGCAGTTCGTCCATCTGAAGGTGTAGGACGTGAGCTCCAGGCCAGTCTGACGTCGGTGAGTCGGGCATCTTCTTGTGGCTCTTGGACTCGTGCTTTCTTGGCTGGCTGTTCAGCCGGTTGAGGAAGAAGTGCTTCATAAGGCTTGCCTGGATCTGGATTTCCAGGTCGTGGCCGGTAGATGAGAGTGGTCTCAATGTTCTTGACTCCAGTGGGGAGCTTCTCATGGAGCTTGTGGACAGAGAGGTTCTCCGTGATTGTCAGATCCTGAATGATCTTGTTGGCGTCCAAGTCCAGCGTGAGTCGGCGGACCACGTCACTCCACAAAGGACCGCGTGAGTTGGAGCCACGGTATCGCTTGGCCTCAAAGTCGTAGCGGGTCCAGGCTTTCAACTGCTCATGTGTGGGAGGTGCATTTGGTCCAGTGGACGCTGAGCTCCGGGAGAGTTGATTCTCCACTGTTGCCTTCCACAACTCATCGCCTTCTCTCATGCCCTGCGGCACAACTGCTGCTGCTGGTGCTGCTGCGGCAGGTGTTGCTTGTTGTGTGCTTGACTCTTGTGATGCATGAGGTGGCTCTTGTGCTGGATGAGGTTCATCATCAGCCGAGATGGTCACGGTCTTTGGTGGTGGCTGTGGTCTCGGTGCTGGCGATCGGGATCTTGCCAAAGTTGCTGTTGATCCCTTCGCTGATGTGGTGTCTGGTGTCTGTGCACGAGCTGGTGGTGGCGTCTTTGGAGCTTCTCGCATGATGGCCGGAGTGGATGGAGCACTCCTTGCCTGTGAGGATTGAACTTGCTTCAATCCTTCAGGGGGTCCTTGCAAGACCGGTGTTTGTGGTGCTCGTGGTGTAGCTGGTGCCCTTGGTGTTCCTGGTGCCTTCCGCTGAATGTTTCCAGCGGTTGGAGCCGGTTGTTCATCTCGGAATGCTGTGTCTGGTGGGTCGCCCTCTTGCTCCACATCGATGAATCCCAGCTTTTCAGGGTGGAAGCGAAGACGTTCTTTGGCTCTCAGCAACTCGGCTGGAATGACTTCCAGTCCTTGAGCTTCCAAATTGCCCATCTTGAACACCTGGGTCTTGTTGCATCGCCATAGTTCTCCACGACGAGTCACCCACACAGTGCTTCCTTTCTGAAGGACAACGAAGCACGGCCCCACTTTGGCTTGAGCTCCACGTTTCCCTTGTCTCCAAACGTAGACAGGGTCGCCCTCCTTGAACTCATGTTCTTCTCGCTGTCGTCGAGGTCGGGCTCGTACAGCTCGATTGAGGCGTTCTCGCCCATCAACTTCCATCAAAGCTTTTCTGGCAGCCTGTCGGATCTCATCAGCTCGAAGCCAAGCTGCATCAGCTGTTGGTGACTGCGTCTGCTCAAAGGTGCCAGCATCATTCAGCAACTCCATAGCAATGCTGGGCTGTCGACCGAAGACTCGTTGAGCGGGAGAGAAACCGCTCCTGTTGGTCATGGTTTGGAGCGCCCATGCCACTTCGTGAACCATGTCTTGTACTTCTTGAAGATCAGCTGGTTGTCGAAGTTCACGAGTCTTGTAGTAGACCTCCTTGAACAGTCCACCACGGCGCTCAACCGTTCCATTCTGGTATGGAGAGTCACGGTCGATGACAATGGGCTGAATCCCCAACTCCTCCAAGCCTTCTACAAAAGCACCTTGGAACTCCAGGCCTTGGTCATACAGGAGAAAGCTGGGTGCTCCAAAAGTTCTCACCCATGATCTTAAGAAGGAAGACCAGACCATAGCCGAAGACCTTCTCGTGGCATCCACCATGGTGAAGGTGGAGTACAATGTTCCAAGGCAAGTGACATTGAGGATTGGGTGCTCATCCGTTGGCTTGCAGCCCATGACAAAGAGCAAATCGACGCCAATGACGACGTTGAAGTCGTAAGTCCTGGGTGTGGCTGCAGGAAGTCGAGATGGCTGTCGTCTTTCCTTGAGACAACCTTCACAGACAAACTCCTTCATGACATAGTCGATGATGTCGGGTCGTGTGCCTGCAGCGCGAAGGAGACGAACAAATTCTTTCATCTGTGGATGTCCCAGGTTGACATGTGCTCTTAGCACCATAGACTTCTCCTGAGTGGAGACAGAGGCATTCTTTCCCTCTTCTGTGGCAAGGACCTGGTTGATGGCCGGGAAATAGTAGAGTACCACCACGAAGGGGTACTTGACCTCGAAGCGCGGTGTCGCTCCTTGTTGTCCTCGTTCAAGTTGAATCCATCGGCCATCCAGGACTCCTTTTGCCCAAGTCCATCGCAAAATGCGATGCGCCGGTCCAGAACGTGGGATGCTGTCCGGCTTCCGGAGAATTAGCACTGCGCTGTCGTGAAACTTGTGCCAGTGAAACAATTCTTTGTGGTGCATGGAGTCGCACCACTGCTCAAAATCGCCTCGGGTCGGCAGGTGATCTGGTAGTCCACGTTGTCGTTGAGCCCAGTCCAGGATGAGGCCGTCGATGATGGCGTCAACCAACTTTGGAGGATACTCCTGGGCCGCTTGAGGCAAACCACCAATGAGAGGTTCATGTCCTTCAAGACATTTGCATTGCTTTTGCAAGTTCACAGCGATGGAGTCGCAGGTGGTTGCAAACAAGGTGGACTTCCGGTTCAACTTCTGCCTCACTCGAAGGCCAAATCGGCAGAGGTGGGCCTTGACCAGGATCACTTCATCATGCTGCAGGAACTGTTGAACTCGTGGCAATGACCAGGACGTTGATGTGTCCGGATGCTCGTGCAAGCCATATCCGCCTCTTTGGAGCTGGTCCTCTTGAAGGTCCATGGAGTAGTCCATGTGGTCGATGGCGGGTCCAAGTTCTTGCTGAAGTAGTTCAGGGTACCACCTCAAATTCTGTAATGGAGAGAACTTGGTGCACGGCGGTGAAGTGATCAAGAGTCGAGGCTTTCTCTGCTGTAGATCTTGTCGGACTTGTGCTTTCTGTTGTCGATCTGACAAGTCCACGCCAGTGGTGAGATCCACTGACAATTCCGCTCGAAGACCTCGAGCTGCTGCACGTCGAACCACACGTGGTGGGCTGTAGACCTCCACAACGGTGTCTCGAGTTTCCCAGATGCTGCCAAAGACCTCGGCAACATCATCTTGTGCATCTTCCTCTTCCCAAAGTGCCCAGTAGGTGGTCAGGTCACCGAGCAGCATGTCCAAGCTGCCATTGATGCTCATCTTGTCGGATCTGGAAAGGGTGACCTCGTTCTCATACTCTGATTCCACCAGGTAATCGATGAACTCAGGATCGAACTCATAGAAGAACACATAGTCCATGGGGGCACCAAGCACATAGTCATGACCGGGTGTCGTGGTCACGTCAACAGCGCACCAAAGCCCATCATCGCCATCATGGGTCAAGATGACCCTCCGGCTAACAAAGGTGTTGGTGACGACTGGAGACTTCCCTTTGACAACATCACCATATCCAATGGCTACGAAGGTCGTGCTTGGGTTGAGGTTCAAAGTGTCTAGGAGGCCGCCGTAGGTCTCGTCAATCTTGATCTTGTCCGGTGGTGATTGGAGCCACCAGCAACTCACTTGTTGATGTTCTCGATCTCGAACTGGCCCATCCGGAGGTAGTAGTCGGGGAGCTGGTAGAGGTAGATGGCCAGACTGCAATTGGTGTTCAGGCAGATCAGCTCCGTGTGCTGAGCATCGCCATCCATCGCTGGTGCAGTCATCATCTCGCCTGAGTTGCACTGTGGGCAAAGAAATGTTCCCACTGCCGGTTTGGTGTGTCCTCGAAGATGATTCCAAGCCCGTCGGCAGGTGGGGTTCATGCATCTCCACAGTAGTTGCCCAGTCGTCTGGCGTCGATGAAGTAGGAGGCTCCCATTGTTGCAGAATCCGCAATGCTGAGCCAGGACATCGTTCTCCATCGAAGACATCGCAATGTCCTGAGGTCCAATGGGGTTGATCTCCTCCCACTCGTCGTCCATCTCCAGATCCTCCTCCAGTTCCTCCGGATCGGAAGAAAACTCCGGAATGGGGCTCTTCTTCTGTGGCATTGTCTTGGCAGCCGTTGCCTTTGCGCTTGACTTGGCTGCGGGCTTCCGGTAGCCCTGAGTTGAAGATCGAGTGGACTCTGCCTTGACGGACTCGGCCTTCTCCTCCTTGACCTTCTTCTTCTGGTAGAAGTCGTGGCTGGCATACACGAGGGTGTTGTTCCAGGTCTCCATCTGGTTGACCGGTGTCAAGGGCATCTGCTGCTCTTGGCCGCAGTTGAGACACTTCTGGTAGCTCATGTTCTTGTTGGCGCCATGCTGAGTCTTCAAATGCCGGCAGTGAGTGCTGTCTTCCAAGCATGGCACCAAATATTTGCCTTTCCCCATGATGCACGATAGGGGTCGGACACGATCCTCCCGCCTGGACAAGGTCAGGGTTGTTCCAGGCTGGACAGTGCTGGCAGATGCAGCTTCTGCCAACATCTTCTGTTCGGCCTGAGCCAAGGCCAAAGCCTTCTTCTCCAAGTCCTCGCGCTGTCGTTGAAGGCGACGGACTCCACGTAGTTGGGGCGTTCGAACCACCTCCATCAGGCATTGGCGCGCCAGCAAGTCCACATACTCCAGCAAGCGCAGCAGCAAGCGCCGCCAGTGAGCCAGCCATGCCGCCATGCGAGGTGGTCGAGGTTGAGGGTCGTGCCTGGTCTGGTAAGGGCTCCAGAGACCAGGCTTGACTCTTCGTGCCAGCGAAGTCGGATGGAACTTGAAAGCCGTGACCAAACTCAGTAATGCAAACAGCAACATGACCAGTTGACATGCGGTACATGCGTTGCTGAACTGCCAATGACATGTAGATGATGGTCAGGTGGTGCATATCAATCACAGCTTTGAGATCTGTCAGGAAGTATGCTGGCAGGAGGAATGGTATTTCACCTGGGACCACTTGTACACGTAGTACTCCACTCTTTCCGGACAAGCCGATGGGGATGTAGGCTATCCGTGTTGATTCCTCCTGTCCGCATACTCCTCGAACTGAACCACCATGCTCATTGGACCATTGTACCTGGAGACCAAAATGTTCCCGCAAATGACGATCGTGTCTTTGGAGGGTGTCATGACCAACCAACCCGTGCTGAGCCGCGGTGTCGACGAGTGCCATGCCCCGATCCGGCGCCGAACCAAGAAAAACGAACGACAGGCCGCTGAACATGTATTCGCACGAGATCGGGTCCAGGTTGGTCGTCAGAAATTTATGTCCACAGTTGGCCATCACCGCTGGTGGTGACGTGAAAAACCCAGTGGACATGGTTGAGCCTCCACTCACATGTGAACTGCGGGATGAAGGGGCCGTCGATGCTTGCTTGTTCCTTTGCGGACACTCTCGAGACCAGTGTCCGATCTGCTTGCATTGATGGCAGCGAGATTTGGCCTTGATGTCATTGAGGGACATCTTCGAAGTGCCTTGGCGCATCTGCCAAGGTCGGTCAAAGCCTCTGCCCGTCCGGGCAGCCTGTAGCATTCGACGGTGCTCCAAATAACCACCGCCTCGTCCAAAACCAGGAGCTCCAAGGCCATAGGTTCTTGAACTGCCACCTTTGCCTTTTCCTTTCCCCTTCTTTCCTTTTCCTTTGCCCTTGCTATGCAGTCGCTGGTGGGTCTCGTAGAAGATCTCTTCCAGGTTGTCACTGACCATCTCAATGGCTTCCGTCTCATCCATGATCACTGGCATCTCATGGAGGAAGATGAACTGAGCCTCACTGCCATCATCATTAAGCGCGATGAGGTCCTCGAAAGGGTCGTCATCCTCAATCTCGCCATAGGTGGCAGTTGGCTCATCATCAAACATCTCTTCATTCATTTCTTCATCCCAGTAGGTAGCACTGCGCCACCTCCGGGGGGGTACCAACAGCTTCATGGTGTCCATGGCTTTCGTCCAGTTTGTCACCAAAGACCTTCTGGATGGCCATTTCGATGTCCTTGTAATCTATGCTGCCGTTGGTGACCACTTTCAACCTCTGGCGTTGATCCTGGGTGAATGAGCCTTGCCTCAAAATGAGGTGACCCAACAAATGCCGCCCCGGACTGGTAGCCAACAAGTCCAGTCCTTGCTTCTTCAGGTCGGCGAAGGCCGCCTTCTTGGTGGTCAAGAAGCTTGTGAGCGTTTGGCCTCGCTCACGTCTTCCTTTGAAGATCGCGTCATCGAAGGCTGTCTCGAGGCGCAAGTCCTTCAAATACTCATGGGCGTCCTCAATGATGCCAAGTATGACCTTATGGCCATTGTCCGAGCAGATGTCATCGACAGTCAAATGGGCCAGAAGGGAGCTGAGCTTCGAGCCAAGCGGAATGCTGTCGATGATCCGCTTTCCAATCTAGTTGTGTGGCAGTCGAGCCTCTGCCTCAACCAGCCAGAGTTGAAGGTTCCGGATGTACTCTTTATAGTTCTTCTCTGGCATGTCACCGCCCCAGGATGGAGCGGGGTCCACTTTGTAGTCCACATACTTTTTCTCGCGAGCACCTGATTGGCTTCCGGCCGGTGTCGGAGGCCGGATGGCCGTGGCAGCTGCAGCCCAAGGATCAGGTTCTTCATAAAGTCCCGAATCGACGGGGTCAGGTACCTGAGAAAGTCGATGGACTTCAGGTCGTGGCGGACTCGCCATAGGGGACCTCGGTGGTCGCGGCGGACTTGCCATCGGGGATTTCGGCGGGGCCGCCATCGATGGGGTCGATGATGAAGTTGCTCCAACTCCGCCTCTCCAGAAGCGGTGCAGCCTGTCAGCTGACATACTTCCCAGTGAACTGGTACTTCACAAAGGTCAGGCTGATGGCAAAGATATCGCCTGGGCCTTCAATCAAATAGTTCGAACGAAGTCCCGGCGCCGGCTAGCAAAGTCGTAGGGCTAGCGTAGTGAAGGTGGTCGTAGACCAAAAGCAAAACAAAAGCTCAAATCAAGCTCAAAGGAAAACCAGGCCAGGATGGCCGTCAAGCTCCGCCACTTCAGTGGCTTCTAACAATCCCCTGCTGGAGGGTGCCGAAGAACTCCTCAAGAATGAGGTCGATGAAGTCGAAAGAGGTCGGTCGGGGCGTCCCCCGCCGCAAGCTCTTCCACCTCTCCAGCAGAGCCCAGGTCGTCACCCGGGCTCCGCTACCACTGATGAACAGCGGAAACGCAGTGCCTATGGCGCACGGCAAGGAAAGCCTTTTCCAAGGCAGACTCAAGTGGCCACTAAGTTTGGGCCGGTACGGTCATGGAAAGTCAACAGGTGTGGATGGCCAGGGCACAAGGCAGTTTGTTTCACAGAAAGAAAGAAAGAAAGAAAGAAAGGCATAAAGAAAGACAGACAGAGAGAGATTTACTAAACTTCAAATCTTGACCAAGAGTTCTCTAAAGGCTTAGGTGCTCTTTCTGGTCTCGACCTTTCATTTTTCATTTCTGGAGACTCCCCACTGGAGACGGCCCTGGTTTGCTGGAGACCTTCGGTGCACCAGTTCTTGCTCTGGGTTTGTCGGATACCCCTGGCACACCAAGATCTGGCACCACGCACATCGGTCGTTGTCGCCATCCTTGAGTCAATTGTTTCGCAAATGTTTCACACAATGACCCTGATGCAGTCGGCATACCCACACTGCTGAAACAGTCATGGTACAAGTCAATTGCCTCGCAACCAAAAGAAAGAGACTCCTAACGGTCCTAACGATTCTATGACTTCACTTTCCCAATCCTAACCCCTAAGACTTTCGAATCCTCATGGCTCATAACTGCCCAAACCCTCCGCCTGAAAAGCAGCCGAACCCTCCCCCCAGCCCCTCTTCAGATCTCACCTGCCCAAAGTCCAGGTTACTCAGCGCTCCGCTAGTCCCGCAGTAGGACGAGTAAGCCTCGCGCCCGCACGCGCGTCACGCGGAGACGGTCACGCGCGTGCGACACGCGCCACGCGGCGACCACGCTGGGCACAAGGATACGGTAGACGCTTTCTGGAAGTTGCGCCTCATGTTGGGAGTGTCAAGCCAATCCGGCGCTGATGTGCTTCATGGATTAGCAGTCAGCGCGAACTACTTCAGCTGCAAACCGCCCCAAGATCGGGAACAGGCCGGGCCGGTCCGGCCGGGCCGGTCTCGCGGACCAATCCACCCGGCCCACACGCGAGGAGGAGACGACTACGCTGTAAGATCCCAGATCTCCAGAAGCTCTTAACAGAGCTTATGGCAACCGTGCTCGCAGGAAGGTCCCAAAGTCTCATCTTCTGAAACTTCCATCTCCTTTTGGGTGACGCTCCATTCATCGGAACGTGAAACGATACGAAAGGAATGACCAAAAATCCATGTTTATGATGGTAAATGCCAGCTGAAATCCAATCAGGGATGATAACCTACAGAATTACGTACCGCAGCCTCCCAACATCTCCTGCATCGCGCGCGGGTCTGCGCGCAGGGTAACCCACGCCTTATGCAGGTCTTGAGTCCTTTCCTCCGCCTCCACGTGCAGGTTCCACATGTCCGAGGGCAACTCTCCAGGTGCCAGAAGCTGCTTCTCATCACCTCAAGAAGGGGGAAAAAACTGATCAGAAGATGAGACGCCAGCAGTCTCTTTCACATACTGACGCATATGACTGTAGGTAGATGAGCTGTAGCATACGATTACAAGCATACTGTAGCTCGAAACAAAACAAAGAAGAACTCCACCCCCCTCTTCAAAACCAAGTGGCTCCCACTGCACTCCGCGTGCGCCAGCCCCGGGCGCGCCACGCCCACGGCATGCCGGGCGGTCAAGCACTGTCCGGGAGTGCTCAGGCCGCTGAGGTCTTCGGGCAAGAGTCGCAGGTGCCGGTTCAGCGGGGAGGAGAGGGAGCTCACCTTCCGCAGGGGTCGGACGACAAGTTTCGCGAACATCAGGGACCCTCACCGTTTGACAAATGGGTGGCGGGTAGTGGGAATGAAGGTGAGTTGAAATGATAGATCACCCCGAGAGAAGAAAGAGAAGCCAGGAGCAAAAAAGCAAAGATGTGTAGCTTCATGCGGGTCTGGATCCTTGAAAGCTAGAGAGTTAGGTGATGTACTCGGCTTTTGAGCAGGGATTAAGGAGGGTCGAGGTTGTCCAGGATCAGAAATGCTGTTGGATGAGTTGTTGGATGAGGAAATTCCCAAAGACTTTACAATGCTTCAATGTCAGAACCGTGGCGCGCACATGATTTGAAAGTCTGGAGTCCAGACATGCAAAACCAAAACAAGCAAGCTCTCAAAAGCTCACGAAGTACGCCCCAGAGACAGCGTGAGACAACTGCAAAGCAAATGCCTGAACGAATCTAGATAAGTCACCCCTCCAAGAGGTCACCAATGGAGGCCTATTTGAGGGCCCAACGACCCTCCTAGAAGAGTTTTGGTGGATGCTGGTAGATAAGCCACCCACTTAAAACTCAGAACAAAAAGGCATCACCAACTTCCCAGCTCCATCAACCCCTCCCATCTCCGTCTCTCACCTGCGCCAAGATGTTAGCTGGACAAGCCAGGCTTGCAGTCACTGTCATATTGGGTCCTTGTCCTAAAGGCTCCAAGCAGTGTCTGTGCCTCAGAGTGGCGAAAGCTCGGCTCGGCCCATCACAAGGGACAGGGGACATAAGATCCAAGATTGGGAAGAGCTCGCTGGTGGGCATGTGTCTTTCTTGGTGAAACGGTTTTTGTCCTTCTGAGACAAGTCCATAATGCGCACACAGGATTCTGTCACCACCCCCTATTAATCAAGCCCAGCTCGAGCCCCCCCAATACTAAACTAATTTCAACCTGAATTCCACATGTCCATCACCCTAATTCGTTTTCCTTGGCAGAAACCTCCCCGTATTAATTAATCAAGCCCAGCTTTAAAAAGACTAGTTCACTAGTATATCATATTGTTTGAAGCTGCAATCTAAGCTGCAAATGTTCTCCCAAGCACGCTTTGCTCCACAATCCCTAAAAACCTCTCTAGCAAAACTCTATCAAGATCTTAGCGTTTTCAAGCTCACAAAGGGTACCCTTCACACAGGCCTCAGTGTTCACACAGAATCCTATCAACCATCCTCCATCATCAGGTCATCACCTTTATTCAGGGGATGGGGTCTCCAATACCTCCAATGTCAAACACTGTTAACCTTGTTGACCTTGAAGGGGGGAGGGGGGGCGTGTATGGAGCCCAGTGTTGGCATTAGATGTATGTCTTACATATGACTCCATATTATGAGGTCCATTCGGTGTATTCAAGTCATTGCTCCATCCTCACCGTGTCCATGCATCCAAAAGCCCATGGTCCGAGCGGCTTCGCTTGAGCACTGAGCTCCTTGATCATGCCCAGCTCCGTGTAGACGCTCAAGGCCATGCGATTGAAGTAGTAGAGCTCCTGGGGATTCCCCAGTGAAGGGACGCCCCATCCAGCCATCTCGGACGCGTGCATCGATCCCGGTCGGACCGGACCTCTCGACGCACGAAGTCATCCGGTCGCCACTGGAGCTCGTTGCCTTCGTTGGTTTGATGTGTGGTATGTTGTTGGTGGGATTTTGGGGAGCCTGTGGAACCAAATAGATCGAGGTCCCAAAAATGGATTTGCATGTCCTTACAAGAGATGCAACAACACAAATGAGCACACACGTTTTGTTGGACGTGGAGAACCTTCGTTTGGGAGGCCAATATATCTAGAACCTGACTGCCACAGTTGCGCCGCAGGTCCAGTGGGTACATTCCTTGACTCAAAACCCGCTCCTGTTCCCGGCGTAAATGATACGCGGCAAATCCATGCGCGGCGACTTGCACGCAGGAGTCGCAGGAGAAGTCTTGCAAGTTCTCCTGGTGGAGCTTGTCTTGGATCAAACCGTCTGAACCTGGGGTGCAAATACTCTAAATATCTATATCTATACCTCTATGTATATATATATATATAGAGAGAGAGAGAGAGACCTTACTCGCCCAGTCTGTCTTGGACCATGTGAGTTTTTCCACAAACAGTGTGGGCACACTGAGGGGTTCTTTCGCTGCTATTTACAATGCATTCATGCCTCTCGACATCGTCAATGTGCACTTCGACTGCGCACGCTCGTCAAATCTGCCTGCCGGCGGCGGGTGCTTTTAGCGACTGCGTTCTCGTTGTGGTGCCGTGTGCATTTTGGTACGTGGTGGTCACTTTTCGTGGCAGGTGCAAGGGAAACCTCGTGCTTTGGTGCTCCAAAGTCGACTTTTCGTGACAGGTGCAAGGGATCGGAGCTGTTTTATTTCGACATGGAGTTTTCGTGGCAGGTGCAGCACTTCGGACATGTTGGTCATCGTCGAGGAGCTCAGATTTCGTGACAGGTACAGTGAATCGTGACTTTTGGACATGTGGCTCGTTTGCAGATTTCGTGGCAGGCACAGCACTCTGTGACCCTCGATGTGTCAGATTTCGTGACAGCTACAGCACTTTGTGAACCTCGAAGTGCAGATTTCGTGGCAGGCGCAGCACTTGGTGGCAGGCGCAGCACTTGGTGAACCTTGACGTGCAGATTTCGTGGCAGGCGCAGCACTTGGTGAACCTCGAAGTGCAGATTTCGTGGCAGGCGCAGCACTTGGTGGACCTGGAAGTGCAGATTTCGTGGCAGCCACAGCACTTGGTGAACCTCGAAGTGCAGATTTCAAGGCAGGTGCAGCACTTGGTGAGCCTCGAAGTGCAGATTTCGTGCCAGGCATAGCACTTGGTGAACCTCGAAGTGCAGATTTCGTGGCAGGCACAGCACTTTGTGAACCTCGAAGTGCAGATTTCGTGGCAGGCACAGCGCATGGTGAACCTCGAAGTGCAGATTTCGTGGCAGGCACAGCGCTTGGTGAACCTCGAAGTCCAGATTTCGTGGCAGGCGCCGTACTTTGTGCTGTCAGATGCTCACTCTCTCACTCTCCCACTCTCACCCTCCCACTTTCTCTCACACTCACACTCGCACTCTTTCCCACTTGCAGACTCTCACTCGCTCTCACTCACACTCACTCACACTCACACGCACACTCACTCACCCACACTCACTCTCACACTCACTCTCACTCTCACTCACACTCGCACTCACTCACTCACTCACTCACTCACTCTCACCCAGACTCACTCGCACCCACCTTCACTCTCACTCACACTCACTCACTCACACTCACACTCACTCTCATTCACTCACTCTCACTCTCACTCTCACTCTCACTCTCACTCTCACACTCACTCACTCTCCCACACTCACTCTCGCACTCACCCACACTTGCACTCACACTCACCTTCAGTCCACTCACACTCACTCTCACTCACACTCACACTCACTCTCACTCAGACTCGCGCTCACTCACACTCACTCTCCCACTCTCAGTCGCACACACACTCTCACTCTCACCCACACTCACTAACACCCACCTTCACTCTCACTCACGCTCACTTACACTCACACTCACTCTCACTCTCACTCTCACCCACGCTCACTCTCACTCACACTCGCACTCACACTCACTCTCCCACTCTCACTCACACTCACACTCCCTCTCACCCACACTCACTCACACCCACCTTCACTTCATCACCACCATCACCTCTCTGGACCGCAATGCGTCTAGATCTCTAGACTTTCTGCTTACAGACCTCACACACACTGTTTGGGGTCTCTTGCCAGGATAATTTTTGCTGGAAGGCAACCGGCTAACATCTGCGCGTCTAGCGGGCCACCTGCAGGAGGAGATGGAACTATACTTAGGGATGTACGAACACTTGGCGAGTTCATCCGCAGATTGGAGGCACAAAATCCCAGACACTTCATGATAAACATGCGCTTTCTCCAAACCCAAAGGACCTTGAAACCGATCTGCTGTCCTTGGAGAGGCTGTTGTACCACCTGCCACTGATGCACTGCAACCGCTCGCTGGCCACCACCGCGGTAGCACCTGAAAGGCTCGCGCCGCGCGAGGTGAGTCGATAGCGCTCAGTCCAGCAGGAGGCCATGAGAACCTCGGAGTGGTCGACGATCGAACGAAATGTGGCGACCAGGGGCCAGTGGAGCGACCAGTGACGGCCAGCGGCGAGCACTCAGTGCCGAGCAGCCTGTTACCAGTGAGTGATTTTGACTGTTATGAATCCTTCAGTTGAAGAGGCACAATGACAAGGAGTAAACTACGCTGTTGATGCACAAATCCCCTTAACTAGCTGCCCTATCAGAATGGCTTTACATGTCCAGTCCAGAGGGCGAATCTTGCTTCTCTGCGCTGCTTCGAACTCGCCTTTTCTCCAAGCAACGGAGCCATGGCCTAAGGCGCCCGGTAGAGGCCGCTTGTGCCTGGGCGGCGGAAGGAAAGAAACACTCAGCCCAGGTCATTCGACGATGCTCGAAGGTCTCAAGATCAGCTGGTGGGGTGGAGGTAGTGAGGCCAAACCCTTCAAAGACTTTCAGGTGGCCTCGTCTTAGAACTCCACACCCACACAGGGCCTTTTTTTGTGTCAGAAAGTGAGAAGGAGAACGGAGAATGGCCAGAATCCCATGTTTTGCATGATGTTTCATGCCCACGCTCCCACCCTTGTTCACCTCCTGCCAGACAGTGCTGTCCCGGCCTCCACTCATGGGAGTCTGGGGCGCGGTATTCCGGGCGGCCACAGTGTTCCACACCCATGCCGCCCAGCAAGAGGATGGTATCACACCTCGCGTCGCTCGCGTCTCGAACCCTCAACGAATCCAAACAACACGGAGCGGCCACGACACAGCCCGGATCGAGGGACTGGGGAGTGGGTTGGCCCGGTTTTGGTGGGCGAAGAAAGCAGTGCATGTTTGGATGTTGTCGAAGAAGACCAGGTGTGCAAGCTGCAAAGGATGCAATCTGTGTTGCAAACTCCCTGGAATAGCAAAAATGTCGAGGGTTTGATTCATCAAGGGATCTACATTAGGCAAACCTTTCCTCGTTTTCTTCCCTCCCTGCAATGAGTAGACATCACACGTGACAAGGCCCCGAAAAAAACGCGCAAAGATCCCAATCACCACTGGTTCTTCACCATCGAATGACTGTCGACCATTTGCTGCGGAAGGACTCGCATGCAGAAGGACTCCCTTCAGCCAAGGAACTGCTGGTAGAGGTGTATGAAGGTGAATCCGGCCTCAGGAACCCTTTGTGGCCAAACATCCGAGAACATCGAATCAAATTCCGCCTCAAACCCAAACAAATTGCCCGCCTATTCGAGTCTTCTACCTCTGACACCGAGCCACCTCTACCGCTGGTAAAGCCTGTGCCATACTCTTCACGGCCGAGTCCAGCTGCAGGGCGGAGTAGGGACGTTTCACCGGTGCGATGGCCAAGCTTGAGAAGTGCACGTGCACATTCACCTGGGTGAACTCGAAGACAATCTCCTCGGGCGGTTGGACGTGGGACGGACGTCGATCTCCCGTGGGCGCGGCCCAGCGAAAACGCATGGGCAAAAGCTCAGAGGGTGGCGAGATTGGCCAAGGATCTTCAAGGCTTATCAATGGTCGTTGTTGTTGGTGGAAACAAAAGCAGCCGCGCCACATGTTGTTGCTCTGTGACTTCAAGGGGGCACGGTTCGGAGATGGTTGAAGGTTTGAGGGTTTGACTGGCTTCGTAAAGAGCTGGACTAGTTGGACTTGTTTTACCGAAGTCCGGGTTGGTCCGTTCTTGGTAATTCTGAGGTGTTGTTGTGGGGGTGGGGACCAAAAACAACGGGGCTGCCGTCGTTGTTTTTGAGGGGGGTAGAGAGAACAAAGCCTTTTGAGGAGGTGGTGATGTTTGTAGTTTCCCTGATTCCCCAGGTCCCTATCCACTCAATGTATATATATCAGCTTAGTAGATTAACATGTAGTTGATTCGCACGTAATGGTACGACGACGACGACGACGACGACGACGACGACCACCACCACCACCACGACGACGACGAGGAGGAGGAGGAGGACGACGACGACTACCACCACTTGTTATTATTGTTATTATCCCCATTGTTAGGACGTAGTAGCACTACTAATGCCGCCGCCGCCGTCGCCAGGAAAAGGAACACTGATTGCGGCCAAATCAGAACTTCCTCGCCTCACGCTTCCTTCCCAAAGAGTTTGCACATGATTGATCAAAGCATCTCCACGGGGGTTGGCCAACGTCACTCCGTTGAAGCGCGGGTGTGGGAAAGCATCCTGCATCCTCGGACGCAAAAGGCGACTGACCTCACCAGCACTTTTTGACAGGGTGTGTATGTTCGGGATCTCCCCACCATCGCCTCTGGCTCAGTCCACGATGGTCCCGGGTCGTTGGTCGGGTTCCAGCACCGAAAGACTGGTCGAGGTCGCGACTCCTGAAGGACTGGGGCGACCGACTCACCTTCACACGGAGATCAAACCAAGCCTGAAGGATTGGAAAAATGATGAAAAATGGACGTTAGACCATGTTCCAAACACCTTGGAAGTTTCGAAGGCGAACAGAAGGGCAAAGAGTGCCATGCTTTTCAGCCATGGAACCCCTTCGTCGAGTGATGGACTCTCAAACCTGCCCTGCAGGCCGGTGAGGCATGGTGAGGCCAGGCCAGTCCCTGCTTGGACAAAGCGTGTTTGAACCAACTCCTGTTGGATGTTTTTACATGTTCACTAGCTCCGTCCGAGCCGCAAACCAACGTTTCAGTCCCTGGCCAAGCTGGCCCAAACCTCTTGGTCCAGTCCGGTCCAGTCGCGTTGAAGGTCCAAAGCATCCTTCTAAGTGTGCGTTGTACCCACGCGAGTCGTAGCTGGGCACTTGGCATGAGATTCATTTTCTACACATCTTCTGCCAAGTGCCCAGCGTCCGACTCTGTAGACAGAGTAGACAGAGTGACTTGGTATAGTTCATTTCTGCTACCTTTCTTCAAGAACTCCGACTCCGTAGACAGTCGAGATGCCGACTCCACGCATGGACCCCTTTCTTGGGACCCCTTTCTTTCCCGGTCGGCTGGGTAGACGCACCCAGGAGGTCGTTGCCTGGGGAGACCTTGCACATCCATTGGAGGATGCCTCCGCTGGATTCCTGGATCGGTCTTTCTATGTTCTGGAGTTGCACCATGCTGCACCCCGCGGTGCGAGAAAACCCCAAAACTCGGCTCACCACCAGCCACCACCAGCTCATCTCCACTGTCTAAAGCACTACTCCAAGCGTCATCGGACGGACGAAGCGAAGAAAAGACTTGAGAGAGGAGGGGGTGAATGGAAGGTAGCAGGCAATCACAAGTAACCAGGTAGCCTAAGGAGAACTCAGGTAGCCTGAGGCTACCTTTCGTGACTGGTGTTTCCCCTTGGCGTTCGCTGTCGTACTCGACACCGCCAATGCGAGCTCTCGAGCTGTATCGTTCCACCCAGCTGCATCGTGGCCTCCCGGCCATGGTTCACCGAGACATAGTTCACATAGTTGAAATGTCCGGAAGTATCGCGTGCAAAGACCTCAGAAACAAATGACATATTAACGACAATAACAGTAATAGTATGTTACTGCAATAGTATGTAATAGTAAAAATAGTAATATTGATATAACAACAGGCAACAACACATGTTAAAAGAGAACATTCTGCACCCATCTCTTCGGCCATCTGGTTCCGAGCCATGCAACGACGTAGAGATACTGCGCGCCGGGCACCAAGCCCTTCACCGTGCATGTGGCCTGTGAGAGGCGACGGCAACTCGACTCACTCGTTTCTGGGCGACGAGGCGACGTGACGAGTAAGGAGTGAAGTGAGCACGTGGACCGAAAAAATAAAAGTTGCTGGAGTCCTGGAGGCCATCGCTAGTAGGTTGGAGGCCATCACTAGTAGGTTGGAG
>CAXAMN010002002.1:976999-1015139 GCA_963970005.1 Durusdinium trenchii
GGAGGCCATCGCTAGTAGGTTGGAGGCCATCACTAGTAGGTTGGAGGCCATCGCCAGTTGGAGGCCATCGCTAGTAGGTTGGAGGCCATCGCTCGTAGGTTGGAGGCCATCACTAGTAGGTTGGAGGTCATCACTAGTAGGTTGGAGGCCATCACTAGTAGGTTGGAGGCCATCACTAGTAGGTTGGAGGCCATCGCTAGTAGGTCAGAGCCAATCACTAGTAGGTTGGAGGCCATCACTAGTAGGTTGGAGGCCATAGGCCATCACTAGTAGGTTGGAGGCCATTGCTAGTAGGTTGGAGGCCATCGCTAGTAGGTTGGAGGCCATCACTAGTAGGTTGGAGGCCATGGCTAGTAGGTTGGAGGCCATCACTAGTAGGTTGGAGGCCATCGCTAGTAGGTTGGAGGCCATCACAAGTAGGATGGAGGGCATCACTAGTAGGTTGGAGGCCATCGCTAGTAGGTTGGAGGCCATCACTAGTAGGTTGGAGGCCATCACTAGTAGGTTGGAGGCCATCACTAGTATAGGTCAGAGGCCATCACTAGTGGGTTGGAGGCCATCACTAGTAGGTTGCTGGTTGTCTTTCTTCACACGTGGCCTAGGCCGCCAGTCGCAGGTGGACGGCACACATGACATAGTGTCTCGGAATAGATCTTGGGTGACTCCCCAAGATGGTAGCATCTATAGACAACTCCCCCAACAAGCGAGGTGGACGACTGTACATGTGCACCATGTGCAGTCATTCACATGTCAGATGTGTCCCGCCTTTCCAGCAGCATTCCGTAGGAAGCCTGCATAGTCCCGGGTGTGTGTCCAACCGGTGAGCGAGGCAGAATAGCCGTTCTTAAGATTGATCTGGAAGGTCTGGCCTGCCGAAAACGATCGACGGTCACGGGGTTGATACTCAACGAAGACCAAGAGGGGCCGAAAGCAACGAAGATGACGCCAGCATAGACCCCAGATATACTTGAAGTAGGAACTCCAGATGTATAATCTCAGATATCTAGGGAATAAACTTCTCTCAACCCCCCCTTTCTCTCCTGCGATATCATTGAGGTTCTGATGGACTTCTGTGACATGGTCGACGAAGTTAAACTCCTGAAGCCCAGGCAGTCCGACGGAGTCCCATTCGGTGGTTGGCACCCCCCCACAAACTAACATGGAACCTGAGAATTGACCGGTGGTTTCGACCATGTTCATCCATTTTCCGCGACCGGTGGTCTTGGGGTTCCAGGTGAATCTGCAGGGGAGTAAATGGTGACACCCCAACATGTTGCAACAAATGGAACTTCCTGGAGCCAACAAAGCCACTTCCGCACCCCTTGGTGTGCCCGAAGGCAGCGATGGAGGCAGGGTCACTCTCTCTTCGTCTCTCGAGGAGAAAAGACGTCCCGGTGCGAAGGTTCCGCCGAGCTTCGCTGCGTTCAGTCCGTGAGTTCCGGTCACAGAACGGCAGGCCTTTTTCGTGTTTTGGTTTCTGTTTCGCCTAGGCGACACAGGTCCTTGTAGTCGCTGAGATGTTCTGCTTCCAGAAAGCTGCCAGCCGCTAACTTCCACTTCAAATAGTTCACCGCCTGATTTGAGGGGTTCCGGCTTGAATTTTACAAGGGCTTCTGCTGAAATCGACTTCCAGCAGGGGTTCAGATGGTTTTTCCTCTACCCAGAAACCCCTCCGCATGCTTTGACCCTAACTGAAAAGGTTCCTTCTCATCGAATTCCTTTGTCAACGGCTGTAGATGCGTGTGCGTGTGGCTTGGAACCGCAGGAACCTGGTTGATTCAGACCCATGTTCGCGCTAGTAGACTGCCAAATTTGATCAGAAAAGGTTCAAGCATCCTGGTTCTACAACGGGAGGGTGTGACCATAAATGGCAAACAAGATCTTCCACATACACACGACTGCTTCTGCCTTCAGGATCAAAAAGAACCCCACCCATTCGATGGAAAGCAGGTCCCACTCTTTACAAACTCATGAACTCTTTCAAGTGATGGAGAGAACCCCGTTTTTGGACAAAGAATCGGGGAAGTGACATCTTTCAGCAACACAGAAGCTGCATGGGCACCCGGGCAGCCCGACGTTTTGGAACATGGGTCACAGAATTTCGCTCACCTCGCGTTCACCCTCGGTCCGGTGGACCCGGTCGAAGTCCCGGTCTGCACCTGGAGCATCTCAGCATCGCTCAAGGCTCGATCCAAGGTAATGATCTCCATCACGGCGAAGTCGCTGGTTTCGATGTACGCCACGCCTTCATGAGGGTTGATCACCAAGTTTTGATCCATTCCTGGAGAGTGCGACAGGGTTGGGGGCGAGTGAAGCGCTGGTAAAGCGAAGAAGTCCAGAAGACAAAACACCGAAAGGGACGTGAACACTTGAGGATTTGGGTGCTGACCTTCAAGTCTATCTGACCCTAGTAGGGAGGTACTAACCACCCACATGGTATCAGTATGTAGAGGGTGCAAAAGCGGTGGACGGACAGGTGGGATCTGTTCACCAGTGGGAAAGGGAGAGCTCATCAAGTGGGAAACGGACACGGCCGGCCAAGGCTGCTCATCTTAGTAGATAGGCTTGCCTGATTTTCTGATGGTACAGATTTGCGAGCCTATCGACAGTACTGGTCTTGCTATATAGCATCACCAGATGGAGCCAACTGCCCTTAGTATCTACTGAAATGGTGCTGGTTCTTGTTAGATTCTTACTGCCTGGCTGGAGGTTTGCCCAACGAACAGCTCAAAAGAACCCTTCGAGTTCTCAGTGTCATCCGGAGTCCAAGCATCTGACCGCCATAAGTATCGAGAAGTACAGTGCTTGACCACAAGTACATGCTACTGTATGGCACTGTCACTTGGGGACTGTGAAACAGACTACATCTGATCTGCTCTGTTCTCCAAGTCTGGTCACAACGTCCACGTGACCCCCGTCATCCGCCTGTCATCCCAGCTGCAACCGAAGCTTCCCAAGTCTCCCGCGGTCTTTGTGGCCACATTGTGGATGTCATCATAGATGCGCGCCGCGGCGTTGGTACCGCAAAAGACCAGCCAATCCATCGAATCGTGCTGGCGGTAGGTGTCGGTTTGCCACCCGTTACTGTTGTAGTGGGCGACTCCCACTTGCCCATGCCAATGGCCGTGCAAGAAGTTCGATTCCTAGAGCGCTCAGGTGATGACTTTGAGAAGACTTGGGGAGCTGGCCAGTTCATGATGCGTTTGAGCAATTCGCGTTTCCGGATGAAGCTACTCAGCAGGGTTGATTTGAGGGGTGACTCATCACCTCATAACCTTTTACAGTAGATTCATTTGCACTGCAAAGCTCCACACTGCAGAAGCTACTGAAGCAAGTAAGGTATCAAATTCCACGGGGCGCCTTGCGCTCCAGGCGCTCCACGGCAGTCCTGCCGAACCCAACAGCAATGCCCGAGTCTCAACCACCCCCCCCGCCGAGTCTCGGTGGTTTGAAGGATCCGGTTCCGGTGGGACTCATAGGTGCTGTCGTAGCGGGTCACCGAGCAGAGCGTGAAGGTCCGCTTGATGACCGGGCCAAAGGACATGCCACTGCTGGCGCGCCCTGTGGACCCGAGGTCCACGGTGCGATCTGTTCGTGTCAAGGCTAATAAGGCTAATAAGGCTTGCTTGTAACCAGAAGCTACGCACCGGTTGGAGAGTAGCCGCTAGTAACAGGATTGCGGTCTTGTAGTCACGATGTTATATTGTTCATATATAACTCTATATTATATACTATATCTTTACACTGCATGGCCGATCTACCTTCCCTTCCGAAGTGGGGGCCGTCCTTCCGCCTTCACATCCTACCAGTCACCTCGGACTCCCGGGACCCCCGCCTCGCACGTAGGTCACCGGCCGATCGGCGCCGTAGCCAGCGCCCACCGTGCGCGCACAGGAGTGGGTCTGGGTTGACACACCTGGGCCAAAGGGTCGAACGAAGCGATCCGAAGCGATCCGAAATGCCAAGAAGATGTCGTGAACGGTTTTTTCTTCGGCTGGGTATGATCGCCGTTTCAGACGAAGAGAAGGGAAAAAAGACATAACACCAGGATTTCTCCTTCCTCTCTCAACAATCCAGCTAGCAAGTATCACACTCGGGCCAAGCTAGCCTCGATGTTTGAGCTAGTTCAAGCTAGCATCCCAATCCTGAAAGTTAAAAGTTCCTGACATTCCACCGGCTCAAAATCCAGCTGGTGACTGAACAAGCCCGTCAGCATCCCCCCCTGCAACCGAAGCGTCCTTCATAGTGGCCCACCGAACTCGGCCAGGAGGAGCCTCGCGACCCACCGCGACCGCGGTTCGGTGGTGCATGGTGCGCCGAACCGAAGTCGGCCAACAAAGCCAAATGCTACTAGTAGCTATTGCCAATAGTAAGGCCAACAAAGCAAGAGCCTATTGGCCACTAGTAATGCAGCTCGTGGCTCGTTCCTGATCTCTGACCACGTTCGCTCCTTCGAGGTTTTTGTTTCAACCCCGTGGCATGGCGTCAAGGCCTTTCTGGCGGAAGACTTCGTCTCCACCTTCCAAAAGACGGGTCTTGGTCTTCACAGGTCTTCGCACATGACCACAGTGGAGCCGCGTCTTCAAATGTCTTCGCATGTCTGATGCTTCAGACGGAGCGAACTGCACGAGTGGGTCCAACGACTTGGGAACCGTGGAAAACGTCTCCCGAGTGGCTCCACGAGGTCAGCTCTGAAACACCGTTTTAGACGAAGGTCCTAAGACAGTTTTCCTTCATATCGCAGACGGTGTCTTCTTCTGTGAAGGTTTATCGCGAAACTTGTTGCACTGGTGCTCTTCATGAGCGCCACCTGAAAGGCAAACAAATGTGTTCAACACCAACAAATCAGATGGACAGGGCCACTTGCAGTAGAAGAAAGGACGAAGTTTGTAGAGGCCACCGGATCCTGCCGTCCAGCTGCGCAGTCCAATGGTGAAGTCCCAAAGCGGACGAGGCCCTCGGGGTTTCCCGATTGGAAATGAACCACGTCCAACAGCAAAGAAATCTGAGACCAAACAGGATCAAGAGGAGCCGGGGAGCCAGAACGGCGCAAGAACGCAACAAGATCAGAATCTGCCGCGTGTTTGCGACCACAAAGCGACCCCAACGGAATGCCTGGTCTTTGGAGCTATGAGCGAAAGCAAAAACAGAAACCTCCGTCAAAAAAGAACGGTCAAGCCACAAGAACCTCCTGTGTGTGTGTGTGTGTCAACACCTGTTCCAAAGGAATGTGTTGTACACTCGCAAGGGGGCAGTGGTCCTTTCAGCAGTCGCTGCCTAACAAAGACACTGCTGATCGGATGTGATATGATTCTGGGACGCCAGAATCACGTACCTGCAAGGTTCTTTAAACATATTGTAAAGGGCTAATGAGCGATGTTCAACAATTCTGGTTTCCGGACTCCTTCGCCTTCCCGTTCCCTCAGCCAAGGCCTAATTGCGTATAAAGGTCTACCTGCAGTAAAGTGGAACTTGTGTCAACTGATTTAGTCACACTGCGGGCTGTGGTGTGATCCCCAGCCAGGGGCGCAGCATGTGCACATGCCCTTAAGGGTGACCCTTTCCTGATCCCCGTCCTGCTTTGGATCCTCCCTCGATTCATCCATGACCCTCGGTCCTGCACAAGAATGCTGATCATACGCCGCAGGGCTTACTGAGATCGAACTCCAGCACGGATTCTCGCATGCGGCTAGGTAGTCACGTCCATGTCACGCGGCTAGGTAGTCATAGGCCGGAGTGCCAAGTAATCACTTTTTCGGTTCTTTCCTTCCTGCTGTTGCTCTTCGCTTTCTAGGTATTTTTTCGTTTTCTAGAGGCTCTTTAGGCGTAACTGATGTTCTTTTAGTCAAGCGAGCGCTGATGACGGCTTCATTTGCCAGTGCCTTCGGGCCAGTGCTTTCCATCCCACCCCCACCCCACACCCCCTGCACCCTTTCTTTCCTTGCCTTTTTCGTTTGCTTGGGCCTTCCTTCAGGCTTGTTAGGTCGGCGTTTAGGCTCATTTAGTCAATGCACGCCCTGCCCACACCCCCCGCACCCCCTTGCACCTTTCTCTTTCTTCCAACAATTCTGGCTTCCGGACTCAGCCAAGGTCTAATTGCGTGTAAAGGTCTACCTGCAGTAAAGTGGAACTTCGTCAACTGATTTAGCTGTTGCGAGCATCAATCTAAGTGTGTGTGCGTGTATGCGTCTGCTGTCAAGTGTGTTAGGCAACATGGTTTTGCTAGAAAAGTGTTGATTTTCCATGTCCGTGCTCTACATAACGCATTGCTCATCATGTCCGTGTACCAGGTGCCCTGTGGACAGAATGTGACAAAACTGATCCTCATGTCCATCTTCGACATCAAAAAACCACACCCAAAGTATCAGGCGCTTGAAACAAGCGAAGGCGCCAAGTAGTAGTTGCCGACTGCGGCTCAGGGGTCATCTCATCTGTTGGATCTCTGGGCGTCATCTTTGGATGCCAACGACAACGAGCAGCTGCCTTTGCAGGCGCCTATTGGCTCTTTTCGACCTGCCTAGTCGTGCGATCACATGCCAAATAGAAGGATAGCTCATCTGGTGAACCTCTTCAAAAGGCCTGACCTCACCGTGTCTTCGTTTCAGCTGACACAGCGACTACCGTGCTTTAACTTTCGTTGTTCAAGCTTTCGTTCGTGAGTCCGTCTTCCGCATCTCTCCCTCCGGTCCCTTCCCTCCCTGGAGCTTTCCAGCTCCCAAGGCACCAAAAAGCCCACCGTCAGCAAGACTGGGCCAGGCAGACTGTCCCCAACACATCCGCTCATCCCCCACCCATCCACCCACCCTTCATCCAGCCTGCGTTCTCGCTCTTGAACCACGCAACCATCCCCGCGGAGGGCGGGTCCGCCGGCTTCGGAGGCGCGGAGTGGTGACCGATCTTGCTGATGTGAAGACCACTCAAGTGGACATGGCTCTGCCAGCGTCGGAAGGTGAACAGGAGCCCCTCGGCGGCTGGAACATTTGGCGGCGTGACATGTGATCGGGGGAGGAAGGGACAAGCATGCGGCGGTGGAACTGGCCCCAGCACGCGGGGGGTGGGGGTAACAAAATAAAGAGAATCGACGAGTTTTTCAAGGTGAGTCTATCAGTCTATCAGTCATCAGATCTGTGGGTACTTGGCCGAGTTTCCTGTCATTCAAAACGACAGGAAGTTCGTCAACGAGGTGGTGGTCCTGGGGATTCCCACTGGTGCTCAATCCAAGAGGCAGATCTGCACAGCTCTCCAGAGGTCCCCCGCTATATTGAAAAAAATTGTGTCTTAATCAACGGCCTTCACAGGCTCTAATTCGATGCCTGACCATCCATACCTTTCAGACCTCCAGGAAAGGGAGAAAGTAAGTTTTTTTCAAAGTGTGAACCATCCAATCCCCACAAATAAGAAAGAACGCTTGCCATGTCCAAAAGTTTCTCTCAAGTGGCTGTGGGTCATGGCCACCGATCATGAACACAATACACTACCTGGGAGGTCAACCTGCCAGGTTTGGGGCTCCGGGTGTTGACCCACAATCAAGTATCGTTGCTAAAAGAAAACGCCGGTGCTGAAGCATCTCTCGCGGATTTTTTCACCCTCAAGACCCTGCCACAAAGGAGGGCACGGTTGGTGTGTTTCATCCCACTTAATTTGAGAGGAACTTCGAACTTAATGTAGACACTTGATGTGTATACATACGCTACCCCCCCATGACTTACCTTCTTGGGGGCTTGCAAGGCATATGGTGAAAGAAAAAACATTTTGCAGCCGGACAACAACTTTGTTTGATAGTCTTTATGGCCGGTACGCTTAAAGTATTGTATTTGGTGATTGGTTTTTTTCAATTTGAACAACATGATGAAATGTCCAATCCTTGATCTTAAAATGTCCGTGGTTCAACATCTATACTTTCCTGGCTCTTGTTAGTTCCTTATTCAATATCCTTGTATTAACATTAACGATCATTTTGCATTTGTATCTTCATGAGGTTTATCTGAACTGTCTGCAATGCAAAGCATTTGTATATCTCCTGGACAGTTTGTAACCAACATGATACACACAAGAGTGCTGTTGAAAAAAACAATAGTTCACAGCTGCACTTTATCACAAGCCCTTTTTAAACCATACCATACACTAGTAGATGGCACTTATTCAGAAACAACCATGCGTATATATACTGTTTCCCCTCAACAGCGAGTGTAAGCCTCGTTCTGGTCTATTTCCAAGTGTACCTCTCGGTGAAGTTTAACAGCCAGTGGGATTGTTCTACACTGGCATACGATGTCAATATCAACTTCATTTTGCTAGGGTTTATGACCTATGTAAAGGATTCAAAACTGCTGGTTGAAAATGGATCTGAGGACGGGGAAACGAAGGGAAGAAGCTCACTGAGCGATGGGATGGGCTTGTAAACCGTGGATGTCAGAAGGTGATGTTCGTCAGTTGACAGTTGATGTGATCAACAAGGGTGCTCTGCATAAAGCTGAAGCTAAGCAATTGACAAAGTAGGCCAGCTCAACTGGCCCTGTGATACGCAGGCGTGCATGATTTGCGTTTCCTGGTGTTTTTACGTTGCCTGCTGCGCGCGGAGTCCCTTCTCGATCTTCCAACTCTCAAGCGCAAGGTGAATTCATGACTCCCCACCCAGCTAAACTGGGGTCTCTCGAGTGGATCTGTTGGGAATGAGCACACGCTATGGCGCTAGTGCGAATCATCGGCAAACACTGACCCGCTCATGTGTTGAACATGCGGCATACATACTCAGCAACGCCTGATCAGGCTGCACAGTTTGGCACGATTGAGATTGATCAATGGAGTGGGTGGGGCGGCGGCGGAGCGAAGCAGCAACCCGATAGGCGGGGCTTAGGGAGCAGCCGCAATTGGTTGGCGGCGAATGTGCGCAAGTGTTGCGATAGCAGCGCCAAACAAACCTGAGAAAACATGGGAGATGAGGTGGAACGTCCCCCGCACAGCCTCGGACACATTGACCGGGGGAGGCAAGGCTTCCTTAACTATGAAATCAAGTTGAAGAACCAACTCGTCTACCATGCCAAAAATGATCGCGCCCAACAAACTCAACACACGCCGAAGGAAAAGCCGAAAGCTAGCGACCAGGAACTTTGTGATTGCAGCTGCAACGGCTGGGCGAGCCAGAAAACTGACCAACACCAAAAGAAAAATGCAGCGCAGGAAACGCATCTTCCAAATCCAGTTGAAGGCACCATGGCCCAGGGTTCTCCAGCTGAAAACATGCAAATACCTGCTTGGGCAGCAGCGCTGGTAGCCTCCGGCCTTCGGACCAGTGGCTCACATGCACGGGGTTCACTTTCCGGCTCGAAATCTAGCAGCCCTACATAAGCTTTTGCGAATTTCTGGAACTTTTTGTCTGCATCATATCTCTTTGCGCTCTTCAGGAACATCTTTGCACGCTTGGCCGGACAAACTCCCAGCTGCAACGACGGTTGCGCCATGTTCAGTCAGCAAGCTCTGCATAGGTCCTACACCAAGTCACAAGGGCCTGGCCATCAGTCTTTTGAGCTGACTTGAGGCGTGCAAACGGTGTGCGCAAGTTGTGTGCAGAATCACAGCCAAACACAGGGGGGCCCAGCTTTTTTCAAGCGCGCGATTGCCTCTGGGGAAATCTTGTCTATAATTTGCGTCGACATTGCCAACTGTATGTAGTGCTCTAGAGACCTTTCCACAGTCCATCTGCCCAAGAAGCGCAAGGTTGAAATGCTTGCGCCCCTAGCAAAATACATTGTGGCACCTCCTCGTCTCAGACTGCCAGGAGAAAATTTGGGTCACCTAAACCTAGCTCGACTAGGAGTTGCTTGAACATGTTGCTGAAACAGCGACTACTACGAGGCCACAACTCTTGCGGGGAATCGTCCTCTAGGATGTCCCTTATTAACCACGCAATGCAATTTGGGTTGCTCAAAGTGACAAACTGCTGCTCACCGAATTGCCGCCGGTTTTTAGGTGAAACAACTCTTATTGCGGCAAGGTTTTGTCCCAAAGAAAAAGAACCTGGCAGCGCAAAATCAGAGTGCTGGAGTTGTAAGAGCTCCCCCGGACGCAACATGCATAAAGGGCCAAGTTCTAACAGAATAGACAAGACTATCCACAAGTGACGGAGGTTGATGTCTTTTTTCAACTTTCCCATGCGCCCTGGCAAGGCCAACCATGAAGGCCCAAACTGGCACTGGCAGCGGCCGCCTGAGCCTAGGCCTTTTCTGTTCTTCACAAACACACATGTTTTCCCACGTTGTTACAAGCTTGCCCTTCAAGCGCGGTTGGAGGCGCTGGCACCCAAAAAAAAAGCATGTTCAATGTTTCACCAGTGATTGGCTACGATCTGCGGCTCGCGAATGTCTATAGAGGACATATTCACCTAGCACACGATCGGCTGCACTGCTACGCGCTAAAACAGTCTTCAATGTGAGGCAAAGTCTTTAATAGCGCTTGCGACCCATGGCTACTTAGTCTGGCCTGTCGAGACGCTCGTATTTCGCGGCGCGAAGGCACATGTAGTTGACACACGATTCGCACTGCTTAAAAAACAAACAACACGCAATTCCTCCAATGAATGCATCTATTGTAACATCCCTCGGCGCACTAACAGCATGCACAAAGATGAGCAGACATTTCTGGCGCTCCTTCTGCTGTGAAGTTTAGTAGCAAAAGTGTTTGACGAGTGTTAGTGTGAGGAGGGATGCTCTAATGCATCTATACAAAAAACACCCTAAGAAGTATTGGTTGCGCATGGCTGCGTGTGTGCCGTATACGACATGGTTTCCCTTACGTTGACACCCCTGCTCTAAAAACCTCTGGACAGCGGGCGATCTCTTGGCTTGCACAGCTGTTTGACTGGTTTTGTCCAACAAGCACTGCGACAAACTAGACTTGCCAAAATCCTCTGGGATAGGCTTTCCCCGGGATGGGAAGTCGGCCGGATTGGAGTGAGTGTCTACCCAGATGTTGGTTAGCGACAGGTTGCCTGCCAAGAGGTACGGCAAACACGACCTCAGCTTGTGGTTCATCTGCTTGGATGAACTGCGCCTTTTGCAAAGGCTCCTACGGTCACCCGTGAGTCACAAAGGTTCACAACTCGGCAATTGCCTCTACCTGAGTTTACCCTGTCCTTGATTTCACGCTTCACCATCTCCATTTCGAGGAGGTTTATGTGGTCTTTCCAGGTGAGCTTCGTGGCTTGAGTTACTTCCCACTTATGCTTTAGTAGTGTCGGTTAGACACTTTGGCGCCGGTTGCATGCATGTAGGGGGGCGGAATGGCAAGGCTGTCCCAATCTAGCCTGGTGTACTCACCCCTCTTTTCCCCAAACCTGTAGAGCGCTTTTGCAAATGCCTTTGAAGTGAGTGTTGAGGTTCTGCCACCACCTGCTGAGGTGGCAGCGCCCGCCGAGATCTACACTGACACTGGCCATCTGGCACTGCTAAAAGCGAGGGGGAGCAACAAACTGGCTAGAAATAGCTCATCTCGCACATGGTGTGGGGGATTCACCGTGCTTGTTTCAGGCATGCGCTCCAAGTAGGTGTGATGAAAGGCGCACATGCACTCACGCCTATGCATATACGGGCGCACGAACAATCCTACCAACTTTTGCATGGCTTCCTTCGTTGTCCTCCCCATCTCAAGTAGTGCAGCAGTCAGTGCTTCGATCTGCCGCAGCTTGGCAATTGGAGCGCCAACCCACCCGCTAGCTGAAGAAACGGACGTTCCCCAGGCCTTGAACTCATATTGTTTGTCAAAGGCTTTCTTGAGAGACCTAGGAAGGCCCAATTCCTCATAACGTTTTCGGGCAGAAGAGGCGAGTATCTCGTCTTCTTGGGTGGTCCTCTCACGAGTGGGCTTCTTGTCTACTGCTTGAAATGTTACATGATCATCTATATACAAGCCTTCTAAAGTCCGGGAACAAGGGAAAACGCGTCCGTAAACTAACTTCTGCGAGTTTTTCAAGCAACCAGCAGCTTCGAGCACGCTCTCATGTGTGGCTTGGGCGATGTCAACACCATTTGTATCCCCCATACAAAGAACTGTGAAGGCCGGGAAATATTGCTCGTCGGGTATGAGACCCAAGTCCGGCAGTTTGGACCCAAGTATGGGTTTCCCAAAGCAATTTCGTGGTTTCCAGGCTTCCAAGTGGCGGATCAAATACAAATAGTTCGACAAGTCGTCCCCGCTGGCACGAACGCTTTCGGACCTTCCCAAAATTAACTGAGTGAGCATGGACCCGTTTGGGAGCTGGCACCCATTTAACCTACGTTCTCTCTGAGGTTTAGGGGCCTCCGATCATTAATCAATCTATCGCTTTCAGGTTTGTGTGGGACGCAAAACAACCCCCCCCCTTAATGAGCTTACGCCCTTCTGCCAGCACCTGCGACCTAGGTAAAAAGTCAATCATGTTGGCCGCGTGCAATTTGCGCAGCAGAGGCGGCCAGTCTTCGTCCTTCGCTTTGTGGCAGGCTGGTGGGTCGTGATTTGAGCTAGGGCAGCTAAGGGTTGTTGGAATGTCTTGCGGCGTCTGTTCGAACTGCTGCAGCTGCTGTCCTGAAAGATGCTGGCGGGGATCTAATGTCCTAGCCTTTTCCGGCAGTGAAATCCGAGAGGGATCAACGGCCATTGCACCTTCAGGCTTTCCAGAAACAACAATGCTAGGGTCATATTGACTGAGTGAATTCGTTCAATTAATTCGGTTAATTGGGCTGGGCCTCTTTCCATGGTCCCCCTAGGATGGGCACAGTAATGAATTAAGTGGCGGTACGTTGTTTGGGCATAGCTCTCATGTTGGGCAGTCCATTCCCCTTGGGAGGCACGCTCAACTGAAGCTTTGGCAGCTGCATGTGAACTCGGAGACCCGGAATCCAAGAAATTGAAAAGGGCCCACAAGAGATGCAACCAGTCAAAAGCCTCCCTCTGAACTTTTTTTTGGAAGGCCTCGTCTTTTTACCCGGGGGCGCAAGCCACGGGAGCCTAGACGGGACAAACGACCTTGACCCAGCAGGCGCGCTGGATGTTCTGACCCCTGTCTGCTTCTGAGACCTAAGGTGGATCCTCCAATATCGAGCAAAAGATCCATGGATTGAATTAACAACATGAAAAAGGTGGCCAGCAAAGTGCTGGTCTTGGGCATTTGGCTTGCTCAAGGGAACCCGACTCACGACTCTGTCTCGTCGGGCTTTCTGGTTTTTGTCTTGCCTTTTCCCTTCTTGGCGCCCTTGCCTGTCTGACTGTCCTCCTCCGCCAGATCTGTGGTGGTGAGGCGTGGCTTGCTGGGCTTTTCTAACTCTCCCATCGCCTTCACATAACTGGCTACTACTTCGAATTCCTGGGCTTCTCCGCCGAACTTCGGTTTCTCTAAAGGATCGGGCAGATGTGTGAGGAGCCAGGCCGTGGCCCAACTTCCCTGGTCGAGGCTGCACTGATGGATTGCACGGAGCAACTGAAAAAGTTGCAGCGCACACTGCTCTGACTTTCCCTGCAGCAAAACTTCCAAGGCTTCCGAAATCCCGAAGTGAATGCGAAAAAGGCTCCGGTTCTTTCCCCAGTTTAGCTTTTTGGAAAAATCCGACAGAGTGTAGATAGCGTTGGGATGTGTTGCGCCCAACACTTCCTGCACATCCTTGATGTAGCGTCAAATATGCTTCTTTGGGTTCTTCCTCATTGCTGGCCTGGTTCTGGCGGTGGGCGCGCAAAGCCTTTCCAGCACCACGGAGTTTTTCCCTGCCACTCTCGGACGAAGTCTCGCTGGTCTCCTGTCCTCCGTGGGAGCCATGGACTCTTCCTTGCTCTTGTTTTTCTTCTTGCTTTGCTGTCTGAGTTCGTTCAAAATCTGGACCTGAGTGAGAGCAGAGAGGTCGGGAGCGGTGGCTGTGATCTGTGCCTTGAATTTGCTCTGTATGACCGTTGCAGCCAGGGCTTCAGGTTCATCTTGCCAGTCCCCTCCAACGATGATGGTCCAGGAAGGTGAGCAAACGAGCTAGGAGGTCTGCGTTCAGAGGAGATTGAAGAGTCTTTGCCGCTCTGAGGTAGAGGTTGACCACGAAGATGGTGAGAGCTTCCCTCTGAATCCCAATAGCAGTCCATCCGTTCCCTTCCTTGGTGTAAGTGTGAGCGTGGTGGCTTGGATGCCGTGGTCCATGAAGGGCCCTGCACACGATGACCAAAATCAGTGATGTTCCCAAAGATGAGATTGAGGGTCTCAAGGTGCTGCCTGTGCTTCTTCTCAGGTGGCTCAGGTAGAGCCTCTAAAGTGTCAGGGACTAGCTCGTCGATGGGCTCCTGAACAAGCCACAACTTAACCACATCCTTCTTGTGCTGATCAATCAAGTGAGGAATGGGTGCCGGGTAGACTTTATGCAATATGTATATATATACATATATTATCCCCCGTACATTTTCCCTTGGGTGTCTTACATTACATTTCATAGACAAATTGTGTCTATAGAATGAGTTGCCTGGGATAAGTTGTCTATAACATGACAAGCCTTGTATTTATATAAAATGATTACCAGCATGTGAAAACAAATATAAAACATATCACAAACAAAAAACATCTATAAGATGAAGTTCTATAGAATGATCCCCTTGACATCTTGATCTTAACAACATACAACAATATGATCCCCCTGCTCGCTCTATAGAATGCCTTTCCTGCATCCTTGCACACAATCCCATCTGAAGTACATACTTGCTCAAGCAGCCCTCTATAAAATGATCTCCTGTGATGTTCAAATATATTCTGGAAATCTGAAACCACATATTCTATATAAAATGGGTGTCCAAAACCCATTTCATAGAGGAAAGTGATTGTCATTTCATAGAGCCTCATGTACGGGGGATCATATATTTACATATATGTATGGCACCCCCGCAGTGCGTCTGAAACTTCAACGAAAAAATGACCTCAGAATGCAGAATTCACTGCAAATAGCACTTAGAAGTGCAAAAAGGTAGGTCTTGGGGGTTACCATATATATACACCCCATATGAAGAGGTTTTCAAATCAAGAGTCTACATTGGTAATATGCTTACTGTAGAAACTCTAACCTTTACCCTATCAACGCCTTCCAACTTATCTCCCTGGCACTCTGACTCAAAAAACAAAGTGGGCAACCGACTGGATGCAAAGGAATCAGAGCCTTTCCGTGCTCATGGTCCACTTCCGTAGGATGTTGCCTTTCAACATTTCATCACTCTTCCATCCACCAGGTCACTCCGTGTGCGTCCGCAGTAGCCACACCCACTGCCCTTGGAAAGTCAAAGATGTCCTGAACGAGCCCGACGTCGTGTGGAGACCGAGAAGCCCTCGTCGGCAGGGCACCGAGTTTCGTCCCTGCCATCTAGGCCATCTTTGCGGAAGCGGGGAACCGGGCGGCATCGGGCGGGGCGGCTCGTGTGCATTCAGGTTCGTGGCTTCGGCCTTGATGCTTTTTGTTTGCATTGAGAGACAGTCGGGACTCGTTCGTCATGACAACTCCGTTACCTTTGAGGTCCGAAATAACGTCAACGGATCCCGGGTCGGTCCTGTGAGATGGTGGCTTCTCTGCCACGGTTCACCGAGAAGAGGTTCACTTCATTGAAGTGCCCGGAGGTGTCCCGCGAGAAGATCTGCAACCAGGAAGGTCGTCTTGTCTGAGACTAGGCCAAGAGACGTAGAAGGATCTGAAGGGTCTGACACTGTCTGACGCCTAAGGCCTAAGGTCAAGAAGTCACGTGAAAATTGGCCCCCTGAACCGGCGGGGTGGGGCGTGTGTTCTGGTTTGTCGCACTAGACCGGTGGGTGCTGGGGCAGCTGGGGCATCTGATCGATCACGGACCATCCCCGGTGAGTCCAGCCGAGGCCTCATAGAGATAGACTTCGTTGGGCGATAGCCCTGTGACCTGGGCAGTGGCATGGCCATCCTGGTTCCGCAAGAAGCCGGCGTAGTCGCGCGTATGAGTCCAGCCATGAAGAGACACTGTGTAACCTGGGCACGCGGACCGATCCTGGAACGTCCCGGCCTCGGAAGGGGCGGGGCTTGAGGGTGGGGCAGGGAACCATGACAACGGAGGATGGAAACGTCCCATGCAAAGCACTTGGGTGTTTCCAGAATCCTCCTCATGAGGACCAGGTCTTCTGGTGTCCCTTGAAGCCCTGCAAATGCACAGACGCTGGAAACCAAGTCAGAGGTAGATTATCAACCCATCGATTGACAACATAACCATAAGATGCTCCAGCTTCCTTCACACTCCAGCTTTTGGAAGGCTCTGCGGTTCTCATGCGGTCCATGCGCGCACCAAGCAGCCATTGTCCAAGGTCAGGTGAAAGGTCTGGTCTTGAACATTGTCCGAGTAGTGTGCACCTGGCAGGAGCATATGGGAGCGGCTCCAAAGCCATCCACCCCAAGAAATCTCATAGGCTCATAGATCATGTCCTTGCTGTGTTGCTAACTCTTCGGTCACTGTTGAGCTTCACAATCAGACAAGCGAAGCTGATAAAACACTAATGAACTTCCTCTGCTGAATCCTTCCTGCCGGGGAGGTCCAGGCAAAATTCTTGCTACGATGTGTTTTGATGCAAAAGTCCCTCTTTCCAGAACTGACGCCTTTTCTGGATCTATGGTCTTGTACGAACAAGAACATGCTCCCTAGCTCGACCAAGCTCGTGCTGGGAAAACTGTGGCGATTCCACTGGACCCGGTGACATGGGGCGATTCCATGGAAATTCTCCGCACCTAAAAGGCAAGAAGAATGCGACCTCCCCCCACACCCGCACCGCGTTCTCGTCCTCCCTCGTCTACCATCCCGGTTGGTCGTCCCCCCTTAGGCCCTTAGGCCACGAAAGCCTCCGGGATTCGACATCACGAAGTTGCTCTCGCGGAAGGGCTTGCGCGGCTCCGCCTCCAAGAAGGTTCCCGCCTCCCAACGCTGGCGAGCAAGAGGTCGAGGTGCCGACGCAGGCGGCGTCGATCCGACCGCAGGCGTCGGGGTGACGTGTCTCCCGACGCCCCGGAGAAGCTTCTACGTGAGCATGGTCTACTCGTAGAGGTTGTCTAGTGGATAGAAATGGGACATTGTGAGACCAAATCCTGTTTTGCCATGAAAAGAAACCCATCCGATCCCTGCTCCCTCTCTGCCTGCTCTCCGGTGTCCCATGTCTCACCGTCGTTCCCAGCTTCCCCATGTCTCACCTTCAACTTCCACTGGAGATACTCCACGGTCGTGAGCATCTCAGCATCACTCAAGGCACGATCCCAGGTAATGACCTCCATCACACCAAAGTCGGACACCTGAGGTCGCTCCACCATCGTGGAATCGTGTTTTTCGGGGCCCAACGACCCGGGGTCAGTGACCAAGAGGGTCGAGATCGACAAATATGCTTGGAATCATCCGTGTTTGGTGGAACAGCAGCGGTGGCAGGTGGCAAAGGATCATCAAACAAATTGTGGCCATGCTAGAGGAAACGGTTGGGAGATGGTTTTTCACAAGCGCACACTCTGACCTGGTTTGAGGATGCCTTGGTTCTGCTCCTCCATTCCCTCAAACCTCTGTCCCACAGCCACCAAGTCCTAAGTAGGTCATCCATCTGTGCTAGAACCGACCAAGTTTGGCCAACCCATCTATTCCAACTGAGTGATCAAGAACAGCTCCATCAGGTGTCGTTCAATCTTGCAATACAAGGTCAATCCTAAATGGATCTCAATGGAGTATTGGAAGGCTGCTTCAGAGTTGTCTTTGACAAAGCCCTGGACGTGAGTCATGCTGGGATTGCTGCCTACTACCTGTTAACAAGATACAAGTTCGAACTTCTACCGTAGATGGACAAAAAAATCCAACCCAATTACAGCTCGGTGTTCTGAAACTAACCACAAACGCTTGCTTGCGGAGAATTCAGAATTCAGAAGAAGACAAAACAGAGAAAAGCCAAAAAAGTGGGCACTCGCGATACGGGCAAATAGGAGTTCCGAGAGAGGTTGTCTTCCGACACCTGCAAAACCATGGAGAAAGGTGCCGGTCAGAAACTTGCAGCCCTTGCTTCCTAAGGACGTGTTCATGTTTTTGTCGTATTTCCTCCATTCTACTGGATCTGTAGCTTTGAGTTAACCAATCAAAAACGACCGCCGCGCACGGAAGGCGCACGCACACCATGCAGCGGCGTGGCGCGGCCTTGTAGGCGCACCGAACGTCCTCGCCTCATTATACGCACCATTGTTGATCACCAAGGTTTGCTCCACTCCTCAGACCAAGTCATCAGATAGGATGGAGCGGAAAGGATCCCAACTCTTCACTCCCTTCTCTCTTCCACCGCGGTGTCGCAACTGGGAATCCTACTTGGGCGCGTCTTTTAATAAGGAGACCCCCCTCGCCCTCTCTCAGTAGACTGGTCGAACGGAACGACTGGGAGGTCTCCCTATTTGAACGACACATCCATTTATATAGTTCTTTTTCCTCTGCCTACTTCCTCCTGCTTTGGAATTGGAGTCCTGGGAGGTACGATGGCCGTCTCAACGGACCCTGACCAGTCGATTTGGCACCGAACATTTGGCGTCGCCACGTCACAGGCCAGACACACCTCAAACCATGGGCCTTAAGCTTGTTTCTAAGGAAAGAAATGTGGCCAGAAACCTCAAAAAATAATAACAATACAGTAACAAAAAAACATCCAGTGACTCACATGGAAACTGCAAAAGCCACAGACTTCCCCTCTTCCGAAACCTGGCAGACCATCATTTGCTCGTTTCAGAGAAGACGTTTTTTCCTGAAATTGGGGACATCTCCTGGAATGCTGGACCATGTCCGTCCCTGAGGATTTGGGATGCCTGGGGGATGCCGTTCAGGCGCATGCCTGTGGCAAGACGTGATCTTCACACTCCTCCCCTTTTTGAATCATTTGGATTTGCAATCGAAGTGGAAAAAATAATCCGAGAACGAGTCGTCTTCTTTTGGCCATTGTCCACCTCCACTCCCATGTGGTTGGTGTTTCGTCCTTTTTGCCTGGTTTGAACCCATCATCTTGCTCGAGCTGACTGGAAGATCCCCCTGGCACTGCCCGCCAGGCACTGCCAGGCAGATAGTCTCACACCGAGAAAAACGGGAAGGGAATTGCCCAACTCCCACGGTGACGTCACGCACCACGGCGACGTCAGGCACGTCATGCCACAGCGTCCGAGGTCCCCCGCCGTGTCGCTGGCCACGTTCATGGTGGCGTCGTAGATCCGGGCGGCGGCGTTGGTGCCGCACATGACCAACCAGTCCATGAAATTCCGATTCCTGAGAGATTTGGGGTGGCCGGGGGAAACCGAAATGTTAAAAAGTTTTAAGAAAAATCATGCCCCAGGTAAGGGGATGAGTTCTCTAGATTGGCTTGAGGGTCGTTGACATATGCCACAAATTCCAGGATGCACCCAGCTCGGGAAAAAGAAACATGTTGCTTAGCAAAACCAAGCTTCCGGTGGGTGTGCGTCACCCACTTGTCATAGTGCGCCACCCCCACCTGGTGGTCTGGCTGGATGTCGGGCCAATGGGAGTGACTTTTGGGTGGTGAGCTCTTGGGTGGACAGGTTGAGACAAGTGCCCACGGGAGGAAGAGGCGGTGTGGTAAAACAAGAATATTCAAAGGCCACACAAGTCAAATGAATGTTGCCCACAGCAATATTCATTGATTGGTGGTGGCCTTTGAATACCCAGAGTCGTTTATTCACTTTTGCCATTACCAAGCAACAAGCTCAAGTGCCCACAGCCAATTCCGAAAGCTGAACCTGCTTTTTTGGGCGGCGGTCAGTTCACCGGGCAGGCCACATCCCTCCAACCACTGGGCACCATCCAGGAGAAGTCAGTATCAGTATAAGGGAGTCATTGGTCTCTGGATGGTGCCCAGTAATTCCCATCGGTCACCATCCATTTCGGATAATGTTGGGTGAGGACGACGTCGTTGAGAGACCGGCCGTTCACAGCGCCAGGTCGAAGCGTTTCCGGTGCCGGACAACGGCCTCGACGATCGAAGCGACATCCGATCAAAACAGCCCATGACTATCCATCATCTCTTTCAGCGGAACCCTGCCGAGCCCTGGATTCCTCTATAAATCAGGTGCGAGCCTTCGCCTTCCTCCGTCGACTTCACGACTAAAGAGGAATGAAAGAAGGTCTGGTCTGGCAGTCTACTGACTCGTGCAGACTCGTAAGGAATAAGGCTGAAGAAGGGTGGGTGGATCCGACAAGTGGCATCTCTTGTGGGGGTTCACTCCCTCATTCCCTACTAAGCACTGAAACTCAGTCTAACAAGCCTGTTCAGACCAGTGCCCATGGAGGAAGTTCTTCTCAGCCGTTTGCAAAATACGTCCGCGGTGCCAGCCAGTGTAGCCTCGGTGTCAGTCGTCTTCACAACCGGTCCTCTTCGCTGGTCGATGGTCTCGAGCGCGAAGCGACTGTAGACCGGTGGGACGTGAAGAAGGATGGAAGGTTTCGGATCGCAACGAGGCGCTGAACTCTCGTCGGGAGGTTGCCCAACATCTCCAAACCGCCCAGGTGCTGAGAGAACATGAGAGAACACTCTGTCTGTTTCGCTGCAAACGACAGCAAACACGAGCCCAGTCTGGAGTGTGGTCTCCTGCGTGGTGAACAAGCCAAAGTACCGCTACATTCCAGGTGCAGAATGGTTGGTGGACTAGATCGGTCAATGTTGTCCAACCCACTGGTGAAAGATAAACCCTCACCAGGCGGCGGCTATGGGAACTGGACAGCACTAAGATCTTTGCTGAAAAAGTACTGAGCATAGACACGATGAATGAACTTTCCACTACCAACAATGCGGCCTCGCCTTTCCGGCGCCCGCAAAAACGGCACGTCGCTCGGTCATGGCACCGGTCACGTCCGGTCACGTCTGTGGCTATGGGTCATGGCAGGACGAACGACCACGGAACATGAAGCAGAAGGTCCACTACCTGACATGGTCAACTGGGCCGGTGAGGAACGGCTCCGGGTGCCATGACCCACAGCCGTTTCAGGAGTTCTTAAGAAGCTCACAACCGGAGCTTGCCTGCTTGATTCGCATGAGCAGGTAATCTAAACAAACTCCATTGCTCCTTCCTGAGTACTAGACCTGTTGTCACCACGTGGTGCATTTTGTCCAACAAATATCCTTCCCATACCTTCCCGACAAGGTGGCTCCGGAACAAATCACCATCAGATCCATTGGTCTCAACTCATTCGCATCATCCAGTCTACGGCGTCTGCGGCAGACTGTGGCGGAGTTTGGACTCAGAGGGTCATTAAGCTCCACTCGGGTGAATCTCACTGCCCAGCGCGGCGCTCGCCCAGTCACGGGTCACAGAGCAAAGGGTGAAGGTGCGTTTGAGCACTGTGCCAAAATAGAAGCCAGCCATGGAACCGCCTGCATTCCCACCGTGGCCGGAATGCTGAGTTCATCAACCCCGCGTCGTCGAACGGAACGCGCCGACGAACGGAACGCGCCGGGTTGCACGGACCAGATGTGGCCCGCACTCCAACTGGCGTGCTGGGGATATTGGCTGTGAGTCCAAACCTGGACAAACCCTGGTAGGCTGACCTCCCAGATAGTCCATTCTGTTCATTTAGGTCAACCCAGGTCTCCTGGTTTGACCCACAGCCAGATCTGGTTCAAGGAGGACCCGGCAGCCGTCTTGTTCAAGACTAGGGACTGCAGGACCCTGACGATTTGCCTGCGCCTCAGTGGTAGGATGATGTTTGAAAGACCAAACCAGTGAAAAACACTGAGAGACAGGAAGATCTGTGGCCCAAGCGATCAAGTGAGCACCTGAAAACCAACCGAAAGCACGTGCAAGCCGCTAGCCTGAAAGCCCCAAAATGGACCTGCTCCGGACAACAATTGGTCCATCACCAGCAACACCTTTCTCTTCCAGGAGACCCCAAGGGGTGTTGTTTGGACCCTAAGGGGTGGTTAATAGACACCCCTTACCACCAATTCGCACCCCCAGCCGGCCCAGCAACCCTCTCCCAGCCGCGCGGGCTTCCGCCGCCTGCCACATAGGCCACCGGTCGATCGGCCCCGTAGCCCGCCAGCACCGTGCGCTGCGCCGAGGCGCGCACGGCGACGCCCTCCCAGTCGCCCACAGAGCTCTTCCACGTGGAGCCTCCCCGGAGTGGCAACCATGCTGTTCACCCCCAATCACTGTGGGTGTCCGGTCCTAGTCCTAGTCCTCCAATCTGACCCACTTCTACCACTTCTGGAAGAAATGAGGTCCTTTTGAAAACACCGGTGTCATCGATCCCTGGTTTCACTTGAAGGTCGCGACACACACCCTCTGGAACCCCGAACCCAACGTTGTGCGGTTTCCGGGTTGGTTTGGGGGCAGATTCCCGGAGACTCTGGACTCCACTGAGGCTCGAGACTCTGGACTCGAACTTGGCAGCTTTCAAAAAGAGATGAGCTCCCCCAGAAATCAGCTCTAAGCCAGCAACCAAGCAACCAAGCAACCAAGCAAGCTCACTAAGAAAACCCAAGTCTACCAGAAATCAGCTCTATCTATCTGGGACTGGATGGATGGAAGCTGGAGGACGGCCTACTGACCAGATGTCCCACCGATGTCCGGAACGGGTTCCGGGAAGAATACAGGTCCCCCTCGGAGTGCCAGGTACACCAAGTGGTGGTACAGGAAAAGGGGTAGGTATCCCCTAGCCTCTATTCATCAACCAACCAAATCGCCGCCAGAAGCGGTCATTGGGGTGGTCGTGGCCGGCACACCTCCAAAAACAGGGGTGAAACATGGTGAAACCAAGCCCCAGTGAAGGACATGTCTTGGAAAGACCTGGCAGCTGGTCATACGAGTCATAGATCCAAAAGTGAACTTGATGTGTGAGATCCAAAAGGTCGAGTCGAGCTAGTGTGGTGCTTTGGTGCTATTGACCTCGGAGCATGAAGACGAGGCCATCGCTCTTAGGTTGGAGGCCATCGCTCTTCATGTTCCCTTCCGCATCCTTACGCTGCTTTCACGAGAGGATTGGATGCACTGCTTCACCGAGCCTTGTCCTCGTGGAAGGGGTTTTGGGGAAGGCGAGAGACCCAACAGTCGAAGGCTTCAGCCACGTGTGACTTCACTTTTCTGAGTAAGCACTTGCCCTATAGTCTTGACTGCCAAAAGTACCCCCCCCACTTGGGGCGCGGCTGAGTCTATGAAACGGTCTATAAACATCCCACCAGACTGATTGGCCACCAGTAACTACAAGGCTCCGTTCGGAAGTTCTTTTTTCGTTACAGTTCATGGAGCTGTCATCAAATGGAGTTCTATGTTTGATTTCACCAATCGATGTGTTTTTTTTTTTTTTTTTTTCGAACAGCGAGTAGCTGTCTTGTCTTGGCTCCTCTTTAATGCAATGCTAACCGAACCAACAAAGTTCTTGATATACCTGGTACCAGTCAAGTTGCTTTTGCAACAATTGCATTCTTGTAAGCCTTATTTCTTTAGCCACTTGACTTCCTCTTTCGGTCATCTCTCAAGTCCCATGTGCATGAACCCCTATATATAGCAGATTCTTGCATTCTCTAGCAACCACCTGCATTCATTCCCGCACCTTCCTTGCACCTGCCTCTCCCCCCCACCACGTTCGGCCTGCATGTTCGCTCTTGAACCATGCGACCATCCCGCTGGCTGGTGGCTCCACCGGCGGGGGCGGCACCACCTCTGGTACCACGGCGTTCCCGGCAGCGGAGCCTGCGCGACACCCTGAAAACCGGTCTCGGTGTCCACCGGGCGAACTGGTGCGACGAAAGCAGGGAATGAGGGTGGCTGGATCCAATAGAATCTCTATTGGGGGCGAAACTTCCCTTGTTCCCTACGAGTCGCACCAGTCAGTCTTCTTCCAGGACTTCCCAGCGATCACGAAGAGTTCAGTCGGGGACTGGTCACTGACCAATCCTGAAGGTCCGGGCCACGACGGGCACCTTTTTGAGGCTCGGCAGCAGTGGCACGAAACATCCATCTATGGTGACTAGCCCTATAGGGCTCCAACCACCTCCGTTTCGAAGGTGGTTGGGGTAGGTGCCAGGGGGGTCTAACCGCCGAACCTGAGGATACGGTTGGAGCCCTAGGGTAGTGATGCGGAACGAGATCGATCGAGTCATGTTCCTCTGGAAGAAATGCCTGGAGTCACATCGCTTCTATCCATTGGGACAGCAAGTGAAAACCTGTGACTACTCACTGCAGCTACTCCAGCAACCCGCTGGTGCTCATCCTTTCCACAACAAAACCACCTGGACGACCCAAATAAGGATGATTTTCCTGGTGGTTCAGGTGGTCATCCGGCTCCCTTGGTGGTCACCTGAACCACCCAAACAGAGCATGCATTCGTCTCTGATGATGATTTGGTCGTACTCGCGGCTTTGACCACGCTGCGCCGCAGAAGACATGCACTCCCGCAAGGCAACCAGCCCCCCCCAGCGGACAAGCGTACCCGGCGTACCCCAACACCCAGAACATGAGGTTTGTCGTGGGTGTCTGGTTGCTGTCGTGTCAACTCGAGTGACTCAAGAAGGAAAGAAGGCCAAAGCTCACGACGTTCTTCACGGTGGCGGCACCGGCGGTTCACCGGCGGTGCACTGGCGGTTCATCGGGCCCACCTGAACGGAACGCCATCGTGAGGAACGACCTCCGCAAGCTCGTGGCCCAGCACAGCTCGGCGTCGGCCACGCGACAGGCACGCTGCCGGGGCAAGGCTTTGAGCTCACCTCGAGGTCTCCAAAGGTCACGAGGCTTCCGAAGGGTGAAGCGAATTTTTGGCCCCTTCGAATGCGAGCACCAAAAGAGAGCAGGACAGCCTGAATCACTGGATCACTCCCTGGTTACGGTGGGCGTTTGACTGTCTTGGATGACCATGAACTCTGAAGACCAAACAGGTGGTGAACTCACTCCACCTTGGCCCATGAAGAAAAACAGGACACACCCTCATCCCCCCCACGTCGCCGCTCGGTCACCTTCCAAGCTGAACTCCCTCACGAGCGTATCGCAGCCCTGGCCGTCTCACGGCCGGTGGCCGAAGACACATCCGGTGGTGACTACACGAGGATCGGGTCGTCCTACCAAGGAGAGGGCGGAGGGTGGCACACCAGACAACCGCCTGTGCCACCGTATGTGGCCGAACACGTGTGCAATCCTGCATGTATCGTGCCGCCTATATATAACCGCAATGCAGAACTCACCGCAAGTACGAGTGATGGCAGGATTGACACCAGTTTTGGGGGGCGAAAGAAATCGAAGACTTTCAACACGCATGGTGCCAGGTTGGGTGACCAACATCTGAGGGGAAAAAAACAGGAGAACTGAAATTCCTGGAACTCCACTTAGTAAGAATCGATTGCAAATCAACGGCTTGCTAACGGGTCGTTCAAGAAAAGAGTCTGGGCATGAAACACGGAGAAAAAGAACAGACACGTTCGTCGAGCCACAACCCTTTTCGGGAGTCCCGATCCGGAGAACGTCCCGGAGAATGTTATTCGCTCTTCCGAAAACCGAAAACCGAAAACCGAATTACGTTTTTGCCATTTTCGCCAAAAAAAATGGTCCGGGTACCTCCGAAGACCGCAAGCCGAAGGCCGAATCCCGAAAGCTTGGCCCGGCCCCGAATAACGAAAATGTTATTCGCGAAGGACGAATAACGAAACGCGAATACCGAATTACGTTTTCCGGAGCCCCGAATAACGAAATGTTATTCGCGAAGGACGAATATAGTGAAACGCGAATACCGAATTACGTTTTCCGGAGGCTTCTCCGGATCACCACTGCTTTTCGGCCACAACCGTCGACCCACCATGGACTCATCTTCCGTGAAGACTCTTAAGGAGTCCAACACCTTCAAGGGAGATATTGGACCCAGCCATGTGGCGCCATGTGCGATGAGGTGCCCAGTCAGTCAGTGTATCCTTGCGTGTCAGCTTTGGAATGCCGGTGCTACATGGAGGATGCAGGCAGAGGACCCAAAACCTCCACACGATGTCAAAGGAATCCAGAAACCAAAAAGATAAACTTCTGTCCTCTTTCTCATCCTTCACCTCCCAACGAAAAATCTGCCATGGATCTTCCCCCTCAAAAGCATCGCCATCCTGCCATGATCCTCCTTCCGTCCCTCTTCTCCTCTTCCTTTCGATCCTCGTCCCGGCCTGAAAGAGTCGGCAGGTGGCGGCGCCGTGTTGGGCGCCACTCCAAAAGAATTGGCAATCGGAGTGATCCCGGCAGCGCGCCTCGCAGTCCGAGGGCTCCAACAGCTCCTCCTGCGGGACCGGTGCGGTCCGGCGTGAGCGTTCGGCGTCCCGAACGCAGCGATCTGAAAGAAGGACGTGGAGGGTCGACATCGAAGAGGGAGGGGAAATGAGGATCTGAATTTCGAAGGTAAGATAACGTTTTCATGTGAGTGGGTCAATGGTTTCGGCCCAAGCTAGCTGTGCCAGCCAGAAAGCCAGAGATTGGTCTCCAAGAACACTTCTGATCCTGTTCGGAGCATGTGTTCTGAGCACAACCAGCGTCTTCGAACCCACTGATCAGCAGAAGAAAAAGACCAAAAAGGCTTTGTGCAGTGCAGATGTCCTTGAACGTCTTTCTGTTCAGCCACAAAACCACGCATTTTCTCCCTGACCCAGCGCCGCGGAAACCTGCCTCCGTCTGGAATTGAATGCCGATCTTGGGCAAGAGCTGCCGAGACGGGCACACGAACTGACCACTGACGATGATGAAGGGGCTCGGGATGTAGTCCTAGGCTCGACGCATCAGTCGCACTGCATGCATCATAGACGTGAAAAAAAGAAGCTCGGACATGCGGGTGCAGCACATGAAACCCTTTTCCGGTGTGGGAACAGAAATGCATTTGCCGGAAAATGCGATCTTCTTTTTGCTTGTTGTGACATCAGCTTAATTGTTTGTTTCGAGCATTGACACCTGATTTATTCTTTGGTTGAGCGTTCTGTAATCAATCCTTGTTAAACTTTCTCCCGCTGTTCACAATTCACGATCTCTTTCTCAAGCTAATGATTGCTTCAACGCTCAGCCATTCTGAAAAGCTCAATTGCTTGTACTACTTCCTTGAACACGGTTTCTGACTCTTGGGCACTCGAAAATGACACCTGACTCGGTGTGGAGAAGGGGAACGGCTGCTCATCTCTTCGCAGCAGTGATGTTGGATGACTGTCAGACAGACCAGTGCACACAAACTGACACCCACCAGACACTCTCAGAACAGGCCGCACCCACCACACCCAGCACCGGTCGCTCCGTTCCGCACTGCAGAAAAGGAGTCATTCTGGCTCTCGGCAGGCTGCTCTTCGAACTTCTCTGCGTTCACCGGGGCCCCGGTGGACCAGGCCGGCGGCGCGCAGTCGCAGGGATGCAGCCAGTAGTCGGAGGGCTCCGGCGTTCCGGGATCATCTAAGATCAAGGGTGGGAGGCCCTCGTCCTGGAGAAGACAAGAGTGATACCCGGGACCCGTACCTGAAGTTCTGCCCTTTTGAGGCCGGTGTTCCTCTACAACATGGGTTTGCTGGTCTTCTTTGACACATGAAGAAGAACAATACAGGTCGCCCAGTCCACAAAAAAGGTCTAAATCTATGATCATGTTTTTTGGAAAAAGCTCGGGGAAAAACACGCCCCTTCCTTCGCGTCTTTTGGAGCTTCAAAAAAGCTCGTGACAACGCCTCCGTGCCAGAGCAAGCGACGCGTTGGACGATCTGAAAAAAACGTGCCAAGCACGACGAGTTCACGAACGAGCCATGATCTGAACATGTCTCCTCTCGCACCAGGATTGGACAGAAAATACATAGTCCGACACATGTGGTTGTGCAAACCAGGCTACCCGAGCTGACCGACAATGAAGAGAATTGAATAGCTACTAGACATGGTCAACCTTCCAGGCATCAGGGCTCCGGGTGCCATGATCCACAGCCATGTGAGAAGGGTGTTCAGTGGTTTCTGTCGACTCGCGTGTGCCGGGCCCGAGGCTCGCGAATGTGCATGGTGCTGGCCAACCGAGAAACACCGATCGCAGGGTCCGAATGAACGATCGAAGCGGCAGAATGTGACGCCGGGTTTAGGGTTTAGGGTCTTTTTGGGGAGAAAACCTTCACCCCATAGAATCTGTTCAGTTTCAAACCCCTGTGCTTGCACGGTATGCCCAGCAGTTTTGGGCATCACCACCAAGCAATACCCACGCTTAGTTGGTGCGCAGCCAGTTCGCAGGGCACATCTATTCAACAAATGACTGTGTCATAGTAGCTGTAGTAGTGTTCTCCCTATAATATTCACACAAACCCACAATCTCATCCGTCTTCAGTCGAAATTGGATCCCAAAAAAAGGGATTTACACCTTCTCAACTTATAGCCATTGACTGACCTGTAAGTCACCCCGTAGAAGTCCAAAGACTATCTTTTGACCGACTGATGTAAAGGAATGTCCTAGACGCGGGTCATCTAAAGACCATTCTTTTTATAGTCCCGGGGCACCTGTAAGTCCGATACCAACATCCATCAAACCTTTTGACCTTTCGATGCCCACAGGTCCCCGGTCCTCCTCCTCCCCCCAGCAAGAGCTTTGTTGGACACGCGTCCAGTGCGAAGGACACCTCGAAGGTGGAGGAGGTCAGGTGGTGCAAATCTCCCTACCGAGCCGCTCATCCCTTTTCCAACGTCTCTCCTCTCCAGAAGCGGCTTCATCTTTCGTTCGACAAAAAATGGAGGAGAGAAGATTGCTGACCTCTGGCGCGGGCCATCTGGACACTCCTTCTTTTGGTCTGGAAAAAGCCGCTGAAACCCCACCCTGCCCGGGGCTCTGCCCCGCCTGGCTGGAGGCCACGCAGTCCAGGACGGGACCACGCAACTCGAAGCTTCCCAGCGCCTTCCTGGCGAAAATCGTCGGGGCGCTCGGCATAGCCGGGGTCCTGCTCAGTGGTCGGGGCGCTTAGCTTTGCGCTGTCGCATCAGCAACTGGTGTGTTTGTGTGGGTTTTTGGAAAGAGTTACTGTATCCACATGGATGTTCTCTCCACATAGAAGCCACCCAGCAATTATCGGGGTCATCCACTGCCCGACTCTTCGATCAGTGCTCATATGGATAGATGTCCCTCATCCTTGGCCCAGCCCGTCATCCTGCGCCCAAAAATGCAGGAAGTGGTGAATAGAAGGAACCGAGCATCTCCATGTAGTCAGCCCCGTTGATCTTCTGCAAGACCCACTGCCCAGATGAACAGCCATCCCCAGCACGGTTCTTATACCTGGCTGCGGCACAGGTTTCGGGGTTCACGGTCTCGGCAGAAAAACTGCGACGACTCCAGGGTTCCCCGATTTGGGGAGGGCAGGTCTGAATTTTTTGCGCCGCCAGAAAGAACAAGCCACTGCGGGGAAAGAAAGAAACATCCATCCAATGATGGTCCAACCTTGGGAACAATGAGGGGTCGGCCCTCAAAAGAATCCACCAAGCCATATTCCAAGGCCATGAATGCCCCAAAATCCGATGCCTTCCCGGATGAAAGATTTCCACCCCTCGGGGTCGCTGTCAGATCGAACCTCACGCGGCCCCCCCCGGGCGGCCCCGATGGCCCGATGGCCCGACGGCGAGGCGGCCCGGGGCGCAAGTAGACGGCATCCTCCGGAGTGACTTGCTCCCTTCGGTACATCGTGCCACCCCTTTGGGCGTCGCGGCCCATGGGGCAATACCTGTCGCAGGGGCCGGGGGGGGGCAAGAAATGGGGGGGGCGAGGTGAGCAGTGACTGAAGCGGGTCCAAAGCAGGTGGTATCCGGGTTCAGGGGGGTGGACGAAAGGTTGAGCTTAGGATCGCTTTTTGCCATCTTTTGACATCCGTTTTAGACCTGTTTGAATCTTTCAGATGCACTCCTACACTATGACTCACTTCCTGGAATTGGTGCAGTCCACCTCCAAGTTATGGTGCTTGGGTGATGCCAAAGGAGCCGGATGGCAAGGCCCGAGACACTTGGCTGGTCGAACAAGGCAGGTTGAAGCAAAGAACTCGAGCCACCAGACAGTGGGACAAGGCGGTGGATTTGGGTCGCACTGTCCCTTCTCTGATGCAGTGGGCAGTGGATTTGTGGCTCTTGTCACGCGGGCAGCACGTCAAGAAACGTGTCGAAAGTGTTGCTCTTCCATGTCGAAACCCTGTGAATCTGCCATTTTTAGCCATGCCCGGCCGTGACAAAATGTGTCTCCTGCCCCAAACGTATGCACCACCACCTCCATGCCCCATGCATGCCACCCAGCACCCATTTTGGGCGAAAGAAAGGTGCTCCCAAGCACTCGCCGCACGCGCACGAGCGACCGTCTTTCCCGCACTTTCGCCGCATCCCGCACGCGCCTGCCCGACAAGTACCATTTGGGATGCTGCACCTGCATGCAGGTCCCCTCATCCGTACAGTTGGTGACCTTGGCGTTGACCTGGCAGACATGCGGTTCGGCCCCCGAAAGCGCGCCGGTGGATGCTGAAGGGTGGAAGGGCTGGAATTCTGTGCTACAAGTCCACTTTGGCTTTCAGGGCACTTGTTTGGCAGTCGTTTTTCCTCAATCCACATTTTTTCTGTTGTGTTCAGCCTCATTCCTTTCAGCTGTTGAGTTCTTGTGAAAGGAGAAAACATCTACCCACCCGTTGAATCCCACCCACTTCGTCGAGAAAAACCCAAGCAAAGTCAGCGCCACCATCACAGGGCTTCCGTCGGAGCGGCCATCGTACCTGCGGAGCCCCAGGGGACCCGCGCGTGATCTGGGTGCGCGGCACACACAAACACGGCACAGGTCTGTGGTTTGCAGTGAAACCCATATGGGTGAGCTCCAAATTTCGGAAGAAGCTCCCATTGGGGAGTTGATCAGTAGAACACATCAGTTTGATGGAGCTTCATGGGCTCATCAATTTGATGGACGTGTGGGTGAGAAGGCGACATCTCTCGGTCTGGAGGGATTGGACTGGTCATTTTTGAACACCTAGCTGGCATGATGTCAAGGGATTCTTTGATCAGACCAGGCAGCAAATGATGAGACAATCTTTTTGACCGGTGGTTAACCTGGCAGGTGAACCTTTAGACTCATCGCCAGGCTGACTCAAAGCCTTCCAAAGCGCTTCTGAAACTGAAACCCACCTCCCATCACAGCCCCTGTCTGAAAACGCTCAAGGGCGCCTGAAGCAGGTTGAGGATTCCCAGCGGTAGTTGGCACACAATGCACTTAAGCGGCACCTGCAAGCGGCTTCGTGCTTAGCAGGGATCTGAAAAGGACGCCTGTTTGAGAGATTCACCCCCAGCCCAGTCAGTAGGCTCCTCAGAACACCCAGACCCTTTCTTTGGTTTTGCAGTTTCGCCCACCCAGTCATACACCACCGCTCCGGGCTTCTGTGCCTGGTGCGACATTGCTGCTCGCTGCCGGCGTTGGGATCCACAATGCCGATGCCTTTCAAGCTCTGGGGCACCCAGCAAATGGAGTCCTGGCGAAGGAGCCATGAGGGTGTAGTATCTTAATGGGGAAAACTGCCTGGCCCAATGGGTTGTGGTCTCTTTTCCTTCTTCCACGGAGTCTTTCGCGGGTCTCCCTATTCCAATACACATCCATGAAGCTTTGTTTGGAGCTGCTCGAAATGCAGTTCTTCTTCCCCCCCTAGCACGACCCGTGAAGACCTTGTGATGATCCTTTTGTGTAGATGATTTCTGGGGAACTGGTTGAAGCTGGGTATCTGTTGGGAAAAGACATGGTGGGAAGGAGAAACCACGAGAAACCACTCTGCCAAGATCATCCAGAATTTTCTCCATTTCACCCCAGAACTGGGTGTCGGTTTTGTGTTCGCTGTTCTGTAGCACCTACATTTTCACGGGTGTGTAACACTCAGAACAGGGAGACCGGTCGCCCAGTCTGGCGACCAAGGACCCAAGCTCACAGCTTTCCGTTCGCTTGAGCCCCTCCCTTGTGCCGGTCCCCTCCTCCGAAACCCCAAACGAAACCTACCCCACCACCGAGGGCCAGGACCACCCTCCCCAAGCTTCGGCAACCTTAGTTTCACCTCCAAACCCTTTTTGGAGGAAGAAACTCCCCCCCTCTCTCAAGCTCCGGTGCGCAAAGCACCTGGATGTGCACCTGCAGCGTGGTCTCCACCGGCGCCAGCGTGGGATCCGGGAAGAGGCCCACCACGCGGCACTGCAGCGCCAGGCTCTTCCGCAGCGCCGTCTGGGTCGCCTGATCAAAGACCTCCTCGGTTTTGGGGTGGCGGAGAAGGGAGATTGAAGCAGCTGAGCCCCACGAAAAATCACCGATGCCACTGTTCATGGCTGCAGGTCGGAAAACAGGAGACCGACCAGTTGGCGTACCTCTTCCAGGTGGTTGGCGACCATTTTTGGGAAGCTCCAGGTTGAACAACCCACAGGTGTTCCAACATCGGCCCGGCTTCGGATTCCCATATCGGTCCCAGCGGCTGCCAGGGTGTCACTGGGCGCAATGAGAAGTTCGCCGTCCAAATCCAACTCCAGGACGCTGTGACCTCACCAAGCATGTGTGGAGCACGAACTACCACGTGGGAACTACCACATGGGAACTGCTTGGGGTTCTGGAGCTCTTCAATCAAGCCCTCACCCGAAACCAAGAAGCCCTCTTCAGCTGTTCAAACCAGCTTGCATCTTTCTGGTGGAGAGGTGGTTTGAGACCAAAAAAGGCATCGGTCTATTCCATGCTCTCACTTCCGCTTCCACCCAGCAGGAGCACCATCCCTCTTTCACCACCAAAAAAGAAGAAGGACATTCTGTGAAAACGTGAGACGTTTTTCACCCTTTTTGTGAAACGTCCTGAAAAAAAGGGGAAGGCCCGCGACTGATGGAGGTGATGGAGATATGAGGTGGGCAAGCCACAGCGGTTTAGGGGATCAGGGTGTCGCTCATCCATTTCCAAGCTCAGTGAGTTCAGCGAAGGCTCGGTTTTTTTCCACCCAACACTGTCCTGGTTTTTTTTTTCGGAAACCACCATCTCCCGCCTGGAAACGGTGCCTTTCACAAGGAAAGCATGCTGAACTTCTGAACCAGGTGGACGCCTTAAGAATGCCCTGGAAAGCGACCAAAGCATCGGCAGGTGGAAAGAACCCATTCTCCAGCCTTGCTGGGATGCTTTTCGCAGGCGTTCGCTTCCAACGCCTTCAAACCCAACCCCTCTCTGCCACGCAGCCATCCACGAAACCCATATGCAGCAAACGGTCGTAGGTGAAGCTGGTGCTGGGCAAGCCACCGGTGACCGTGCACGCGACACCTGAAACGGAACGGCCACCCATATGACTTTCCCACAGACCCTGTTCTGTCAAACAGTGCTCCCATGTGCTCCCTCTTCCATCTCGGATGTCCAAGCTGCTGAAGGTGAAAGGCTTCATCAAACCCATGCCGGAGGGCACTTTGGGCTTCATGGGTAACAGCTCCTGGAGGCCAACAACTCGCGCCTTCTTGCGCCGCGAGTCGTCTTTTTCGCGGCTTTGGGCATCTACGTTGATGGTGAAGGGTTCAACGTTGGTTTCTTTTGGCCATTCACCCATGCTGAGTCTTGCCTTCGCACCCTTCCTCTCTTCGTGGCTCAGCAGCCTCCGAACCCCTCAGAGGGTCACCCTCTACAAAGAACATCTCCGCTCCCCCAACCGGCTCTCCTGGCCCAAGGACACGGCCACGGAGTCGAGCTCGTACTGCAACAAAGGCCATGGCCTTGGCCTCACAGCAGTTTTCAATGTGAGAAGAGCAACTGTAAGCAACTAAGGATCATACTCTTTGTGGAACTACTCTGTACTACAAAATCAAGCTCAATGATCCATCGTCGGGACGAATCTCTGGTGGCCGCTCCCTTTCCTCCTTTTCCTTCCAAGCAACCCTTCCATCTCCTCAGGCTCTCCTCACCTGCCCTTCCACCAAGTCAGGACGACCTCGACCCCCACAGCCCGCTTCACCCCGCTTCACCCACCGCCCCGGACCCGTTCACCGCCCAGACAGCCCAGACAGCCCAGACGCTTGAGTGCCACGAAGGCGGTTTGGTGCATCTTCCCTTGCCGCCATGCAGAGACCGTGCAAATCCCGCCGTCCTGGCCATAGAACTTCTCCTCGACCACCTCAGACCACGCACGCGGGAGCACGTGGAAGCTAGCACGACAAGCACCCTGGCAGCGCAGCTCCCGTGGCGCTTTCGCTAGGGGAGGGCACAGCTCAAGGTGCAGTGCGATTTGGCTGGCAGACCAGAGATGGAAATCATGCAAATCTTCATTCGATGGACCACCATCAACCAGGCTTTCTCATCAACCAGGCTTTATCTGCCGATTCTCCACTACGAGTTGACGGTCCCAGCCGCAGAGACACCACCGCCCTGGCCATGTGTGGAGCTGAGCTCACCGGTGTGAGCATTGATCGAGAGCCACGGGATCTTCGGAGCACAAGCCATTGAGAAGCTCGACCAGTGACTGCCTCAGTGCAGGCTTCTGGAACGCTTTTCCCAGCCGCAGTGGTTTTTCTCGGTGGTATTCTATTCCGCCCGTTGAACAGTGGATGGAAGACTGGGCAAGGCTGGTCAAATCCCAGCCCCGTGCCTCTGCATGAACTTCACTGCATTCCCTCTGTTGATCCGGCAGATCACATTCACATCAACCATAAAATCGCTTGGACACAGCGGACGACCGTCGGGACCGTCGGGCCATTGTCCCATTCCACGGTGCCCCAAAGTCTGATTCGGAGTGCGAAAATTATACAGAGGATTGAGAGGACCAATGGCCCAGACCCCAAGTTTGGTGGTTTATATGGATCCTCTAAAGCACATCTTGGGCTCTGTGCCATCTACTCTGAAACCTGTACAAGATGGGAGAGCTGAAGATCAGATCAGCAACCCTCCAACCACCGGAGTCCACTGTTGATCGGTTTGACGCAAGTTCCATCTTCGAAGACACCAAGACGAAGACACCAACGTGACAAGTTCGCAGAGACTCCAGCAACTTTGAACGCCTAACCTTTAAAAAAATGTGTGAAAAGGATACTGCTGGGCAAGCCACCCGTGGTGAGGGGCGTCTCGGTCTGTGTGCCGAAGAGCAAAGCGCTCGACCTTCTGAAAGCTCAGTGCGAGGTGTGTTTGGTTTCACAGGTCAAAAGAGGTTCTTTGGCAACCCCTCTTGCCAGAAAACGGTACCGGCGGTACCGGTGGGCCAAAGAAGGATCCCATACCCACTGCGTGTTCCAGGCAATCTGGGAGCGTTTGCAGGTGCCTATAAACCCTGCAAGGCTGCTGAGTTCGAGTGTACCCCCACCCACCCCAATGGTGATGTCCTTCTCACGAGACCAGTCCGGACTCGGAAAGAAGACGTGGCTCTGTGGCTCTGTGGCCGATCGATCTTGGACCTAGGCTGAGTCGTCTCAGATTTTTGACACCCAGGCTCTTTATATATAGAATATAGGCGAATCGTCGTCGTTCTGCCGAAATGAAGGAGAAAAAGAGCTAGTGGACAGCTAGTGGTCCAAGCGCACACCCTCTCTTTTGCTTCCAAAACATGCCTTTTTTGTCCTCACCGGCCCCGCATGCCCCGACCGGCCCGAGCGGCCCCGCTCGGGCACCTGTAGCTGAAAGCATCCGCCGCCACGGTGACCACCGCCGTGAAGCTGATGCCCGGCGCCTGGTGCGCCGTGACCTCGCAGGGGAAGCTGAAGGCCTCCTGATGCGCCGGCGGTACGTGTGCCCAGCAAACCGAAAAGGAGGGCGCAAGGTGCACCGTGTTGGTGCGAGAGGAGCAGAAGTTTGATGGAAGGCGGTGGAAGAGGAAGACCAAGCAGCTTCAATGGTTCTGGCGGTGAAATCAGGTCCATGATGTGGATGCTGGCAGACTCAATTCCCCATCTGTTCGCTTTGGACTTAAAAAGAAACATGGAGAAACCTTTTCGGCCCAACTTCCTTGCTTGATGCACGCATGATTGCGTGCATCAACCTCCTCACTCACATGGACTCTGAGAATTGTTCACCTGCAACACTTCTTCGTGGCTTTGGAGGGTCCGGAAGGCATGGTCACCTCCAGGAGGCTTTTTCGGTTCGTTCCATCTCACTCTCCACCCCTCCACCCTCGACCTACGGTATTCTGGTATTTCCGGTCCTTCGGTTTCTCCTTTCCAGCCACATAGCGGATCTCTCCACTGCTCGCATCCATGGTGAGGTTGTGCTGCGACAGCTCCTTGGCTGATCAGCGTGCGACAGCTCCTTTGTAGCGTCGTTTGCAGCGAAGTGGTGTCAGCTCGGTGTCAGCTCCTTTGGATGGGGATTTCGTGGATGGAAGACGAGTATACATGGCACAAGTTACCCCACTCCCATCTGTCTAAGACCTCTTGGGGGGGATATGCCATTGACTCTCTGAAACCACTGTAGCTCTCTAGAGGGGTCTCCGTTGGCTGGAAGGCGCCGATCGGCTGATTCCGATTCGGCTCCGATTCCCAGGTCGTGAAATTGGTAGAGGAAGCAGACGGTTTGAAGGGGTGAGAGAGAAACATCTTGTCGGGAGATCCTACCAACGCTCCAAACATGCCGGAAAAACATGCTCCAAACGTCTGTGCTGATCTGGTCTGTGCTGATCTGTGCTGATCTGTGTCACCTCCAGACCCGAGACTCGACTCGAGATCGTCTCAACGGTGGCACGACGTGCTATTTTTTTCTACAGGTGGTTCCTGGGAGGTTGCTCGCTGCCGGGAATCCGGGCCTCTCCGGGTCAGCGGATGGGGAGCTGAGGTACGCAGGTACGGGTCAAACCTGGTGTAAAGAACACTTACAGTGGTGACAGACCCGAAAGTAGAATTGAATCATAGCATGAAGTTGATCAAAAAGACATCTTTCGAAACACCACCTCACACGGATTCCTGTGCTGTGAAGTAGACCTGTTTGGTTCTTAGCTTGCTGCAGATTTGGATTTGGGGGATAGCTAAACATCAATCATCATCAATCCGCTCACGTTACTCATGTGCATCGAAGCGTTACTCATGTGCATCTTCCCCCACATCCCCACACCATCCTTCCCCCTAGTCACCTCCCCACACAGAGCCTCCCCAGTCACTCCCAGGCTCGCACTGCGCATCCAGCGTGTAGCGCGTCGCCGTGCGCGGCTCCGGCTTCAGCAGCAGCTCCGAGGACAGGGACCAGCGCGCCGTGGGGTACTCGAAGGGCGTCGGAGTCACATGGCCCCCGCCGCACTCCTCAGCTCCGGAGTCACGTGAGGCGCGAGGCGAACGAGACGTGTGTTGGAGGCGTGTGTGTGGGTGAGAGAGAGAGAAAGAAAAAGGTGGCTTTTGGGGTTGGTTGTTGGTTGGTTTTGGGTCTGGAAGCACCGGAGAAACACCACGATTTTGGATTTTGGGTCTGAGTCGGTTTGGAGAATGGCGGAGAGAACCATCTGAAGGCGCTTGACGATTTCTCCACATCTTCCACAGGTGTCAGATGTGGAAAACGCGGAGCAACGAGCATGACATACAGAATTGCAAAAGCCTTGATGCCCAAGAGAAGTCTAAACCTAAGCCCACGTACTGTCCTGACCAGACTATCTGGAGGGCTCTTCTTCGGGAATTGCGGAAAAAGGCAGTCTTTAACGCCCTTTTTGGCATAAGGTTATATAAGGTTAACAAGTTTTGAAGTGACAAGAATTGTTATATATCCATATAAGTCCGCATACCAGTTCAAACCAAAAAGTCGATGTGTCTCCACATGTCAGACGTGTTGGGAAAAAATAAGACACGTCCATGTCCCAGACACCCACGGACCGGGACTGCTCACACGGTCTCCGAGCGTCGCAACATGCCTGGTTGCTGCTCTGGCCTTTGACCGGTACATCAGAGCCTGCACGAGGCCGGCGAGGCCTGCTCTGCAACGCACGGTCCCCGGGACCGCGGTTCTAATGTTGTAACCCCAAAAATCGAAGCTCCCAGTATGAAGGGGCCGTCGCCGATCCCAAAAGTCCAAAAGGATCTTCATACATAGGGCATCGAAAGCCCCGAATAAGGAGCAATCATGAATCCCAAACCCGTAAGTCATGCCTATCGATTGGGGGGTGCAGATTGATTCTCAGTCAGCTCATGCTCGAGACAGCTCAGTCAAACAAAAAAACAATATATATATATATATATTCATGGTTCTTCAAAGTGACCTTTTGATAACCTGG
>CAXAMN010002002.1:1017092-1049724 GCA_963970005.1 Durusdinium trenchii
GGAAAAAACAGTAAAAATCGATTTTTTTTTACCCTTTTTACCGGGGGAGTACTCCGTTTTCTCTAGTATATCCGCAAGTAGAAAATGGTAAAAGTTAAATTGTTTCGTTTTTATTCGAGGGCGATTCTTGTTATTCGAGGTTTCCTTTTTTTCTTTCAACTCTTTGCGCGATTCAATTGGTAAATATCGTCTCGTTTTTCTGTTTTTATGGAGGATATGCCCCTTTGTCTTATACCATCTCCGCGGTAAAAACCGCACCTTTTTTTACCGTTGTTACTGGGGAGCTTTCTTTCTCAATACCATATCCGCGATCAAAATGGTGAAATCATTTTTTTCTTGTTGTACGGTTTTGATGGAGGGGAGCAAACGTTTTTAGTTTTTGACGGATGGTCACCGCTGGTGTTTCTGTTGTATCCGCGATGGGTAAAAATTGCAAGTTTTCGATCTAAGTGATATAGGTTTTCATTTCCCTGCACCAGGTAAAAATCATAAAGTTTTGATCAATCACCAAACTCCTCTTGTCGAAAAGGGCACACGCTACTATATGATAGCGGGAGTGAACCCCACCTGATTCTAGCAAGATACCCGGGCCGTAACATTTTTTGTTGACAGAGGTCCTCTAACTTGCGACCTCGTCCCGAGGGATTCTCGCGGTTCAAATTGTCCAAAATGAAAATTATTAGTTTTGTTGCTTACCTCTTTTAATGACGATTCGTTTGCTCTTTTTTCTTCTACCGCATCCGCGGTAAACATGTTAAAAGTTAAAGTTATGTGTTTTTCATTTTTGTAGGTGGTCTTGTCCTTTTCGTTTCTATCATCTCCGTGGTCAAAACGTTAATTATCGTTATTATATATGTTTTTTAACCGGGGTGCGCTCCATGTTTAAATTTATATCCGCTGTAAAACCGAAAATTGTAGTTGTGTTGTTTTGTTCTTTCTGGCTAGTGTTTTTGCTATTTTCGTTGTAAGCACGATGAACTGGTTGCTTTTATTATATCCTCGATTGCGGACACTATATATATATATTTTTTTTTTTGGTTGTATTTGGGTTATGCTTTTCACGAACTGCATGGACACTTATGATTTGTAGATTTGCGTTTGTTAGTTTTATCGATGACGTGCGTGGTCATTGCCGTGTCTCAGGGCTTCCCCGATGCATCCAACATTCATAGCGGCCTGTCTTCGCTTTTTTCCAATCCTCTGTGCATCTGTGATCCTGACCGGGCCTCGGCGCTTCATATGCACATATGCACAAGAGGCGACGCCCCACTCTCGCCGCTCTCCATATCTTTGACCTGCTGCATACCGGGCGCAGGATCATTTTGAAGAAAGTGCTTAGAGTCTTTCTCAACGTGTGCGTTGCAACGCCAACAATACCCACGATCCAGGTATTTAGTTCTAAGCAACCTTGCGCTGGTGAAGTTGATTTGTTTCTTAAGTACATATGCGTAGAATGTGTGTTATATTGAAATATGCAGGCGGTGTGTAAATTTGTAGACTGTTGGGGTGTCGTGGTCGCATTTATGGTCGCACTCGAACTCCTTGGAAAACACGTAGTCATATGACACTTGCAGAAGGTGCATAAACTAGAACAAGGGTGTGTCTCCTAACAAATGACCTACTGAGCCATGCAGCGAGTTGGCGTTTGGAGGGTTGTCCACTGTCAGAGTCACCCAGATGTTTCTAACAGAAGCTGAGGACTCTGTCTGGCTCAAGCCTCGCTTGCCAGCATCTCGGACCAGGGATTTCTGTAAATGGGTGGAATGTATGAAATTTCTTTGGTTGAATCTTTGCGCAGTGGCAGCAGCAGCACACTCTACAAGACCTGCTCGGCTGTGCTCTGCTTGTATAGAAGAACCATTTCGTTAGTAACTTCGTCTATCGTGACCACTACAAACTGCACGGATAATAGAAAGCATAAACTCGAAATACAGCGAGGCGGCACCAGAGCATGATGGGGTTACTTACATGTATATCCCCGCCAAACGCCGAATCACCTAGGCGCTGTTCCTGTGAGTAGTCTAGTGGCGCCAGAAGGTTCTTTTCCATCCCTTGTTGAACTGAAAGTCTTCAGTATTTAAAAAGGACGTATCACACCATCTGCCCAGCACTGCCCAGCACTCCATCTACGACCAGGGCGCCTCAATCCACTACAGGATGTCCTCGCGCGCGCAGTCAGTCTGCTGCAGGTGCTGACAGGATCTGCAAGGCTGCATCGTGTGATTCGCACGCCCCAAGACGAACCAATCCCTGACCTGCAGCGGCGTGTCGGACGGGACCGCCATGTGACTGATCATGCAGTCAGGCACTTACTGAGAGAATGAGACCTGCATTGGAATGCACCCACCGGAGAATGTCTACAGGGGATGATGACCAAGAAAATGTGAACAACATGGTTCTTGAGAAACAGGGCCCCACAATCGGCGATTGTAATGAGGGTGATCACAGTGGTGGTGGTGGTGGTGGTGGTGGTGGCGGAGGCCGACTTGTTCATCGTAGTAAAAAGGGCTCCAAGAGGTTTATGCGAAACGCTGACTACCAAGTTCAAGAGAATTCCTGCAGCAATGCAATGACCAAAGTAATTGCGGCTTTCTCTCTTGTAGAGAAACAAGCACAAAACCGTTCAACGTTAACCTAGTAATTCGTCAGTGGGTCAAAGTTTTCTTTTTCACACCGCTCTACGAACATCAAACCTTTCCCTGCGCGTAGAGTTTATAGAGATCGTCCAGACCTGGCATGTCTGGAGGTGGCATGTCTGCGAGCAGGGTTCGACCGGCTTGACCGTTGAAGACGCCATCTGCGAGGACTGCCAACAAATCATAGGACAAACCAGCAACATCGTTCGTCATGTTTTTGGTCGTCTCCAGTCCACCGGCGACCCGACAGTGAGCTTCACGCATCCATCTGCACGTGGATAACATAATACGAGTAGTGGCATCTGCTCTGGACCGCGCACGGTTCCTGTTGTATCTTTGTAGGTGCGCCACGCACGTTCGATACCAACAGTTCCCAAGCTGATGGGCATGGACTTGCTTAAGGACCACCGCTTGACTTGATAAGCTCCCATCAGTCCTTGCAGAATCACTGGCTTGGCTTGGTTGACTAACACTTTCCGAAGAGCGGCATCACCAGCTGGCTCTTGCAGACTACCAGGCGGAACTTTTTTCTGCACACCTGCACCTGTACCATTTCTGGGGAACACAGGCCTTTGCCTCTGATGTCGTAAGTATCGAAGCTGCTGTTGCATCCATAAAGCTTGCCGAGCAGCTCCGGGATGGATAAAGTTGAAGACAGCGCAAGCAAAGAAATCTGCTAGCAAGTGCAACTCTGTCTCTATTTCTTCTAGGGTCAAATCTCCCAAGTAGACATCATGCATAGTTACCTTTACTTGGCTCGCTCGAGCGACATCTCTATAGATCAATGTCTTGACCGACAAGGGGACGCGCAATCCTTTTGCTGGGTGATACCAGGTCTCGGACAAGGCTGACTTCAAAATGTTGAAGGAAGTTCGTGGAAAACTGCGTCCCTCAAAGTATGCGCCCAGCACATCGGCCAGATTGGGTGGCCGTCTCAGCTCCCAATCCTCCAGCAAGATCCATTGCGCGTTTTTGGGCATCCTGCGACCAAGCTCTATCTCATTGATATGCCACTCTCGTCTTGCGGGATTCCATGAAGCTAGCATGACTTGGCAAACTCTGATGAGAAATCCTGCCTCCGTGGAAGAGAAATTGATGGCTTCGACCATTCGCTTGAAAACATGCAGCGGGTCTTGGGCAATGAAGACGCCCAAGCATGTTTTTTTTACTGTTACTGACGTTGATCAAGACATTACCTTTGCGCACCCAGTCAGTAACTTCGTTATCTTCTCCAGTTACAAGCTTGACTTGGCTTGGAAAAGCTGCCTGTAGTGCACGGGAAACTGTCAGAAAGGAATGTTCGACGTCGTCGACGCAGATCGCCAAAGGTCTACAACCTGATTGGGCTTGCAACCTCATGCACGTGATTAGCATCTGGTCTTGAGTGCTTCCACTTTCCGCATCTACCATCATCGGTGGCATGAGCAGGGTGTCGTGCAAACCAGTGATGCCGCCAAAGGTACGACGAAGTCGTTTTTTGCCTGCTTGCCTGAGGTACAAACACATGTTGCACATTTGCAAGATCGGAAATGCTTCGGAGTTGGTTCAGTGCTTTAACAACTATTTGCTAAACAATACCTTGAACAGCTTAGTCTGAAAAGCCTCAAGAACACCCGAACAACCATTGTTCGGAAACCCTATGTGTTCTAACAGACAGAAGGACCCTTTCGATACGGTGTGGACTGCGTTGGAATGGTTTTGTGAAGCAGGCGAAGAACGATGTGAACAGTCGGGCAATAATATTCAGTAACTTTTGACACCTAGTCTCCGCAACTGCCGGGCATCACAGGCAGAGAAGTCGATGGCTAAAACTGCCTCAAATGCAGCAATCAGACCAGAGGCGATGGCAGGCACTCGTGGAATCACACGTTTCTGCGCGTAGGTCCAGAGCAGCTGCTTGAGCAATTGGCGACTTGGCGTTTGCAGAATCACCTGCGGCTTAGTCGATCAGAGAGCATGCGTGCGCACATCCTGAACCTCACCTGAGGAAAACAAAAAGTGGACCCCACGAATCCGAATGCAAACACTCACCCGAAGACAAACACCCAAACAATTTTTGACACTGTTGTAGGGGACTCCTTTGTGGGATGCTCTTGTAGAGCACATTCTTCTCGCAAACCTTTGTAGCACTCTCTTGTGCACTCATGTGGGGCACTCTTGTAGGACATTCTAGTCTGACATTGCACTTCCACACTCCGTCCGCCAAAATCACCGTTTGAGCAGAGTCTGACATTGTTTGCGAAAGCTCGTACCTGAAGTTGCGAAGCAGGCTCTACTCCCAGACTCCTAGAGCAACAGTGAGGAAGAACATCACAATGTTAGACTCTGTTGTTGGCTACATTGAGGTTATGACTTTTCCAGCGGTGTACCTGCAGCAATGCTTGTTGCAAAGTGAGCATTTCCTCCTCCGACAACTCCGATCGAAGCGCATGCACGGACACGGCGTGCGATAATCGATCAGCAGTGATAGAACGCAGATGTCGTTCCAAGACCGTGTAGTCCTCGGCTTCTTGCCACAGTCGAAAGGCACTGGCCCAATACCCGGGGTCGATCAACAGGTTGTTGATCACATCCGCGTTGAGAGAGTGTGACCGAATCACTGGTGGAAAGTCTGTTCTTGACCATGTTTTGTGGTGTATTCGGCAAAAGTACCTCTGTGTTCTGCAAACGAAGACTCCGGCGTGAGTGAGCAAGCGGCAGCCCAGCTGAGAACCATGCTTTTTGATTGCACAGGGCGCCTGGGAAGTGTCGTCCCTCTGCAAGGGGAAGACGACAGGAACCTCTGTGTAATCCAAAGGAACGGTTGCCACATCGTGGAAAATCTTTTGGACATTCTCACTTGACCACGATTTTTCAAGCGCAGCTGGCTGCCGCGAAGTCGTCTGAACAGCATCCAACGCTTTGACCAGCTGCGTATTGGCAACAGGGTTTGTGGGTGGCTCGGTGGTCTGCGCGCGACCGTAGCAGCGCAACCACAAAGAGCAAGGCTGTGTCACTGGTCGTGGTGTGGGTGTTTCAATTCCCCAAAAGTCCCTGCCTCTGCTAATTTGGGTAATGGTCTCTTGCTTCATCAAGAACTTTGACTTCAGTTCTCCACAGGAGCAGATTGGGTCCAACACGGTCGCCGAGATTTGCGTGCTTGGCAACGCCACCACCCAGCCTGTCAGGCGTGCGCTGGACGCCCACGGTTGCAAGTGCGGTAACTAGTACTGAAGTAGCTACTAGTAGCGATGGGTCCCAAGGACTTCGCCATGTTTTGTCTACAAGGCAGCGTATGGAAGCCAACAAACTGCACAGTTGACGCTTGCCCCTCGTTGTCCAAGCTGTCATAGACATTGCTTGAAAATTTGGACCAAGCAGGATCCCAGAAGACATACCTCCCTGAGAATCGGCTTCCACCCCCCCCAAGTTAAACTTTTCCCTCTGACAGCCTCTTCTCATCGATGACAGCATAACCAGAATAGTAAGACATGGAAAACGCAAATCTTACACAAACCCAATTGCGCTTTCAACTTTGCAAGTTCATCTAAATAATTACAAGGGTGCTATGGTACGGCGCGCGCCTGCAGAAAAGGCAAGTGCTACTTGCTGCCCGCGCCGGCATGCTTTGGTCAACCAGAGGAATGGAGATATGAAGCGTCTGGTAGCAATTCCAATGTCTTGTTGAGCAAACATTATGCTTTGCATCAGAAGTATGCGCCACATGCGGCCAGCTGCAAAGAACTGGCTGAGAAAATTACAAGGCTGGACGCGGGCTTGTTTAAATGTCGCTGTGGGCATCAAGGCGCCCTGGGAAAAACGCTACATCATACCTGTGAGACAAAACAAGCCTGTGGTCCACTGTTGCGAGTCAAGAGGCGCTGTGAAAGAGCTTCCTTGAACACTGCGGCATGTAAACGACGGCGAACAGCAGCTACCTTTTCTGCTGTTCAGTCCAGGCTCAAAACAGATGGGGATTCCGCATCAGCAGGTATTTTCTGTCCGGACGAAATTGCTCAGACATCGAGAGTATATCGAAATCAGATGGGGCTGCCTTTCCTGCGCCTGTTATCGGTGGGTTCCACAGCTGGCCAAGCCATACATCTGACGCAGAAGCGGCGTGGCCCGGCGTGGGGCACGGGACGCTTGCTAATGTCACACGAAAAGTTTTACCTCTTTAGATTGGTTTTCAAGGCTGCTTTTCACATGTTGATGCATGTGTCTAGACCCTGTACGCACTGTCATTGAGGTGGGAGACTACATACGAGCCAAAGATCGAGGCTACTGGTGTATTCAGAAAATTCTCAAGTCCCGGCTGCGTGTGTTGTCGTTCCGGCCCTATGAGCCTCGTGGCCGACCATGTCCCCATCATGCAGGACCTTGCTGGAGAATCGCTCGCAAACAAGGGCAAGTGGTAACTATGTCTGCGCGAAGGCCAATATCCATGCGATCAGGACCTCTTTTGTTTTGCCAGGGATTTAGAAAGGATGAACTGAGACTGCCAAATTTGGAAACTGTCTACCCGTCGGTCAGGGCTGGTGCCACTTGAGCTTTCAGCGTCATCTCTCTCTCTCTCTCTCTTTTTCTCGGTAGAGACAGCGGTGGCTTGAATTAACTTGAATCTGGAGAATCACCAATCTAGACAGCCCATCCTCGCTGGGTTCCGACTCCGGCTCCTGCTGTTTTTGGTGGCCGATGAGGTCCTGAACCCCGTTGCTTAAGGGTTTGCGCAGGAGACCAGTCGATGGTGAAGTTGAACTGAGGGCTCCTACGTACTATAGAAATCTTTTAAATATAGGAATGATTGTATAGTTAGGCTAGGTTGCCCCAACCATTGTGTGTCATGAACCTTTGAAGCTCGTTTCACATGTTGAACCTTTGAACATCGTTTTGATCAAAAATGATCTGGAAACATTAAGGAAACAATAGGAAACAATTGAGTACATCGCTTTGCGAGCCTTCGGGATCTTCCCGCCACGCTCACAGCCTACGGGGACAGGGAGCACCGTTTTCAGGCACGAAAAAAGGCGGGTCAGGTACGGATGCAGCGGTCTGGGCGCTTTCAGAAAACGATGAAATTCATAGCAACGGCTGCGCTGAGATCACATGGCTTAACATGAGCGGGATTTTGCAGGCACAAAAGGGATGCCTGGGTAAAGAAGAAGGATGGTGGGCTACCAGGTGACAGGAGGGTGGATGCCTGGTAGATGAGTACGTCTTGACATAAATCCTTCATGTGTATGTAGTGGAGGCGTGGGCCTGGGTATGGGACGCTAATCTTGGAATGTGGCAGTTCTTGCGTTGCCATACCATGCCCTACCCATACTTGCCTCCTCTTGAGCAGTATTGGAATAACCACCGCATCAAAATCCCGAGGGTAAACTTGGAGGAGTATTTCGTGAATTGGAAAATGGCACAGTCCAATCACACGATCAATCCGCCATACATTACTGTTACATACTCCAACAAGTGCAAAAAACAACATGAATCTGAATTCCACATCTACAGTATATATGTTGGATTTGTCTGCTTGGCGTTGTTTCGAGTGCGCTTCTCAAATGGCTCCTACGATCGGCTCGACACTCAGCTGCTCACTACAGCATCTCTCTCATTCTTACTCGTGGTCTCTCCGGTGAAACATGTCCAATCCAAATACCATTCATCCACGCCCCTGACTGACCGCTGGCCTTCAGTGTCGGCAGATTCCGCCTTCACTGGACCACGACCAGTGACAAGGTCTGAGAAGTATGGTTAGCAGGGGATGTATAGAGACCTACTTGTTCTCTAGTCGCTCTTTCAGGTTTACTGCTTACTGTGCGCGCGGTGTCTCGACCCGGTGCACCCAAATTGTTGTAGAAATAGACGTAAATATATTTAACTATCTACATATATGAAAGGCTGCTTAGATGTTCCCTATGCTCTTGAGGTTCTTCCGTCCTCTCCGGCGGGGCTTCCAAACAATATTCAATCGTCTTGAAGTCCTTCCGTCCTCGCCGGTCATTTTTTGCCCTCTTTTCGCAAAGAAAATACAATACTATGTGGGTGTATAGATAGGCATAGTAGGTGCATATTGTGGGATCAAAGAAGAACGTGCTTCTAAAGAATACACTGTCGTTGGAGCAGGCAAAATAATGATGCCAGCATAGACCCGAAACAGTTACAGAACCCTACGTCGACGTTCGGACGGCCCCTTTTCAGACATTTTCACACCAGACGTGGCGCGCCGCCTGCCGGCAGTCTACCTCCAAGAAGGCTAAGGGAAAGGGGCTGAATTGAATAGGACCTTCTGTGAAGCAGTGATGGGAACATGGGAATACAGAATATATAATTATAGACCCTTTGTCCCTGACATGAAGCTCTCAAACAATCAAACAACTGTCTTTTGAACCTTTGTTCCCACGTCTACCGTCAAACCCTGGTTGGGGGCAAGCTTCGATCATATCATACACAAGTGGAGCGTCTGCACTCAAGAGAGCAGAGAAAGGGTTCCACAGTGAATAGAATCTTGTATGAAGCATTGTTGGGTTGTGTGGTGCTGATCATTGTTGGACATTTTTGGAGCGTCACGTCTGGCAATCAAATCCCAACGCAGCACAAACATACAAAAAACAGCTCAGGGACGCCACGCTGGTGCACTGATTGGCTGATGGACACGAGCGAAGTCAGGAACGGCGTTAGACAGAACGACTTTATTGGAGATTTGATGCTTCGAGCGGGTGCGCCATACAGTCTCAAGCAGGTCAAGCAAAGCAAACCCTTATCTTTAACTTTTCTTTCCCCTCTACACGATGCGCGTCGATCCTTTGCCCTATTGTTTTTTGCACCAAACTCGGTCTCACGGGTCAAGGGAGTATTTTTAGTTCACATGATTCTTCTTCAAACGAAAACATGGATATGTCACGGCGTTCTCAAAACGTAGAAACCCAAGCGTTGCATTGCTGCCTTTTGTCGGAACTTCTCTGAGCCTGGCTTTAGTTTCTACCAGTTTCTATGTTGGTGCACAATCAACAAACCTGGGCTTCAGTGGTGTTCATCCTTGAAATATGACGGGGTTCTACGGGCCCAAATCGTCTTATTCAATCTGTGCCTGAATGGATAAAAGCTACAGGCTTAGATGATCAGCCCGCACTGTAGACTCTAAAGTCGTTTAAGACATGTTCATAAGTATTTTTCTTAGACCTATCCCACGTCTGCTCTGCTCTGCCAGGTGGCTGCAAAGAGCCCCTCAGTCGATTTCGTGTCGCCGGCCATGATGTGAGCGCCATGAGTGAAGGAGCGTCGTGGCACAGATGTTGTGACCTTTTCCTTGAAGTTCCCTGACATGTATGTTGCTTGGAGCAAGCCTGCTGAGATGTGGCATGTCTTGAAAAAAACGGGTTTCAGTGGTGTTCTGACGGGGTTCTACGGACCCAAATCGTCTCATTCAATCTGTGCCTGAATGGACAAAAGCTACAGGCTTAGATGATCAGCCCGCACTGTAGACTCTAAAGTCTTTTAAGACATGTTCATAAGTATTTTTCTTAGACCTATCCCAGATCTGCTCTGCTCTGCTAGGTGGCTGCAAAAGGCCCCTCAGTCCATTTCGTGTCGCCGGCCATGATGTGAGCGCCATGAGTGAAGGAGCGTCTACCATATCCGCGGTAAAACCGGTAAAAAACGAAGTTTTTCTTTTTTTACCATTTTTACCGGGGGGGCGCCCCTTTTTTCTCTACCATATCCGCGGTAAAAACGGTAAACATCGAATTGTTTCCTATTTTTACCCTTTTTACCGAGGGGGCGCCCCCTTTTCTCTACCATATCCGCGGTAAAAACGTTAAAAATCGAATTGTTTTTTTTTACCGTTTTTACCAGGGGGGCGCCCTTTCTTCTCTACCATATCCGCGGTAAAAACGGCAAAAATCGAAATTTGTATGTTTTTTACCGTTTTTGCGGGGGGGCGCCCCTTTTTTCTCTACCATATCCGCGGTAAAAACGGTAAAAATCGAAAATGTTATTTTTCCTTTTTCCTGCGGGGTCGCGAAAGTATACCCGTTAGCAAAGCAACGCTCGCGAACCGGCTTGGGGTTATCCTGAGTCATCCTACCATATCAAGACCTGATTGAAAACGGGGAACATGTATTTCCAGGTGCCTTCTTTGGTGCTTTCGGTCGAACAAACCCATGCTCCTTCTTCGTGCGTTCTTTGCCCGGAAGAAGCACGGACGCCAAGCACGTGCCGTTAGCGAGAGGCAAAGCACGAGCCGGAGGAATGTCGTGGATCTCTCACGCTCACAAATCAATGGAGAAGCAGAAAGGTATTCTCTTGAGAATACCGGGGTCCTACCTGGAATACCTTTTGTCAATCAATAGTCGCTAAGGACCAGGCTTGACAATCGAAGGAATTCTATGTTCGTCCCCAATAGTTCCGGTGCAGATCCAGATCGGTGGGGAATTGGATTGTAGAAGAGAGCTGATCCGATCGGGTCACCCCAGCCACCCACACCTTGCGGATGATTTGCGCGACAAAACCGGCCCAGCCCAGCCCGGCCCGGCGTCCATCCACGCAATGAAGCAGCTTCCATCAACGAGATGTGGTCTGCAGCGCAGGCAGACAGCCTTAGAGGTTGGACTCGGTTCATGGGCAGGAGGAACACCACGGACCATGAGGCCCGAACCGTGTGGAAGGAAAAATCGCATCTCCAAACTGCTTGGATTGTCTCACAGGTTAACAGTTTGGAGTTGTGTCTTGACTAGCTTGAGCGAGAGGGGGACACACTACAGGAACACAGGAACACCCCATACTGGTATCTATGGTTCACCACGACGAATGCACGCGCGCACATGACATAGTGCTGGATTGGATGTTACGAGACGAACCTCTTGACATCAAGGGACCCACCCTTGTGGGTGGGTGACGGATGTCTGATGAACAACTGCTTTGGACAAAACACGTTGCCCAGGTGTTTCCACCAGGCCAATCCCGGCAATTAGACTTGATTTGGTGACATCAAGGAGCATCGATGGACCAGTTTTCTGGAGGTTCCTCCATCCCGATCGCCAGAGGGGTCGGATGCTGGAGGACCTTTCTACAAAAACCGTTACCGACCCGATCGCCACAGATGTCCTCTGCCCCTCCAATCTCCAAGACTGGTTATTTTGACCTTCGGAGAAAGGAGACGAGCTCCGACGAAAGGAGTGGACGAGCTCACATCCGGAACTCCAAAACTGGCACATCAAATGGGTACGGCTCGTAAAATAAGATCCAGAAGTAGAACTGGTGGTTGAAGACTTCCATTGGTCAGTGGTTCCCTGTTTTGGAGCCGCCATAGCCTGTTTAGGTCGGATAGAGATCCACACCTCACAAGCCTCGAAGCTGTCCGTCGCAGCCGTTGCAGTGGTCTCGTCCAAAGCCATGGGCTCTTTTTGGGGAACAGTTAACAAAACACTCAGAGTTCACAAAGAAACTTGAGCACTTCAAGTGACATGGTGGCATTGCTCTGCGCCAAGCGCGCGTTGGAACTGGGCGAGCTCGGCGAACTGGGCGAGCTCGAGGCTTGCGGCTTGGCACGGCAAAAGGAGCTCAAGGGCGAGGATTGGTTCTGCAGCTTCGACAGCAGCGCCAGAAATGGAGGGTGTTCGGCCTGCTTTAATTGAAGCCGGGAACAAAGCACAGCAGCGCTGAGCAAACGAGCGTCAAAGGGAAGCCGCAAAGCTTTTCTGACAACAAACAAGGGAATCTCACTCTTAAATAAAGCAAATTAACCAGGTCACCACACGAAACGCTGGTCCTGCGTTTCGGCATGAGTTTGGGCAGCAAGAGAGCCTGTGCAATTTCAGGATACAGCCTAGCCTGAGCGATGCTCAACTCATCCCTGGCATGGAACTCACCTTCCTTCATCGCCTTGATCTCCTGAGTTCCAGGGACAAGGCAGGCCGATGTCTTGATGTCCCAATTTAGAGCTTTCCTCTGAGTACCGTGTGCATTTTGGAGGGGTCAGTACCGTTACTATGTATTCCTTGCAGTTGGTTTATTCATGCAACAACCCAAAACAGGCAGTCACACCTCGTCGGTGACGTCCAGAAAAAACAATCCAATAAAAAACTGTACATGGAGCAACAGCCAGTAGCAGTTTGCCTCTTCACTGAGTGCCCCATGCTGATGGAGGGGGGCTGGACGGTTGTGGGTCTGTGTATATAGATTTAGATGTTGCGTGCTCATGAATCTCGCAATGCCAAGCAAGCAGCCGATTACAAGCTTGCCAACCCCACCAAAACCACGAAGGCTCCCTGCTAGGAAACTCTGCAGGCAGGCTCACATGGTGGTGGATCCCAGGCATTCGTTAGGTTTGCAAAAGTGGATATATGAGAGGGAGCCAACGATGCATCCAAAACCACCATGACTGCACAACGACGTCCGCGCGAAAAGGAAGCCAAATGCTGTGACCAGCGTCAGCCATCTCTTCCTTCATCTGCAGCACAGTATCCTGACAAGGTCAAAAGTACGTTCCTCTGAGTCACTGTTGGAGCGCATACCTTGAAATGCCGCTCAAAACCCGGACCAATCCATGGTAGGTTGACCTCGAGTCAAATCCGTCTATTCTGTTTCGGTGGGAGAACCCTGGGTCCCCCGGTTGAAAGATCCAAGCCAAAATATCTACAAAGATCCAACAAAAATCAGTGGTTTTCATTATAAAGGTTCCTTCTCCACCTGGAAGCATGGTCTTATGCTAGAAGGACTTTCAGAAATGACAGGGCCAAACGGGTTTGAATCATCTCAAAATCGAGGACCTGAGAGGTTCAGGTTCTGGTGGGGAAGAACACAGGTCTAGAGTCGATCTTGTTCGCACATTAGCTTGATTTGTTGCAGACAGTCTGGAGGTTTGCGCCGCGAATGTGCTCTCCTGGAGGAGAAGGGTCGACGAGTTTACACTTCGGGTCGACGTCGGAAACGAGAGTTGCTGGCGACCAGCTTCGTCCGAAGGAAAACATGTTGTTTTCACATCTTGTTTCGTCGCGGCCATTGGTGGGGTCGCGACCAGCTTCATTTCGACCCACAAGCACCTCCAAATGAATTGACCTCTGACTTACGACTCTCTTGGTGGAGATCCGCTGGACTTTGCCAGCAACTCGCAAGAAATGCGGAGGTCTTGTGCCAAATGAGACATGTGCATCACATGAACTTCAGCACCTTCATGACCCTCATAGGCCTCCAGTGTCTATCTCCAGCTGTGCAAACCGGTCCGCACCTGCAGCTGGCGGATGAGTTTTTCATCCTCGCCCATACGACGCTGCAGCAGGCTGGGCGCTCTGGCCTCATACTGAGGCCCATCACAGAACTCACCGAGAGTCCGTGGCAAAGCAAGCAAGATCACCTGGCCAGTCTGACAGCACCGGCCAGTCTGGCCCACACAAACGCACCAAACAAATCCAAAAGACCGCAGAAAATCAACGAATCCACTCCCACGCGACGTTTCATGCTTGGAAACCCAATGAAACTCAAGTCTGAACTGGTTGAGAATAGACAGTGGATAAAAAAAATGGAAAAAACCCAAATCTATGTTCAACTGATTCTGTCCTCCTTCATTTCGATGGTTCTAAAGCTGGTGGGTGTCAATATGTCATCATCCCGTTTGACAAGCAAATGCAATTCAAAGCGAGTTCACAATATAGACCCCCTGCAATTGTTTCTTGAATAATAGTGCCAGCAGAGACCTATAGGATATGATGTGTTGAAAACACTTGAAAAACAAAAACTACAAAAGCACTATACAGCAAACATGATGTGATTTCGGACTTGGAAGTTTCAGCAACCCCCCTACCATAGCAAGTTCCGGTTTTGAACTTACAAATGGGGACAGCGGGGCGAAAGTTTGCAAAGATAACATGAACGAAATATGTGAGCAATGTACAACCCTGGAGTTTTTCAACATCGCAACATTGCCAAAAATGCCCCTGTCTACAAAACCCGAACTGCCCCCGATATGGACCATGTTCCATCTCCTAGGAGTCATGGTGTGAATAGGGCCGACCAAAGCCGACCAAGTCCCGCCAAGGAGCCAGCCAAGGCAAATTCATTACCAAGCTGGGTAGCAGTAATCGTGGGTAAAGTCAACATGCAAATGCAATTGATGCACTTGGCTGCGGCGGTCGAAAGAAAAAGAATTGCGGTCATAGACCGGAACCAAAGAATGAAAAGGTGAACATGGAACAGCACCACACGACATTTCGGTCATGTGACACAACATGTTGGTTGTGCGAGTTCGACCATTCAAATCCAACCATGGTTGCCACCCAACTGTTCATTGACAAAGTGAAACAAACAAGAATACGCAATAATTGCAGCAAACTGCACCGTGTCAAGCTGAAAGCAATCCGAAACCATTCACTTTTGACACCAACTTACACACCTTCAAAATGTTTGCAAACGCAATTAATTTATGCCGCAGCTTTTCAAAGTTTCGACAACTTCATCATCGATGGACTAAGTTCAGGTCCAATTTGCACTGACAAATGGCATGCCGTTCGGCTTCGGTGTCAATGCGTGTCAGCCATAAGGGAGGATGAGGGACCAACTGCATGGTATGCAATGAAAATGTCCGGCCATTGGAAAGGGACAAAGCAATTCGCCACCCCCGCTACTGCGGAAGGAAACTGTCATGAAACCTCACACCTCACACTCACAAGTCAACCATCCGCGCACAAGCCGTCACCAACAACCTTGAACTTTCACCCGAAAACATTCAGTTCTGGTGCGTCTCGCCGGTTCTCAACCCCTACAGGCAGCTGTCGTTGAAGAACAGGCAGCATATGAACAGTGGGTTGAAAAACATATTGTGCTTGCGTCGGTCGCCATCGGCATGTTCTTTTTGCACGCGTGGGGCTGCCGTCATCGGAAGAATGCGAAGGTCAGCTATTGTAGAGATTAAGTTTCCTTGCAACAACACAAAAAACGACAAAAAAAAAACAACCAAAACCAGAACACCCAGAACACAACACAACAACAAAAAACACCAAGAGAAAGGTCAGGAAATCTTGTGAAAACTCAGGGTGGGATGTTATCACCATGCCTTGTGACGAATTCAGTTTAACGAAAGACCTGCGCATGGATGAATTGCTGCGAAAGTTGGCTTGCACAGAGATGTCGCAAGTTGTCTGCTCCAGTGACGAAGACGGCTCAAAGGCGCATGTTCCAACGCACCATTGGTGGTGCCCACGTGCGTCGGTCGCCATCGGCATGCTCTCGACAGTGAGGATAGCCATAGTGGTAGTGATTGTAGAGTGTCGCTTGGTTGAGTCGAGTAAGTTCGTGGCGTGGTGAGAGGAGACTCCAACCCATTCTGTACATGGCAATCTCCAGTTGTGAGGTCAGCCAACCTGCCACCACTGTGCTTTCTGTCTGGACATTGCCTTGCTCAACATTACCTAATGCTGTGGCCAGCCTAGTTTAGCGAATGGCAAAGCGCCCATATCCTTGTGCAAAGTTTTAAGTGGGGTCAACTGTTGCGTCCTCTTCCTATTGACTCTTCTGCCGCCTGTTCTGAGGGGTCAACTGCCCCTACAGGGACTGGCTGTGTTGAAGAGGAGCCCACCAGGAAGAAGCCACCAGAAAGCAGGTCATGATGAAGGAGGGAAGAGGAGGCACTCACTGAGGATCCAGAGACAACGGGGGATGCCGAAGGCATCGAAATTGTTGTTAGTGAGGTGGACGAAGCTCACTCCCCGTCGCTGCCAGCAACTCAAGACGCTGTACGTGTCCTCTCCTGCTGGTCTGTCTGCTGCCAGCAATGACACTCGAACAAAGGAACGAGCAGTAGCATCTCCCACCGATCTTTTTTTGCACAGGGTGGAGGCGCTGTGTGTGCCGAGAGGCACAAGTCACCTTGATTGAATTGAATTAGGGACAAAAGGAGATACGAGCCAGGAACTAGAACAACAACACCAAAACCAACCGCAAACAAACAAAACCACCCACCCCAACACCAAAACAAAACCAAAACACCAACCCAAAAAGCCGGGCTCGCATCTTGCTCATCGCTGGAACCACTGAAGCTACTTGATCCCTCGGAGCACGCTTTCGACGGCAAATCAAATGTACCGTCAATCCGACAATCCTTAAACATGCCTGTGACTATAAGGGCCGTGCGTCGGTGTGTTTTGAAGTCGTCTTTTGTTTGGTTTGGTTTTTGTTTGTGTTTGCCACTGGGAGCCGCACGCGTGTAAAGAACATCCTGCCAATGGCTTACGGGGGACCCAACATTCCTGGGCCAAGTAGAGCGTCATCGGAAAGAACTAAAAGAAAAAATCGTGGGCAAAAGAGAAGACATCGACAGCCGAAACAAAGCCCGGCGCATTGCCCCCCCTGTTGGTGCAGGCAGTTCATCCTCTGCAGCTCGTCCCCCTCATCGCAATCAGCCCCCCCCGCCGCCTCCGCCAAGAGGGTGGTGGCAGTGAAGGGAGACCACCAAACAACTACAGGACTATCGGTCCCATAACCTCCGTGAAAGTGGTGGCCTTAGCAATTGTTTTCCTCTGCTGAGTGTGATATTCGAGTCTTTGCCTACGCAACTGTCTGGCTCAAACAGGCCGAGTAGACATAGAAAGACTGCCGCAGCCAGGGATGATGCCGCATGGCCATGACAAACACGCCATTGACATCAAGTTGGTGACACTGGCGGGCAATGAATATTCCATGCAGGCAAATCTGACCCACTATGACGACCTCACCCAGCTGGAGGATGACATCATTAGTTTTCTTCCAACCGTTTCGGACATTGAAGTATTTGGCTGCGAAGTCGACCTTATCGAGCCAGATACCCAACTACCTCTATCAGAGGGCTTCCACACCACGCTACTGCAACAAAACAAACTGCAGATCATAGTACGGCCATGTATTGAGGAGAGACACTCCATCTGGCAATTCCAGGGGAGTGACAGGGAGAGATACCCCAAGTTCGAGTTCCCATCAACTCTCGCAAAGAGATTGCTGATCGAGCCTTTTATGCGGCGCCAATGCTCCGGCATGTGGAAGTTGCTGCGGAGATCAAGCACATTGGTTTTGCTGCTTGGCAAAGCTGCCAACAACTGCAGATTGTCAAACTCCCACCCTCGGTCATCAGTCTTGAAGATGGGGCCTTTCAAGACTGTTATGTCCTAAGGGAGATTGTAGCCCCGGGCTGTGTCCAGTTCAGCCGAAGAGTCTTCGCCGAGTGCTGCTCCCTCAGCAAAGTGGGCATCGGCAACGATGAGGAGGCCATTAATGTTCTCTTTTTTTTGCACGGGTAGGGGCGCTATGTGTGCCGAGAGGCACAAGTCACCATAGATGAATTCGAAAGAAGGGGGAGAAGATACGAGCCAGATCAAACGAGGCAAAAACCAGAACCCAAACCCCAACACAACCACAACAAAAAACCAAAGCCCCCAACCCCCAACCCGAAACGACGCTGGCTCATATCTACTCGAGATGTGAGAAAAGAAGTGAAGATCCGGAGATCAATCACGGGGGTGAAACGGGGCCATGAATTCAAAGCTCAGGCTGCACTCAGTACAGGAGGTAGCAACCATTTTGTAGCAGGCCTGGCCGGGGGGCGAGGCGAAGGGGGGATTCCGGTTGGTTCAGCTCAATCTTCCACCGCCGGAGAGACTCGAACCTGATACTCTCTGGCTTTGTTATCCAAGCATCGAACGTGCACCATCACCCCTATTATCCAAGCATCGAACGTGCACCATCACCCCCCTCGCCCTGCTCAGAGTGCACTTCGAAAGGAGATATATTTCCACGGACAGGATGACAAGAAGAAACCCTATGCGGCTACCTTTGTGCAAGCCCAGCAAGAACGGGGTTGGGAACTCCACGTCAACAGTTTCATCCGGACGGGATACTGTGCAGTAACCAATCAATTTCGAAGAGCAAGAGAAGCGAGGGAGAAATTGACTTCTACCGCACAATAGATCAGGCCAATACAGAGGAGACTCCCCCGGAAACAGAGCAGCAAATCAAAGAGCCGGACCGAACGGGCACCTTCGTGGCACTTTTACGTGGTAGGAGCCTTACCCAAGTGCCAAATGTCTTTTTTTGCACGGGTAGGGCGCTATGTGTGCCGAGAGGCACAAGTCACCGTGTTGAATTCACATGAGGGGTGCGAGGAAATGAGCCTGACCAAAGGGAGCAAAGGAACCTTACCCAAGTGCCAAATGCAATTCAGCTGGGCCTCAGGCGGCATCCCAAGATGCGTAGTCTGACATTTCAACTGCCGGCTTTGCTTTCGCAACTGAGTAGATAGCCAGTTCCCATGGCTGCCTCCCAAGAGGTGGTCAGGGTGGGCACAGTGTACAGTTCTCAGGCCTAGGGATAGCGGTGTTTCACTGTTTCACGTAGTTTATGGGGCTTGCGTGCTGTCGGTGTGTTGTGTCGTGCCACGCCGAGAAGCAACAGCAGTTCCCGCTTGTCCTTTTGGAATTGCTGCCATCGTGCACGCTCTCATCTCCCCCCTTCGGGGGAGGCGGGTGTCTTCGAAGCTGCACCTCCAAATTCTCCCAGCCTCTGCTTGCCCACTGCAGGTCTCTTGCTCTCTTTCTTTGTTCGAAAAACTCCGGGTAGCAACCTTACACGACCTACCTCCCCTGGATCTTTAGCTCACAACAGGCTCTCACACTCGTCCGGTACGGTACGAAACCTTTCCTTCAAGCCTCCGAATACTTCGGAAAACTTCAAACGCTGCACAAGCTGCTCTCAGACACTCGCACCCTTTTCTCACACTAGCCAAACGAATTGGCCTTGAGCCAAAACATATCCCGTAGCATCAAACTATACAAAGAATACACGAAAAACATATTAAAAGTCTCTTAAAGCATCTCCACACACAAAGAACTCTTTCAAAACTTCCGACTACGCTACAAATACAATTAAGAACAAAATGTTGTACTACCGCCAGGTTCCAAATCCTTCACAAACAAACTTAAGCAAAATTTATGCATCGCAAACTGCAAGCATCGAGCGAGGTGGACATCCCGACATGGAATTTCTTCACCCCCTCTTGGACACAAAGCTCGAAACGAACTGGCTGGCTTTAAGCCTTCTTATTCTTCTTCAATGAGGACAGACATTTGGCACAAATATCTTTCGACATAGGTACGTGCATGCCCGAGCAAGTTGGATTCAAATGAACCTTGCTCCCGCTCACTGAAAAATACACTTTTGAGAATTGCTCAATGCCTTTTGGAACTGGATAGCTCTTCGGCGTATCGACTTTAAAAGTCACTTGGCTCTCAGGCTCAGCATGCTTCCGACACCGCAGGCAGCAGCAGGTCAGCAGGCATCCCAAAAGAAAACCAGCTGCAAAGACCAAAGCGGTCGCTGCTTCCAGGCTCAGCATCGCAAGCGCCGTTTCCGCATCCGGCGTCATACCTCGGATGGTATAAGCTTCATTCCAAGAAAAGCTGTATCTCACAGTCTGCAAAAACCAAGATTCTTTCGAAATGTGCAATCGAAAGTGCTCGCAAAAACGTGCCATTCGGCTCAGACAACGTGCAAGACTTACTTGGCTATTACGACGTTAATTCGGCTTTAAATCCTTTAAGGATTAGCTCACAAAATCTCCTGGGGTAGTGTTGCGTTTCCTTCCAATTGACTTCCTTGGACGGCAAATGATCATGACGACCATCACAAACGCAAACCTTCAGGCTTTCCAACAACCGAGTACTATCTGTCTCAATCCTCCAGGTCTTTCTGATCAACTGACCTTTCTGGTTCATCTTGACTGAACATGCATTCACAAATGTTGAAAACGTCTTTCGTTTCCTCAGAAAATCTCTGGTCTGATTCCATCCCCAATAAGCACATCTCTTTGGCCATTCAATCGCTACGAAATCGGCTACTTCCGACATCCGTAAGAAACCTTTCCATAGCTTCTTCTGAATCTGGTACAACTCTCGAAGATGACCCATATAGTCCTGACCAAACTTCTTGATGCAAATATACTGAAACGGACATCCTCCTGTACACGGAATTGACGACCACAAAACAACAAGCTTTCCTCTCTTCCGGTGGCTTATCATCTGCTCTCGAACTGACTCGATCGTGTCCGATCGGGTTCCGTCATCCGCCTCAGTGACAGTCAAGACTTCAACACCTTCCGTACGGCTTCTGACTTCTTTCATCTCGGACTCTGGTGATGCGCAAAACTCAACAATCAGGATTTCGGTACATGTGACCTTATCCATAACCCACAACCATCTCCCGATCCAGTCATACGGCACTTCAAATGAAATGAGAAATGCTCTGACAACTCCGATCGTCTCCATATGTTGTAAAGTCACAGCTCTCGACAATGCCTTGGTCATCAAGTCGGCGCAATTTTCGGTACCTCGGACAAAACTGATGGAAATCACTCCCTTGTAGACTGCATCTTCCAAAAAACAGATCCGAATGTCTATATGTCTTAACCTTCTCAACAACCCTGACATCTCTGTGACATTTCGCGCTGCCATCGAATCCGTAAGCAAACCTGGAATGGGCAATTCCTCAGCTTGACATCCATAGACATGTGCCACGGCATGTTGAATACCTATAGTCTCTTTCGCTCCCTCGAACAAAGCATATAGCTCTGCCTCAGCTGAACTACAGGCTACACTCTGCTGCAACCTACTGAATGCTTTGACACAACAGTCACTAACGAAGATGGCTGCTCCTGAAGTACTCTTCCTATTGGTGGACTTTTCGGCTGCCCAACTGGCATCGACATAGGTCGTAATCCTTGGTGGTCCTGAGTACTCATAGCTTCTGAACTTCAACTTTCGATCGGCTACTGATCGGATGTAACGGATACTCGCACGCATCGCAGTCTCGTGCACAGCTAGCGGCTGAGATTGACCTCGGGCAAGCATCGAACACAACCAACAAAGATCAGGTCTCGACTGAGCTACCCAACCTAGCTTACCTAGTGCGGTTCGAAAAGTTGCTGCTGCCTCGGGCGACAACGATTTCCGATCTTCTTCTCGATCACGATCATAAAGCTGAAACAAATTGGGGGTCGCTTGACTTTCCTTTCCTCCTGGATACAAGTTCATCATGCCTTCATAGTACTCTTTCTCCATGTACAAGGCAATCGTTCCATCTTCTTCCTTTTCGATCACCTTTCCCAGAAAACGAATTCTGTCTTCTTCAAGCTTTCCGGTGACTTTCAGTCTAAGCTTCTTTGATAATTCATCAACGAGCTTCTGAATATTCCGATCGTCTCCGACAACCAACAAATCATCAACGTACATCAAAACGATCAAGTGATTCTCCTCCTCCGTCTCTGCAACTCCTTTTCGATATCTTCCGGCGAAGATTGTCTTTTCCGTCACACATGCTGTCAAACCTTCTTGATCTAACAACTCGGCTAGGTGACGATACCATGACATTCCTGCAGAACGAAGTCCGTTCATCGCTTTCTCAAGAATGACGAACAAAGGCTCTCCGTCTTCATCTTCCATCCCAGTCGGCAACGAAACAACTGCTGGGTGAATCACGGGGGCATGCAAGAATGCTGTGCTTACATCTAAAACCCATGCTGTCTGTCCTACTCCTCCTTTCTTTGATTTCTTTCGAAAACTTGATTTCTGAGCAAGATAAGACAACACAACCTTCAACGCCTCTGATGACGCTGTAGGGCTCGAAACGCCCAACTCGGCTGCTGACGGACCTGTGGCGAAATCACGGACAACAAGTCTCGATCGAACGATGTCTCCTTTGATAGCATCATGCTTATTTACAACTACCCATCGGGTTGAGATGATTCGGATACCATGCCTCTGGCAATACTCTTGCGCTTCATCTTTATTCACGACCTGACCTGTCCTGTGTTTCTCTAGGGCAATGACCTCTGTGTGCATTCCCTCGAACGTGGCATCCACATCTAATGGACCTTCACCTATATCTGAAGTCGCTCTTGATGGCTTTCGGAGTACAATCCATCTACCTCCAAACCATATTCTGCGCGAATCGGCCTTCGCGTCGAACTTGGACTCCTCGGTTTCCTTTGGAACCTTCCTGCTATATTCAAGTACCCCCTCTTGAACTGATGACAAGAACCTTTCAACCTCATCATCCGAACATCTTGACAAGGGGTCTTTCACCTTTTCCCACAACTCTTTACCTAGATCTGATAAGCTCGCAATGGCATTACCTTGATGATCATACATGCAGAGCTGCTTGATTGGCAATTCGGTAAACCCTTTCCAATGACGCCTCAATGGCGCGGTCTGGGTTCCGAACTCGCTGATGGACCTTGAACTGGTCCCTTGGAATCTCATCGACTGGCCTTTCATCAACAGCATCGACGTAGTACGTCCTCTGAATACCTACCAGCTGATCCTCAGGCATCGGCAATGGCAGTGATGATGCTGCAAAAACACATTTTCGACTTCTGTGGTGAACTCTTCTCAACACAAGCTTGTCAAGGTCAACTTCCCAATGGTCATGATTTCGGTTCTTTCCTCTTCTTGGGATTTTCTGGAACAAATCAACCTCCATGGGACTCTCCCCGGGTGATTCGGGTGCTTTGTACCCTTCCGGTACTTCTGTTGGCTCATAGCCTTCACTCATCCGATCATCCTCGATAGGTTCCGGATTCTTTCCGATCTCATATGGATTCGTTGGATCCTCTTGCATTCCTGTCGGTCCGGTATCCGCTTCCTGTCCCTTTGGCGCATGGAACGGCACATCATCAAACTCTGGAAATCTCTCTCCAGTCTCTTTCTCTTCATGCTCGCGATGAAATCTATCCCACTCATCATCGATAGACTTTCTTTTCCTCTTCTCTCGCTCTGACTCTGATTCTGGAACTCTTTCTCCCGACTCTTGCTGAGATTCAGGCTTTCCTTCGGTATCCAAGCCTTCTTCCAATCCTTCAGGCACGACGGGCACAGACGACTCGTCTTCGATCGTTACTATCCGTTTGTACTCTTCTTCAAGATACTTTTTGTAACGGTTCCGACACTTCACTGAATGACCTGTTTCACTCCCGTTCGAACAAGCTGGACATCTCGAAGTCTTATTCACTTCACTCCAATACCAAGGTGGTTCCCCTTCATGGATGGGCAAATCAACTAATTTCTGGGGCTTCGAAAGATCATTCGGTAGTCTTTCAATCCTGTCTGGCTTCACTCCACTCTTGGAATTCGGAATTTCACACAACATCCGTCCAGCGACAAAACGAATCGGTGAGGCAATCTTCAAGTCTCGAACAGGCACAACCACAGTCTCATCCTGTGAACCTTCGAAGGCAACGAAGTGACCTAACGAAGATAACTTTGGGGTCAAGTAAATGCCTGGAACAAAGTGACGAGTGTTTGCTTCTCTGACCTTTTCCAAGTACCCATCAGTCGGCCTGGCAAAAACCAAACATCCAAATGGCATCACACGATTGGTGTTTGGGACTTCTCCTGAACTAGTTACACTGATTCGCATGCGTTGATACGGTGTCAGCGAACTGAGACTGTTGGCTTGCAGCTGAAATGCATTGTGGACATGACAAGCGTTTGCTGCGGCGTATCGAAGGCTTTCACTACCTAGCATCAACCCGTGCTGGTACAACACTGTACGAATACATCCTAGTTGAGTCTTGAGGGTCCTAACTGCTCTCTCGGCTCCAGTTGCGTGTCTTCCTGGACGACTGGTCTCATGCCTTGATACTACCTTCAATCGAATGAGTTCAGAAATGAGCGCAGTCAAGTCACGGCCTTCATCACTGAGAACCATCGCACCTGTGGACGAACAGTGGTTGATGGCAGCTGTCAAAACACGAATCGTAGAAGCTTGATCTACATAGATTGCAACTGTTGCTATCATACCATGCGTCCGATTCCAAATCACAACATACCTATACATGTTCGGAGACTTTGGATGGGTGCATAGGTTGGCAATATCCATCTGGATCTCGTTGGTGACTTGATCTGTGCGTTTTGGCGCTCGTTTCAATCCCTTGCTCGTGAGACAGACTGCACAGCTTGGATCATAAGGTGTGTGACTCTGCAAAATGTGCTTAGCTAGTCTGTTACCTCGTAGCTCGATGGGATATTCGAACTCGAACTCAGGCTCTGACTCAACGGTGCAAACGATTTCCTTTTTGCGCACGACGTCGAATGCTGGATTCGAAAAATGCGCTCTGGCTCTTATCGGCGGCTCGACTCCCCTTTCGGGAGGAACCTGGACGCTCTGGATATCATGTCTTCCTTCGCGTCCGACGCTTCGGACATCGCGTCCTACTTCGCGTCTTCCCTCTTGTCCGAAAACTTGGAAAGATGCTCCTGCAGTTGCTTGCGGTACGCAATCTCTTCCTCGGACAATGGCGCTTGAAGCGCTTCTGGCGGCGTCGAAGGATTCTCTCCCATTGCCGCTGTCGGTGCTGGCGTCAAAATCACTCCTCCCGATGCTGGTGGCACTGAGGTCTGCTCGAGAGAAATTCGTCTTGCCTTCGTCACTCGTCAGGTTCTCTCGATCTTCTTCTTCGGCTTTCCACTTCAGGAACTCTTCCTGCCTCTGACGCTGGATCTCTCGTCCATGCTCCAAAGCCTGGGCTCTCCTTTCTGATCGATACAGAGCCTGCGCCTTTCGCTCTTCCTTCTCTCGGCGGGCAAGTTCCTTCTCCCATTCGATCGCTTCTGCCTCTCGCTCGGACGATAGCTCGGTGCGAAACAAATGGGCTCGCTGGTCGTGGTCAGGTGCTCCAGATACTTCGGTACCTTCTTCGCACCCGATCCTGACGCCGTGGGCTCCTTCTCTCGCTTGAGGGTCGCGGTACCCCTCTCTGCTGCCTTGAGAAGGTCTTTGGCTTTCTGAGCTAACACCTCGTCTGCCACCGCTTTTTGCTCTTCGGTAAGCGGTCGACTTTTCGCTTTGGGTTTGGTCGGTGGTGTTTTCGGACCAGGAATCGATGGCGTTTTCGGCTCCGGAATCTCCATCTGGGCGATCACTTCCAACATCTTCTCCGGATTGACGCTCACCGGACTCGCCGGTTCCTCCGGCTTGGCGCTCACCACCGAACTCGCCAGTCCCTCCGGCTTGACGCTCACCGGACTCGGAACTGGCGGCTTCTTTGGCGGCGGAACAGGTGGCTGCTTGGCCGGTGGTTGCCATCCGGGTGGCGGCCCTGGCGGCTGCTGAGGGCCGATAGGCCGAGACTTGGCCTTGATCGGCATGATCGAAGGCGTCTTCCGCTTCCTGACCGAATCGTCCAACCGCTTCAGGTTCTCCTCGGTCAGCTCGAGGACTGGCGGATCGGCTGTCTCCGACATCCATTCGGAAGTACTGGCATCGGTCACGCTCAGAGCGGCGTTGCCAGCTGGCCTCAACAGTGACCTGACCTGGGACGTGAACTTCACCTTCTCCTTCTCTTGAGGTCGTCGCTTCATGAAGTAAGCAGTCCCAGGCTTGATCTCCTGTCTTTTCGCTACCACTTCTCCCTCCAGCGTGGCGCCGATCCGAACGATGGTTTCGGATGTGATCCGCTCTTGGCCCGTTAAGCCGGATGACACGCGGCTCTTTGGACCCTCGCTTGGGGTCGGAGCACTCTCCGGAAGAGCTCCGGGGATCTCTTCCATGTCCCCAACATCCGAGGCTTCCGAACCTGTCAAGCTCACCATCGTGACTCCCCTTTGGGGCTGGATCTCGACGAACTCCTTTTTCACACGTGACTCGGACGCTTTCGGTTGCGGGCGCGCCTTTGGCGCGATCCACGCACGATGCTTGTTCTGCACCATGTACTCTCCCTTTGCGGTAACCCGGGAGGCTTGAACTTCGCGTTCGACCAATCGCAACTTCACAGTCCGCTCCTTCCGAGGAGCTTTGGTGTGCTGCTTCAGCACTTTCCTGATTGATCCTTTCGGCTCTGGGTCTTCCTTCGCCACAGTCCATGACCGTCGCACTGATGGTCCTTTTCGAACTGCTTGCTGAAGGCCTGCAGCCCGATCCGACCGGCGCTGCTGTCTCAGTGCTCGCTGCCTGGCTCGATTTCTGATTCGCTTCTCCTCGTCTTTCTGATCTTGTCGATGAAGCCAATTTGACCAGGCTTTCATTCGAAACTTCACTTCCTGTTCGGACGTTGCCTCCTGAGCTTTCTCCGTCTCGACAAAAGGCTTCTCTGGGATCTCGGGCTCTGGAAGATCCTTCGGAACTTCGGATTCCCGTTTTTCCATCTCCAATCCCTTTTCCTTTTCTACTGGTTCTGTTGGCTTCACGGTAGCTTCTGTGCTCTTCTCGGGTTCCTGTTCTGGAGGTTTCACGATCACTTCGGTACTCTCCTCTGGTTCCATCGTGACAAGGACAACTCTCCGTGTCTCTTCCTTTGGTGCAGTCTCTTCCCTCGGCTCCGATGGCTCCTTTTCCGCATCCTGTTGCCCGACCTGAGCGATCACAGTGCCTGGCGCTGGTTCGGTCGGCTCTTCCATGACCGGGTCCGGACTCTGTTCTTTCTTCTTCTCTCCGCTCAACTCCGTGGTATCGACCCAAGCGTCCGAAGGCATGCTCCACTCGGCGAAACCTGGGCTGGACGGGGTCCGCACAGTCAATGCGCTCGTGCACCGAACTTGAACCTTCACGCTCTGCAACATGCAAGACCGAATCTTGAACTGCTTCACGCATGGTCGAATAACGAACAACACGGTGCGAACTGGAGTCAACATCAGACGTGTAATGCAACGAATGCAGTGACGATGACATGTCAATGTCAATGGCTCCTGGGTGGACAATTGAGATCCAAGGAACATTGCACCAAAGAAAAATGTCAAGATGAGTTCTACTACTCTTAGTTCTGTTTGGAACCTGGTCGTGACCTCCAAAATGTGAGAGGGACAAACATGGTGGCTTCGCCGGTTTATCTACCTCTCTGGAGGTTCGGGAACAGCTCTTGCCAGGTGAACATGAAAACGTCCAACCTTTACTGGCAAGAAGTGCAACACTCAGCAAACTAACCTGTCCATATCCGATCAGACCTGTGACTCTGAGCTTCTGCGGCCTCTGCAGTTGGCTGCCAGCGCAAATGCTGCGCGACACTGGTGACAGGCTTGAGCTAGCAGGTGCTGCGGGCGACGGCGCGGCGGCTCTCGACGAAGCAGCAACAGGCGAAGCAGCATCAGGCGACGACGCGATCGCAATCTAAAAAGCTAACATGCCAACTTTTGAGAGCATACGTGCTGAACTCTGCTTCGACACACCGATTTAAGATCATTTCCTGTCCATTGGCTGTGGTGCACCGTTCGTTGACGGCCCACTCCCTGCAAATCTGCAGGTATCCCTCATCCACTAGACTTTGACTGATCAAGTGGATGCTTGCTCCACTATCCACCAAGAAGTGTGGATCAGTGGCGTCAGTGTCCGCGACACTTGACGTCGTCAGTCGGTTGCCATAGCTGTGAAGCTGGTTCAGTAGGATATCGGGTGGTACTGTCATGTCTAGCACACAACCCATTCCGAGAATGTCTTCTTCATCCTCCTCTCCTACACTGGCACGTGCTCCTTTCGGTTTCCCGCCTTTCGGTCCTTTTCCGCCCTTGGGTTCCCCTTTGCCTCCTTTAGGCTTGCCACCTTTTGGGTTTCCCTTCTTCTTTGGGTCGTAAGGCAAATGTGAACGATCCTTTCCACCTTTTGGTTTTCCACCTTTCTCACTGCCTTTGCCCTTTCCTTTGTCCTTATCGGTACGCTTTGGTGACTTTGACCAACAATCTTTCTCAACATGTCCTGGCTTCCCACATCGACGACATCGAATCTCCTTGCCTTTGCCTTCACCCTTTGGTGTGCGATCTTTCCCTCCTTTGGGGCTTCCCTTGGGTGGTCGGTCATACCCAACAGGATTTCCTTTGCGACTGTCTCTGGAAAAGTCGAGTGCTTTCGATTGCTGTTCATAGAACTCCAGTGACTCCATCAACTCTCGTAAAGTCGAAGACTTCCCGTGGAACGCAAGGTGTCTGTGAATTTCTTGCGGTAAGCACCTCATCATGACCATGATCTGGTCCACCTCCATCATTTGGAGATCTGCGAATGCTGCACACTGATCTCGCAAGCGTGCAAACTCTTGTGTAAGGAACAAACAGGTGTCCAACGGGTTCTTGATACTCCCTGCTGATGGACATCCAAGTTGCTTCAGTCCATTCACATCAAGTCTCATCACTGCTTCCCGCAGTGACAGTGCTTCCTGTTAATTCTCCTGAACAACTCGTACCCGCAAGTGAGTCCTCCCTGCTCTCGTTCCTGCAGTACTGCGAGGTCCAATCCTCTCTTGTATCCTGACATTGCTTGTTTCATCCAGTGATACAGTTTACTCCTCCTCACTGCGGCTTCGGGGGCAAGTTTCCCTTGCTCAATGGTAGTTGTTTGTTTCACTGCCTCCTGCAATTCCGCTGCGTAGCACTCATCCAAAAGACACAACCACGATCCAAATCGCTCTCTGAAGGATAACCAGGTGTTGATCTCATGTCTTCTTCCTGAATCTTTGATCTCAAGTTGTGGACAGTTCGGTATGTAACTCTCCATCTTTCCTCCACTGCTTCCAGAATATTTTGAGTCAGATTTCTTGGGCGCTGAGGTGAACAGTGATCCTGCTCTCGGTGTACTGGACGTAGCAGCTTCTTCTGCAGCTTTTCTCTCCTCTTCTGCCTTTCTCTCACGCTCATCCGCTTCGCGTTGAGCTTGGTCTGAACCAAACCTGAAACTAGCTTGGTCAGTTCTGAAATTTGTGCACCTTGTCCAGCGATCAAGTTCTGCTGTTGAACAATATTTTGATGCTGGTTTCTCAATACTTCGATCAATGCTTCCTGTGTCAATCCCTGTCCTCCTGTAGGACTCGCAGGCATCTGAGGTGAGTTGAAGTTATCTTGAAACGTTCTCCCCGTTGGGGTAGGGCTGTTCGGTACCGGTATCTCTGCAGCAGCACTCTCTGCTGGATCTGGTGGTGGAGACCTTTCTCGACCTGTGTACTCTTCCATACTCACTGGTCGCCTCCTCGTTGGCGATGCTGTCCGTCGCTCGGTAGGACTGGACATTCTTCCTAGGAGCTCCACGCTCCGCTACCACGAAAAACTCCGGGTAGCAACCTTACACGGTAGACTACCTACCTCCCCTGGATCTTTAGCTCACAACAGGCTCTCACACTCGTCCGGTACGGTACGAAACCTTTCCTTCAAGCCTCCGAATACTTCGGAAAACTTCAAACGCTGCACAAGCTGCTCTCAGACACTTGCACCCTTTTCTCACACCAGCCAAACGAATTGGCCTTGAGCCAAAACATATCCCATAGCATCAAACTACACAAAGAATACACGAAAAACATATTAAAAGTCTCTTGAAGCATCTCCACACACAAAGAACTCTTTCAAAACTTCCGACTACGCTACAAATACAATTAAGAACAAAATGTTGTACTACCGCCAAAATCCTTCACAAACAAACTTAAACGAAATTTATGCATCGCAAACTGCAAGCATCGAGCCAGGTGGACATCCCGACATGGAATTTCTTCATTGTTTTTCAATTTCGTTTGCTTTGCCAACCGATCCCAGAGCCATGCTCCTCACGATCGGGGACAGGGACTGAGACAACCGTGTGTGGTCAACTGTACAACTTGCAACTTCCTGAAGAGTCTGAATTGGGTGAGTCTCCAACATCGTGAGCTCATTTGCTCACCTCAAACCTTCTCGTTCTGACACACATCCAACCTAGACAAACACTCCAGCTCAGATAAATGGCAGGCAGGAATTTTGTGCAGCAGACCGGAGGATCTTTCGCACCGAGGCGGTACCGTGCATTGTAACAAAGGGCCCGAGCCGTAATGAAGTGGTACCGAGGTGGTATCGCGCACTGTGATAGACGGTCCGACTCAACTCAGATTGTAACCTCAAAAACCCTATATAGCGCCGCGTTGCAAGGGCAAATTTGAACGTTGACGCTAAGATGGAACCGGGACCCGGGCGGAAGCCTGGCGTAGCTTGCAACAAACATGAAGGACGCGAGCTCAAAACCTCAACAATATCTTTTCAAAACCCCATCCTTCACAACATGCATCAAACAACGACGTCAATGAAACGAAACAAGGTTTCCTTGCCATAGTGAACGACCAGAGATGGCTCCTGTGAACATACGCAAACATGACAGGCTCCACGGCGCCAATCTTCGCTTAACATCCCACCCTTCTTTCCTCTCATCCAAAAATTAAGACAGACCACAAAATACGAAGAATGGGTTCACAACGTTTGGTCTCAGGTCTAGCAATTCTCAACCCTCACAGGTTTTCCAAACTTTTTGCTCCTTCAAGGGGTCGAAAAAAGTGATTTTTCTGGACACCAGTTTGGGGTCCAAAAACCTCAGCAAAAACCAGTCCCGCCACAGAGAGCCTCCCCAGTTCAAGGACAGGTGTGGCCATAAATGTTCGCAGGGTGTGGAGAACAAGTGCCTGCGGCGCTGCAAAACCATGGACAAGCAGCGGCATAGAACAAAAACGGCTCCCGTTTTGGGGTCCAGAAACGGACCTCTAAATGGAGCCCTCATTCAGTCTCATTTGATTTGCTTGTGTCCGGGCAACTTGGCCTCCGTTTTGGTGTCCGTTTCTGGACCCCAAAACGGGGGCCGTTTGTCTGCAAAATTTGCCGCCGGGCGAAAAATAGTGCAAGTTTCGATTGTTTCCGCAGGTACGCGACAGAAGTTTTGCATGCCGCTGGGCCACTGGGTTCCATGGGTTTGCAACGCCCTGCGAACATTTATGCCCACACATGTTCTTGAACTGGGGAGGTCCACTTTGGCGACCCTGGAATCCACTGCGTTTTTTGGCGCTTTCTGATCCGCTTGGCCGCTTCACATTGTTTCTGATCAGTCAGTCAGCTGGTCTCTGGAAGCTGGGTGTCCCTGACGCAGGGCCGCGCAGGACCAGCTGGAGTGGAAACTGCAGGGAGAGAGCACGGGTCCTGCAACCACGCTGTGGGAGAACAGATTTATTTTACAGAACAAAACAAGTTTGCAGGACCACTGTGCCGACTTGCTTTTGGATAGCGACCTGCTTGTGACATGTGGTGGAAGCGAGGGCCCGTGGGCCATTTTTTGGGCAAGTGCCACAAAGAAGTGGACAATTATCGATTGGAAAGTTAACGTGTTAAAACCTGCGCCAATACACGGTGAACACCAATCTTCGGTCCAATGGCTACACACGCGCATGTTCCCCGGGAAAAAAAAAAATTGTTCTCCAACCGAGGTCCTCTACCTAAACCTACAACCAAGAACCAAACAACATCCAACAGACTTACACAAAGCCAACCTTTTCACATTCACCCAAACTTTTTTTTCCACGAGTACGGACGCCGTGTGGGCATGGTGCCCAGGTCATCGTTGAAGGAAGGGAAGAACAGACAGATGGTGGAGAAAGGAACGAAGACCCCAAAACCAACCCAAACCAAACACCCAAGCCCGCAGGCCGAATCTCCACCATCCTGTAGTCTTTCCTCTACACTGGGTGAAACGTGTGAAACAGAGACTAGTGGCAATTAATGGGCCTGAATTCTCAAAAGAAAAGGACGGCAGCGCAAGCTGTGTTCATGGAAAGCCGCCTAGGAGGCTTCAAACGGACTTTCCTTACCGAGTATTGGTGACCAGCGGCCACACCACAGTGTGGCAAAACAAGGTCACTTTGCAGGTCAGGTGTCTCGCGATGCTCCAGCACTGGTTGTAATCAGGTCGACCAAGAGTGACAAGATCTGAGCAGCAATCCGTGGAAAAGACCATTCTTGCAGCACAACCCGTTCAACTGGTGGCGCATACAAGGCCAGTCACATGCTGCCCGACAAAAGCCAAACGTGGCGGCAATTCCTAGCGAGAGAAGCCTGCAGCTAAGGGTGAACCGGGCACACCCTCCCCGTGGGGAGGCAGACCCAGCACCCTTCGGCACGCACCGGTGCCAATAGGGGATGTCACTTGAGTCAGTGAGGCGCTGCGTAATTGCAAAAAGTGATCTGTTGCGTGCAAGGCCCGTGTGAAACATGTGAAACATTGAGCTCTCCTAGCATGATATCTGTACCTCTTTG
>CAXAMN010002002.1:1050124-1071300 GCA_963970005.1 Durusdinium trenchii
CAAAATTGGAAATGTCGGACATCAACAGCGGGAACTAAGGTTCCCCCTGGGCATCCTTCATTGCCACTATCTACCACCCGCCGTGTAGGAACGCAGAACTAAGGCTCTCGCTCCTATCGGCTCACTTCGCAGCGGATGGCGAGAAGAGGTCATGGTTCTACTTGGTGTCTGCGTATTTTTCTTGCCGTATATACCTGGAAATCCTCCTTTGCTAACGCTCGAAAACTGGCACGTCGCTCTTGCTTCTCTCCTGCCTCTGAGGCATAGCTTCGTTGAGGCTGGGTCTAGATAGTTTTCTCGCCAAAGGTCGTTTGCGTTATAGGTCATCGAATGCTACGGTGCCGAAAAACTTGCATCTTGGGGCGACCACAACCCGTAGCACTTGACACCTACACCAGTGACCGTCTACTGTGTCTGGCAGGTGGACGATTTGCAGTTGCCGACATCACCGCCACGCCGAGACCCTTCTCTATCCGACAGCCTCTGGGCACTTACTCCATGCATAACGGAGGGCAACTATGGTTAGTTACTCGTGTTGAGGAGTACTGTTTCGCAATTGCTGGCCTACTCCGGACCCGAGCTAAGGCTCGCACCCAGACTCTAACAAAATTGATAGCAGGGCCACGACAGCTGTGGATGGAGGGATGATCCTCTATCCTAAACCAGGGGTGTAGCCCATGTCCGGGATCATATGCAGCCAGGGTGGCCATTTCATGGCCGGACAGATGGCAAAAGCATTTTCTTCAGCATAAACCCCTCGCCATCTGCGTGTTCCGGGCATTTTGACCAGCCTCCGAAGGGCAGTGCAGTCCAAGAAAGCCCTACTTCCAATATACTTGAGAGCAGGCGGAATGGCAAGCTCAACAAGGGCTGCACAGCTCATAAAGGCTTTAACTCGGATTGTATGGAGAGTTGTCGGTAGGAAGACTTCCCGAAGGCTAGTGCAGTGGCCAAAAGTGAATTCCGGAATTTCTTCAATCATGGTGTTACAGAGGTCAACACTCTTAAGCAGTCGACAACTGTCACAAGCGTGCGCTCCTATGGCTACAAAGTGCTTTGGGAGAGTAAGTGTGTAGATGCCTGTAGAGCTGAGGCAGCCCGGAGCTAGCTCTCTGGTCCTGTCTTGCAGGGTTAACCCGTTCAATTCAGATCGGGGGGATGGAAGCTCACTCACGGTGACCTCTGCAAGGTTGATGCACCCTTGGAAGAGGTATTGCCCGAAATTGGTTTCCCCATTGAACACGTTTACAGCTCCACCCGATGCATACACACGCTGCAGGGAACAACATTCCGAAAAGGCTTTGTAACCAAAGTCGCGACAACCCGGAGCCGAGACACTATTTAGGAGCTTGCAGTCCCGAAAGGCATTATCTGCAATGCCTACCACTGTGGCCGGCAGTTTGACAATGCGGAGTTGCCGGCAATCTTGCCACGCCTCTGCACCAATGAGCCTGATCCCTGACTCGACGCTAACGTGTCGCAAGCGTGGCACACCTGCAAAGGCCCATTCTGGGACAGTTTCTTCTGAGTTCATTGGGACATGAACAGCTAAGGGGACTTGATCAATAGGATAACCACCGAGCTGTTCTTGTTCTGGCAGGGTAACACTACAGTCCCTGAAGACAATAGTGTATTCCCTACCTTGCTGCAACTTATCCCAGATTGGGTCCTCTAGGTAGGTTTGCGTGGTGGTGTGTAGAAAGTCAATGACGCACCCAAAAACTTGGAGGTCAGTGACCGAGGCCAGATGATCCATAACCTGGTCTTCTAAATCTGTAAATCGGTCGAACTTGGCGACACTGAGAGAGACCTTAAAGGTGACACCCGAAAGCGTAGTCAACAGCAGGGGGCATTCCATGACTGGCTCCTTTTCGATGGGAGTGCTACTCATGGATGAAATGTCAAGCTCTTTTTGCGGCAGGCTATTTGTTGTCATTGTGCGAGCCACTGGTGTCCAGTCTGCACATGGGCTGTTCCTACGGCCGGGGATGTTTCCTTAAGACAGATGCTAAGGCACCTGCCTTGAGCCTCTCATGGCCTGGCATAATGCTAAGGGTACACATGGTTTAGCTCCTTGTCAGAGCGGTTGGCATGGCAATATTCATGGCAATGTAGCTCCTTAGCGTCTACCATGGACTGGCATGATATTGGCAATATTCGTGGCTGAGTTCCTCGTCAAAGGCATCAGAATCTGGTCCTTCCGCGGGGAGCAGTTCCAGCCAATGAGGTTTTTCAAATTTGTCGCACATAAAAAAAGCATTGTGCTCTGCCTGCACCCACTGTTCAACGTCTCCCCAATCTAGGAGGGTAAACCGTTGCAGCTGCTCGCACCCGCAGAAGGCACGGTTGCCGATGTCACTGAGTTCTGTCGGGATGACAACTTCCTGTAGCACAACACAATTAAGGAAGGCTTCTTTTCCAATCTGTATGAGGCGCGGTGGAAGCCATATGCACTGCAACGCTGCACAGTGGGCAAAGGTGGAAGAGAGCAGGGCTGTGATCTCTGCGCTCAAGAGGTTGACTTCCACTAGACTTTTGCAATTTTCACAGGCCCTCTGCCCGATGTTGTGAAAGTCATTCGGCAAGCACAGCTGCTCAATGCCTGCTCCACAGAATGCGCCTTCAGGCAGTGCTCGTGGTTTATTCGTGCGATCCATGTCAAAGGTGATAGTTGCAAGCGTGAGGCAACTCTCGAAAGCATATCTGCCAAGCTGTGCGCCTGGTGCCAGGACGCTGCTGTCCTCTGTTTCGCGCTTGACCCCAACGCTGCCTAGGGAACAGCACTCTGCAAACACCCTTTGTCCATAGTGGACACACCCTGGTGCAGCGACTTGACGCAGCACATAGCACCCCATGGAAGTCCCTTCCGCCAGACTGACGACCGAAGTTGGAAGCTTGACAATCTGTAATTGCTGGCAACTTTGCCAGGCCGCAATTCCTATATGTTGGATGCCAGTTGCCACTTCTACGTGTCGGATTGAAGGTGCTGCGTAGAAAGCTCTGTCTGCAATTTCCCCTCTCGGGTTGGCCGGGACACGCACTGCTTTGGGGTAGCCTTCGTTGCCGTCGGTCTGGAAGTGCCAGATGGAATGCCCTTCTACCATACAGGGACGAACTACTATTTGCAGTTGCGGCCGCTGCAGGAGCACCGTGCGGAATGCCTCTGACAGAGGTTGCTGCTCGCGAAGGTCGAGCAATTCCAATTCACACCCAAATACCTCTAAGTCAGAGACTGTAGGCAGAAAGCAAAGAATGTCGTCTTCCAGCTCTGCCACATCTTCATAATGGGCGAGGTTTGCTTGCATCGTATATTCCGTGCCAGCTACGGTAACCAACTCGAGGTTAACCTCATAGCGATCTTGGGGGGGCGGCATTGCTATGTAGGTGCTTGGTTTGCTTGAGCCAAACAACTGTGGTACAGTAGGTGTGTCCTTCGCAAGGTCATAGTGGCAACTAAGCCCCAATAGAGAAGGTGACTAAGGTCACCCATCTCGTGGCGGAGGTTGCGCGACACGGAGGCTGTTGTTGTGTGGGGAGACTCCTGATGAGGACTACCCTACTGCCACCACCCGTAGGACCACCCTGAGGGCGAAGGCGGGGGGGGAGGCTTGCTGTGCCAGGAAGACCCTGCTGCAGTTGAGGAACTTCCCGCTTCCTTAGGGGGGTCAGTGCGGCGGGCTTTGTTACTTGGATCGGTGGTTTCCTGACTGTAGCCCATGTGATCCCTAAGTGCCTGCTTATGGCTCGCGAGTTGGAGCCTGAACGTGGGGTTCCCAGTGAGCCACCCGCAGAGCTGATCCCATTTATCTTCGGAGTAGTGAGTCGTGCCATATTGGTTGTAAGGACGATCTGCCATCTTCGGAGTGAGAGGATAGCCTTTGCAGTAGTACTCACTGAGGACAGAACTAGGGACCTTAGTCAAGCTGAAACGGGTAGATAGCATGTTCCACCCTGTGCGGGACATGGCAATTCTGAGCCCGGAGGTCAGCCATTGTGCGACCACTGCGCTTTCTGCGCCGATGTCCCCTTGCTCGAAATTGCCTAGCGCCGTTGCTAGTCTAGTGTAGCCTGTGCCAAACCTTCCATACCCCTTGGCAAAGGCATAGCTGGGTTCAGCGTTCATGGCCTCGTCCTCTGTGGCTTCGTCTGCTTCGTCTGCCTGCGTTTCTGCCATTCCCACCGGCACTGGGAGAGCTAGTCGTGGCGACCGTTCTGCTGACCCGGTGTCGTCTGAGGCAGAGTCTTCTTCTGCTGGCAGATCAGCTGTGGGATTTCTGGCTGTTGCCAAATCTCTCCACCCGGGGACTTCAATGCGCATTCGCAGTTGCAACAGGGAGGGGAAAGCGAAGGCTTGTCCCAAAGACGGGTCAAGGGCTCCACTAGAGTACGCTCTTTCGGCCCAGGAAGTAGTCGGCATGCGGGGGTATCGATCATAAACACTGTCTTTGGTGTGCACTCCCACTACGATCAATGGGTTGTCTTCAGCCCCCTCTTCTTTTGGCCGATATCCAGAGCCCCCCTTCACCTCTGCTGGCTTGAAACCCTGTTGCTCCATGGCTGTGACCAGGTCAGGCAGGATCTGGACTGGTAGATAAACAAAAAGATCGTTGGTAGGTAGCGTTTGTTCTCCATACTCCATCCCCCTGACGAAGGACATGATGACAGTGCGCATGAAGGTGAGGGCATCTACATCTTTTTCTTTTGTGGTCTGCGATTTTCCTTCCCCAGTTTGGGCTGCTCCTGTACCCTGATCTCTATGTTGATTGTCAAAAGAGCAGCACCTCGCAATAAAAGCTAGGAGGCCATATTGCCAGAAACGAGGGTTCGCATAGAGAGCGAGCTGCTTCTGTGTAATGAAAGGGCATGCTGGATGCCCATTTCTTACGAAAGCAAAGAGATTAGACAGAGGGGCAGCGAAGGCTCCACTGATGAGGAGAAGATCGCCGATGTAGGCCTGGTTGATCTGATCTGGAATGTCTGTAAACGAGGAGCCATGGAGTGCTTGTTCAGTCACTCTCCTCCAGAGGAACGTGCGGACAAGGCGGTTGATTTGCTTGCTGGAGACAGCAAGCCTCGCCATCGGCCATTCTCTAGGCAGGTCGCTGTTGATCTGTATTGAGGGGAGCGGCACCTTTTGCCCGTGAGCTTCTCTGGTGGTTCCTGCTGCCTTTTGATAGTCGTACAAAATCTGCATGGCTCTCTGTTCGGATTCCAGCTGGAGATCAGTGTCGGCTGTGCCTCCGCGCTCTGCTTGCTCTTGATCACTGACAATATCAATTTCTGTCATGGCTTGTGGGCGCTCTTGCGCTGAGCCAGGGCAGTTAGGTGGCGTCTCTGGGTTTCTGCTAGCTGGGGTCTCCTGCCTTTGAGCGCTTCGACTGGCTAGATCATTTAGCGTGGCCGGCGGTTGCGCATGTTCTGGAACGCTGTCGAGCGGTTGCCTGGATGTTGAGGCAGGTGATTTGCGTGACTTCTTTGGTTGTGCTCGCCCAGTATGAGCCTTAGGCCCTGGTCTTCGCTTGATTGGGGACTCAGAGAAGTGCGACCCGGGGCTATCACTGGGATGGTTCACGTTCTGTGGGGGTATCGCACTCCTTGCATCATCGCCTGCCGTCCGCATGTCCTTTTGCGCGGGACGTGCAACAGGAGAAACAGGACGATTGCTAAGGCAATCACCCGCTTCTGTGGAAGAGCTGCTGGCACTATTATTATCTTCCATGTGGGCATCATCATCCTCTGGTTGCTCTGTGCTCGGGACAGTGGGCGACTCAGATGGGGAGCTGTGGACCAGGACGACATCTTGTGTGGCTTCCTCAGCCATTGCATCATCTGTCTCTGCAGGAGAGGATGGCATATGTCCTTCTTGAGCTTCATGTTCCTCGTTGTCTGGGTCGCGATCAGAGACAGAGAGGACCCCAGGCGGCAGACTTTGCCGAGGCCAGTAGCAGCCATGCACTAAAAGGCCTGGTCGCGATGGCAGGATGAGATCAGAGCCTATGGCATCCAAGACCGGCTGCGCTCTCCATGCATCATAGAAGTACACACGGTGCAGAGCTTCGAAAGCATAATCCTGTGCACTACGCTGCTCGCGCATGCTCGGCGTCGGTTGATAGCGTAGGGAGCTTCCTACGCTGCATCGTCGCTCTGGGCCCGAGCTGTTTTGGAGGAGTCGCCAATGTTCTGGCTGCTGCCCATCTGCTATGACCAGCCACTCTGGCTCCATCGAGGCATCTGCTGCATATCCACAGACGAGGTCATGCAAGACAGTGCCACCAGGCAGGTAGGGCCCTTCGACGAGGCTGTTAATTTCCGCTTTGGTTAGATGCGTAATTGTGGCTAAGACGAGGCGCAAGCGCCTAACCTTACCGTGATGGTGTTCTACGAGACAGACCGGCAGGGGGCCACACCACATAGGGTGAGGCAGGAGCCTGTTGGAAAAAGGTCGTGGCCTGCTCAACTTGTGTGACTGTAAGGTCCAGGGAGCCTGCGATGTTGGGCTCTTTGTTGCTGTCATTGGTATGTATCGTCTGGACACCATGCAGAAGGGCTGCTGGGACTTGCAGGGCCCCAGGCATCCCTTGCATATTTAATGGACCTGCCAGGATGGTAAGGTCGGTGGCTCGGCTGTCGCTTGAGAGCTTGGGCCTCCAAGTGCGAGGACACGCAAGGGAGGGAGTAGCGCTCGACCTCAACCAAGCGACACACTTGGCGCAGCCAGGGGCGCTCCCCTTTCCACACCATGCACGCGACGGTCGAACCTAGGACGAAGGATCCACTTACCGGGTGACGAGGAAACCGAAACCATTCATTTCCCGAGTGGATCCACTCGCCAACGAGTGACGTGGGGACCGCGAAGGGAACCCATTCATTTCACCCGAGATGATCACCACAACAGGGACGTGGAGACGGCAACCAAGAAGCCACCACGCAAGATAATCACCATTAATCCAAGGACCAACCCGCACATGATGCCCCCGAAGGTTCCCAGACTCCCGACCAACGCAAAGAGGCCTCAGAAGGCAAAGCGAAGGTCAGGAGAAGTCAAACCAAAGAAGGAGTGGTTAGACTTGGACACCTTTTCAGTGTCCTCGGTCCCAACGGAGCACAGCTCGAACTGCCTGCCAGTCCTCACTGTGGCCAGACTGTACATTGAGCCCACTCTCAAAGGAGAGAGTGGACCGGTCGGTGACCCAGTTGTCGACTGCTCAAGAGTGTTGACCTCTGTAACACCATGATTGAAGAAATTCCGGAATTCACTTTTGGCCACTGCACTAGCCTTAGGGAAGTCTTCCTACCGGCAACTCTCCATACAATCCGAGTTAAAGCCTTTATGAACTGTGCAGCCCTTGTTGAGCTTGCCATTCCGCCCTCTCTCAAGTTTTTTTTGGAAGTAGGGCTTTCTTGGATTGCACTGCCCTTCGGAGGCTGGTCAAAATGCCCGGAACACGCAAATGGCGAGGGGTTTATGCGGAAGAAAATGCTTTCGCCATCTGCTGTCAATTTTTCAGAGTCTGGGTGCGAGCCTTAGCTCGGGTCCGGAGTAGGCCAGCAGTTGCGAAACAGTGCTCTTTTACACGAGCAACTAACCATAGTTGCCCTCCGTTAGACAGGGGAGTGAGTGCCCAGCTGCTGTCGGATGGAGAAGGGTCTCGTCCAGATTTTCCCTCAGGCACGCACTTCCTTGGGCTCAAACCAGTGAATCCTGCGCACAGAGCATGACTGAAGAAGTAGGTGGAGCCAGTCCATGGCACAGCAGGGGAAAGCCAGGGGAACGGACGTTTGGTGTCAAGATTGCAGGAGAGGCTGCGTGGCGGTGCTGTCGACAACTGCAAATCGTCCACCTGCCAGACACAGCAGTCGGTCTTTTGCATGGTGCCTTCAGTAAGTGTCAAGTGCTACGTGTAGTGGTCGCCCCAAGCTGCAAGCATTTCGGCACCAAGGTGTTCGAAGAGTGTTGCTCCTCAACGCAGGTTGGTGCGGCACATTGCCCTAGCAATAAGCTAGCTCCCCAAGCCCAGCTAAGGCCTCGTGCCTTCAAGCATGCACGGCGTTGCGCAACATCAACTTGGGCATGTCAGAGTCGGTTACAACGTACCCAAACCGATGTTTGCCGGACTGCTGTTTTCAAGAGTCGGGCATTGTTGAGCTGGCGTTACCTACGAGTTTCCACAGGATAGGCTTTGCTGCCTGTATGAGCTGCCAGCAGCTGCAAATCGTTGATTTGTCCCAAACAGACGTAATTGAGATTCTAGGCTCAACCTTTGCTTACTGCTCGCAGCTGCAACAACTTTGCCTTCCCCGCATGCTGAGGACCATTGAGCAAGAAGCCTTTTACAAGTGCATTTCCCCAAAGGAGGTCTCTACTCCGCCATCCCTGCTGTACATTGCGAGGCATGCCTTTGCAGGCTGCACACATCTTCGAATAATCCTCAAGCAAGGAAAAAGCAGCACATGGCGAGGGACATATGCCCAGTCTAATGCTTTTGACAAATGCGAGCACTTCGACAAGCCCACGTGGCTTCGAGTCTTGCCGAATGATGCAAACGATCTTTGGCGAGAAGACTATCTAGACCCAGCACCAAAGACCAGCAATGCTTCCGAGGCAGGAGAGGAGCAAGGGCGACGTGGGCAGTGAGCTGAGCCAAGTGTCAGTATTCGAGCGCTAGGAAAGGATGATTTCCAGGCATATACGGCAAGAAAAATGCGCAGACACCAAGTAGAATCATGACCTCTTCTCGCCATTCGCTGCATAGTGAGCCGATAGGAGCGAGAGCCTTAGTTCTGTGTTCCTAAACGGCGGGTGGTAGATAGTGGCAATGAAGGATGCCCAGGGGGAACCTTAGTTCCCGCTGTTGATGTCCGACATTTCCAATTTTGTACAAAGAGGTACAGATATCATGCTAGGAGAGCTCAATGTTTCACATGTCTCACACGGGCCTTGCACGCACCAGTTCACTTTTTGCAATTACGCAGCGCCTCACTGACTCAAGTGACATCCCCTATTGGCACCGGTGTGTGCCGAAGGGTGTTGGGTCTGCCTCCCCACGGGGAGGTTGTGCCCGGTTCACCCTTAGCTGCAGGCTTCTCTCGCTAGGAATTGCCGCCGTGTTTGAATTCTGTCTGGCAGCATGTGACTGGTCTTGTATGCGCCACCGGTTGAACGGGTTGTGCTGCAAGTATGGTCTTTTCCACGGATTGCTGCTTAGATCTTCGCACATTTGGTTGGCCTGATGACAACCACTGCTGGAGCATTGCGAGACACCTGACCTGCAAAGTGACCTTGTTTTGCCACACTGTGGTGTGGCCGCTGGTCACCAACACTTGGTAAGGAAAGTCCGTTTGAAGCCTCCTAGGCGGCTTTCCATGAACACAGCTTGCGCTGCAGTCCTTTTCTTTTGCGAATTCAGGCCCATTAATTGCCACTAGTCTCAGTTTCACACGTTTCACCTAGTGTAGAGGGAAGACTACAAGATGGTGGAGTTTCGGCCTGCGGGCTTGGGTGTTTGGTTTGGGTTGGTTTTGGGGCCTTCGTTCCTTTCTCCACCATCTGTCTGTTCTTCCCTTCCTTCAACGATGACCTGGGCACCATGCCCACACGGCGTCCGTACTCGTGGAAAAAAAAAGTCGACAACTGTCACAAGCGTGCGCTCCTATGGCTGCAAAGTGCTTTGGGAGAGCAAGTGTGTAGATGCCCGTAGAGCTGAGGCAGCCCGGTGCGAGCTCTCTGGTCCTGTCTTGCAGGGTTGACCCTTTCGATTCAGATCGGGGGGATGGAAACTCACTCAAGGTGACCTCAGCAAGGTTGATGCACCCTTGGAAGAGGTATTGCCCGAAGTTGGCTTCACCATTGAACACGTTTACAGCCCCACCCGATGCACACACACGCTGCAAGGAACAGCATTCCGAAAAGGCTTTGCAACCAAAGTCGCGACAACCCGGAGCCAAGACACTATTTAGGAGCTTGCAGTCCCGAAAGACATTATCTGCAATGCCTACCACTGTGGCCGGCAGCTTGACAATGCGGAGTTGCCGGCAATCTTGCCACGCCTCTGCACCAATGAGCCTGATCCCTGACTCGTCGCAGGCGTGGAACACCTGCAAAGGCCCATTCTGGGACAATTTCTTCTGGGTTCATAGGGACATGAACAGCTAAGGGGACTTGATCAATAGAATAACCTCCGAGCTGTTCTTGTTCTGGCAGGGCAACACTACAGTTCCTGAAGACAATGGTGTATTCTTTACCTTGCTGCAACTTATCCCAGATTGGGTCCTCAAGGTAGGTTTGCGTGGTGGTTTGTAAAAAGTCAATGACGCACCCAAAAACTTGGAGGTCAGTGACCGAGGCCAGATAGTCCATAACCTGGTCTTCTAAATCTGTAAATCGGTCGAACTTGGCAACACTGAGAGAGACCTTAAAGGTTACACCCGAAAGCGTAGTCAGCAGCAGGGGGCATTCCATGACTGGCTCCTTTTCGATGGGAGTGCTACTTTCCACGTTCACCCAAACCAACAAACGACAAGCAACCGACCAACCAAAAAGAATGGTTTAGCGCGAAGTACACTTGGAATGCCTTGGCGCAAGTGTGGAGCGCGCCGTTTGAAGAAGCGCCTGGACTACAATGTTAAGGTTGCGTTTCGTGGCTTTCCGTTGGTCTTTGTGTTTTCAAGCAAGTTCCTCACTCCGACCCAATTGAAACTTTGTAAAACGCAAACGGGGTGTCGGCAACGCGCATTGTAATAGAGGGCCCGAGCGGTGCAGAAGCGGCACCGAGGCGGTACCGCGCATTGTTTAAGAGGGCCCGAGCGGCACCGAGGCGGTGCCGCGCATTGTAATGGAGGGCTCCAGCGGTGCCGAGGCGGTGCCGCACGTTGTAATAGAGGGCCCTAGCGGTACCGAGGCGGTACCGCGCATTGTAATGGAAGGCCTGAGCGGCACCGAGGCGGCACCGCGCATTGTAACAGAGGGCCCGAGCGGCACCGAGGCGGTACCGTGCATTGTAATAAAGGGCCCGAGCCGTAATGAAGTGGCACCGAGGTGGTATCGCGCGCTGCAATAGACGGTCCGACCCAACCCAGATTGTAACCGCAAAAAAAAAGCCTTTTGTTGTGGTTTTTGGGTTGTATTTGTGGTCCTTGTTCTTTTCTCCACCATCAGACTGTTTTTCCCTCCTTTCAACGATGACCTGGGCACCATGCCCACACCGCGTCCGTACTCGGGGAAAAAAAGATTGTAACCGCAAAAACCCTGTATAGCGCGTTGCAAGGGCGAATTTGAACGTTGAGGCTAAGATGGAACCGGGACCCGGGCGGAAGCCTGGCGTAGCTTGCAACAAACATGAAGGACGCGAGCTCAAAACCTCAACAATATCTTTTCAAAACCCCATCCTTCACAACATGCATCAAACAACGACGTCAAATAAAACGAAACAAGGTTTCCTTGCCATAGTGAACGACCAGAGATGGCTCCTGTGAACATACGCAAACATGACAGGCTCCACGGCGCCAACTTCGCTCAACATCCCACCCTTCTTTCCTCTCATCCAAAATTAAGACAGACCACAAAATACGAAGAATGGGTTCACAACGTTTGGTCTCAGGTCCAGCAATTCTCAACTCTCACAGGTTTTCCAAACTTTTTGCTCCTTCAAGGGTTCGAAAAAAGTGATTTTTCTGGACACCAGTTTGGGGTCCAAAAACTCCAGCAAAAACCGGTCCCGCCACAGAGGGCCTTCCCAGTTTGCTGACGATGGTGATTCCATCCCTCCCGAAGGGAGGTCACCTTTGCACCTCTTAGCATTCAGGAGTGTGATTGAGGTACTCTCTGTTTCAAAAACACTGAGATGCAAAATGTCTCCTGTTGCGTGCAGGCCCGGGTGAAACTTGTGAAACGTGGACCTATTCTAGCATGGTACTTGTGCCTCTTTGCACAGCAATGGTCATGGCGTGGCCGCTGCAAGGAGACAAGGTTCCCCCTGGCAACCTTCTACACCATTCTCCACCACCCGCCTCTTAGGAAAGCTAAGGCTCTCATTCCTACAGGCTCACTGTAACGTGGTTACAGGAGCCGAAATGATGGCTTAGCCTGAGCTTTGACCTTCCTTCGGGGGGATGGCATCACTTTCGTCAGCGAACCCCTTTCGTTGTCTCTGCCCCACTGTCTGACAATCGACATGCCTCTCGTCTCTGGCGTGCAATCAATTGAAAGGGTTGTGCTACGAGATGGGCCTTTTTCCACGGCTTGTCAGGCAGAGCAACACCTGATTCCTCTGGGCAAGGATCAGACTGGCTGAGAACAAACAATGGAGCTCTTGCAAAGCACCCGCTCATCACTTTCGCCGCTCGAAGCAGTGGCAGTTTTGTGGGTGGGGCGAAGCCCCCTTTGACAGGCTCCGCTGCACTCCCTCTTGTGCTGACCATGCCAACCGACTTTTGTGGTGAATTCAGGCCCAAAGTTAGTTGGCAGCCAGCTTTTGCCATTTTGCTTTTGTCTCACCCTCGTACAGAGGAAACACGTTTAGATGAGGGGGAATCGGCCTCTGGCCTTGGTGGCTTTTTGGTTTTTGGCGCTTGTTTTTTTGATTTGGTGGGTTTTGCTTGGTTTTGGGGTTGCTTGTGTTCTTCCCCCTCATCATGTTCTGTTTCCTTCCCCTTCAATGATGACCTGGACACTCCGTCCACACGGCGTCCGCACTCGTGGAAAAAAACACAGAGACCCACACACTACCTCAACTCACTCGACTTGACACTTCACACTGAACACTCAACAGACAACTCACACTCTGACTTCCCACGTGATGAAAAATGTTTTTGGGCCACTCGTCGTCCAGTTGTTTTCTGTTTGGTGTTGGGTTTGGGGTTTTGTTTGTTGTTTTCTTTTGGCTGTTTTGGTTTGCTTCCCCTTCAATCTGCAGTGTTTCCTGTCCTTCCACGATGACCTGGGCACACCGCCCATGGCGTCGGCACTCGTGGAAAAAAAGAGAAGAATGCTCTTTGTGCACTGTGGCTCAGCGTGCTTGTGCAGGAATTTGCTTTTTGGAAATGCTTTGGAATGCAAGAATTGCAGCTGCCTTTGGCTTGAGGTCTTTTGAAGTTTTGGGCTTTGGTCGTGCAACTCGCTTTGTCTAAGCCATGCCGGTGCTGACTTCTGCGTTTGGGGCGCAGAATGTGATGGGTCAGCAATTCTTGGTTTGGTGCAATCTTTTGGTGTTGCCACAATTCTGTCCAAGAGGGCGCCAGTGGAGTTTTGGAGGCAACGGGAAGAGATACCAGCACTTGATGTGCTCAAACAAGCTTCCAGTGCAAATGAGCAAGAGCGGAGACGAAGAAGAAAGAACACCCCACCAAGCGCTGTGGGCACCAGATGTCCTGGAGGGTTCGAGGAACTCTTTCCCACTACCTTCCGCACTGTGTCAGTTCCGCTCAGTATGTCCACTTTCTTGTATTGGTTCTGCTCTGACTGCCCACGTGGACAGATGCAGAAGGAAGTGGGCTTGAAATCGCTTCGTGGCCGTGGACGAGACATTCTTTGTCAAGAAAATGTAACTCAGCTTGCTGAAGCATTTTTATTGCATTCGTCAGCATTTTGCAAGTCGATGTTTGATGTCAAAACTTATCCAAGAGTTTGCGGACATGTTTAATGCAGATTCAATTAACATCAATACTCACAAAAGTACAAAATTGTGATTCAGAGTTTTCGGCTGCGACAATCTCAACATGCTGAGTCGAATCTTCGACCGCCTTCAGGCTCAGATGCTCAATCCATGTTCTTGCGTGCATTACATTGCAGTGTCTTCAGTTGACATTACTTCGCAATTGCCAAAGCATTTGATGTGTCAACTTCATTTGTTTTTCACTTTGGGCGCCCTCCTGCGAACGGAGAAGCCCGTTTCACTTTGGGTGCCCTCCTGCGAACGGAGAAGCCCTCGGCGCGTTGCCATCCACGCTGGCTTCGCCCTATTCGCACCTGGCCTTGAGTTGGTTGTCTCCCTGAGCCTCCTGACCATGGACGATCGCGATGTGACCGATCCCGAACGGTCAGGTGATTGCACCGGTCGCACGACGCCCTCGCCGTGAAAACTTTGCTTCTGCCATCGTCCGTGAATCTCCACAGTTCTTTCATGGGGGGTCTTAATGGTGAAGATTCTATTCGTTGTGTGGAGTTCATCGAATCATGTGAGGCAGTGTTTTGTCACATTTTGCATGCCTTTCAAACCCATTTGCAGTCAGGGGGTTCCAATGGTGAAGATTCTATTTGTTTGTGTGGATTTTTCCCGAATCATGTGAGGCAGTGTTTTGTCACAATCAGTTCATGTGTTGGACATTTGTGCATTGGAAGTGTTGTGGAACAATGGTTCCTGTCTTTCATTGAAGTTTGAATGCGTGCACATCTGATGAGTTTGAATCATTTACACTTGTGAGTGTAGCTTGCGGTGTTAGTCCATGGATGGACCATGAATGTGTGTTCGTGAATGCACGGCTCACAGCTGCCATGGGGCAGGGGTCAAGCCTGCAAGGGCGTGCTTGACGTGGGCCTGACTGAGGCGGAAGATTCGCCTTATGGGCACGAAAGTGCCAGAGGAGACCAGTCTGTGACATGCAAGTTCGAACCTGATTGCAGCTCACGAATCTTGCATTGGACTCTTCTTTGTAGCCGTTCATGGATTCCAGGCACCCGGAGATGTCAGAACTTCGTCCTACGATCCTTCCCTTCGATGCCTGGAACTGGACACAGCGCATGTTTCTTGATGAACGCCATCTGGTCTTGTCAGATAGCCCGAGGGGTTTAAGAAAGCGCTGGGTTCAGAAGAGAAGGACTTCTGATGTCATGCGGTCTGACGCATTGAATGAGATTGCCATTAGGTCCTCCGATTCACAGGAGTTGCCAAAGTTAGGATTAGAGTACGAGAAGACCATCAGCGCATATGGTTTGAAAGCTCCCGCGGAACAAGGTCTGTCTACTAGTGTGGTGCTTGCATCATGTTTAACTGTGTATCCTTGCATTCATCAGCCTTTCAACACTGGTTGGAAGGCCTCCATTGCTGCTTTCTGTGGGTTTGATTTAGAGAAACTCTCTTCTTCTCTTGTTTTTGGGACGATGGTCCCACCCGTATTGAAGCTTGAATGCACACATGTTGAACGAGTTGGCCTCTTACGAGGGTGAGACGACTCACGGTGTGGGTTCATCGATGAATCACAGTCGTCTGCTCGTGAATGCACGGCTCACAGCTGCCGCGGGGCAGGGGTCTGGCTTGCAAGGGCAAGCCTGCCACGGAGGGTGGGACGACCTGCTTGAGGCGGAAGATTCGCCTTATGGGCAGGGTAGTGCTGATGGATGCCAGCTTGTGACACGCAGGATTGAACTTGTGTGCAGTTCACAATCTTGCCTCGACTTCTTGTTTTGTGACCCTTGATGGAGTTGAGGCGTTCAGAGATGTCGGAGTCTCATTCTCCACTCCCGCCTTTTGATGGTAGTGCTGAGCTCAGAAGAGGAGAATCTTCGATGTCATGCAATCGACTGCTTTGATGAGACCACCGTGTGTGTCCCACAGATTCGCAGGAGCTCCCCAAATCCGATTCGGGTCTAGAATTTGAGAAAACCATCAGTGCTGCCTCTCGGAAGAGTAGGGAGAACGCTTGAAACTGCTTTGGGAATAAGCCCCCTTTGCTTTCATTTTGGGAATGACAAATCCATCTCAGCCAACCAGCTACATGTGTGTTTGTGCCGACACCGTTGCTACCGTTCACTTCGCCTTCGTCTTTGGACCGTGCCCCCGCCAAATGCAAGTTTGATGACAGTGGACCGCAACCTGCAACATCGTGGTGCATTCATGTTACTTGTTCCCATGAGGACGTAGTCAGTCCGCATCAGGACAAAGGGCACGCGCAATAGGAAGGTGGTATAAGCTGGTGGAGAGTTTCCCTAAGCGTCTAGCACTGGCTGGCAGTTGTTGTGCGTGAGATCCCACGGTTCACCTCAGTGCACGCAAGGCCTCGTTGGATGATATGTTCGGAATGAAGTCGGCTGGGACTTTAAACACGAGGGTTGCATCATCGAGGAGGTATGTGACTTGGCGTAGGAAGTTCGGTCATCAGCCTTTTTCCGAAGTCCAAGCCCACAACATATGAACATGTCAAATTGTGGATAGTTGTGCTGGTGCATCAGCAGCTGCATCTTCGGAGAGGCCTTCAACTTTGCCATCCACATCGTAGGCTTTGAGATTGACGCACCAGTACCCGAATCAAAGCGTATACATGTTTCCTGCCAGAAACAGCTGGCCAAGAAGAGTTCGTCACATGGGCCTCACCACTTGGAGTTGATCAAGTAGAGATGTTGGAGGAGTTTGCTTGTGAAGCGCCCGACGCCTATGATCGATTCGCTGCAGACTGTTTGATCTTGGACCTGTTGGTAGGTGCAGTTAGTCCGATGTTACCTGGGTGTAATGCCTTGACCTGAGCGACCCCTGCTTATTGAATTTGGGATAAGCATTCACCAAAACGGCCGGCCTCATAGGAGAACGTAACATGTTGCTCCCCATCATTGTTCCATATCCCTGAGCGAACATCTCTGGTTGAGTCTTGGCTGTCAGCGGCTGAAATCCTTGGCGTCGACCTGGACCAGATGCCGTTGGGGCCTGTCCTTCCTGCCTTGGACACAAAGGCCGCGCAGTGAAGGTAGCTGTATGCAGTCGCGAAGTCATGCAACTTTCGAGTGTGATCCGGAAGCTAAAGAACAGAAGATCAGTTCGCATTCCCTCGAAGCCATTTGCCTGTCCTGGGCCGCAAGGCTGGCGTGCTGCTTGAACATCGTGAAATTTTTGGCAGGCGCAGTAGGTCAAATTTGACTACAAGTGCTCTAGTCGACGCATTTATGAGGCTGCGCGCTTGATGTCTTCAAAGACATGCTTAAGAAGATATCTCTTGGAGAGTTGGTTCCTGATGCAGTTAAGGGTGCCAGGTGGCCTGATTTGGGGTAAGGGCCGCTCATTGACATCACCACCCTCGAGGCAGAGTCAGGACACGTCAAGCATGAATGCAGCAACATCGCTCAGGACATTGTGATCGAAAGCCTAGGACGCACAAGCCTCGCACGCCCGTGGGCGGCCTGCGGGACTACCGAGGGACCACCCATTTCGGTTGAGCATCAACTAGAGCCAGGATACGATCCATGCATTAAGAATGATTCTTTCAGATGACGACGCATTTTTCACCTTGTTTGGACCGCCTCCTGACTTGCTGAACCATCTTGCCGGTGTCTTGGCCCCACCGGTGGTTCCTGTTCCATGACCTGCGAGCCATAGATCAGGCTTTATCAAGTGTTGGTTTGCTGTTGGGGCCTGAAGACCTTTTTAGGCTCCCAACAATTGCGCGAACGGAGAGTCATGTTCATCGGCGTCGTTCATTGTGCACTAATCGTTTGAACTTGACAGTCTTGGTTTGTCTCGACGCATTACCTAATTTTGACTTCTGGAAATTCATACATTTGTGTATTAGTGGCTCGCGAGCACCAGGCTAAGACCGTGACTCCCTCATGACCACGTAGATTGACTCCCAGGCAGCTTTAAAGGCCCGGGTCAATGAACTTGACACGCAAGCAGAAGTTAGACTCACGGCTTCAACACGCTCAGTACTTTAGCCTTTTGCTGCCAAAGCTCACCTGAACAGCACATCACCGATGACCAGCGGTAGGACTCTCTTAGCAACCTTGCATTGACTCGGGTGCCATTGACGCAACCTGCCATACTGAAGAGGCTCATCTTCGATGCCCCCACTTCGATCCCCCCACAGTCTAAAAGACAAGGTGGAAGCAACTAGTCAGGCACCTGTGCAACAACTCAATGCTGCAGATCGGGATGACCAAAAATCCAAGCAGGCGGCATGCTTGGCAGGGGTTCGCGTGAAGGGCGAACTCGAGGTTGCGCATTGTGTGATTGACGCTGTAAATCATCAGATGGAGCAGCGGCAGCTCAAGTATATGCCCCCGCCCTAGTGCATCAGGCGAGAGACTGAATTGACTGGTTCGAAACACCAGCAGCGGGTTATCTTTGACGATGGACCCTGGTGGTTAAAGACTGACGCAAGTTCGGATCCACCAGCTTTGCACGTCCTCCAGAGTGTGCTCTCGCCTATGATGCGTGCAACATGTTGGTTTATGATTTGCCCATGGACTGGGCTCATTATTTGTTTGAACATCTTGATCGGGACAGTGCAGACTACTTGACGCCTGCTCTGAGCAGATCGTCAAGCTTGGACGTAATGGCTGAGCAGCGTCACGACCTTGGCACCCAAGCCGATGGACACCTGCCTTGGATCAGCTATTGGAAACCCTGATGACACATCCTGAGGTCGTCTTTTATCATTGCCCTGCACTCACTGCCAGTCTTCGCGCACTTGGTTTGTGCCAGAGTTTTGAACTTAATCACTCATTCCCAAGGCCGTTCGCGGCCCAATTTGACCTTTGCATGGTCCAACGCCTTGCGGTCTGCAGTATCCAGATGGCTTACCTCACCTGGCTGGTGCCCATACACTCGGGTCACGAGCGTGGGGTCATGGCCACTGGGGAGAACTGCCCTGCGCAAGCAACACGCCTTGCAACATGAACTCCTGACTTGGGGTTTGGTATACACCGCCAACAGTGGCACCTTCTCGACCTCTTCAGACGCCGCCTCCCCCGAGGATTGCGTGATGCAGTCGCTCACATTGTGGCTGACAAACTGTTCAAGTCAAGTGTCCATGCTCACGTTCGGGTCGCAGCTGGTCATCCTACGCAGGCCAGCAAACTGCCTTTGTGGCTCCCTGCGATTCCGCCTTGACCACATTCCAGACCACACATTCTTTTTTTTCTCAGCCACTCCGCTCACTGATGGGGATTCGGGGAGCAAGAGTGGAGCAGATAAGAGCGAGGCAGACAAAATCAGTCAAATCAACTCAAATGCGAGGCAGACAAAATCAGTCAAATCAATTCAAATCCGCTTTCATTGAAAGGTGGAAATTGGCAATGAAGTGGCAACCTGACGATTTCGTGCAAATCAACTCAAATCCGCTTGCATTCAAAGGTGAAAATTGGCAGTGGAGTGGCAACCTGATGATTCGCGCGGGAGGCCTGCAAGCTTGGGCATCCCTTTGGATCCATAGCATTACTGCCCCAAGAAACTCGGGATGTAATCAACGTCCACTTGACAGGAATTGGCAGGACGTCATCTGTGACAGAGTTGAGTGGCGCCGCAAGTGGACCAAAGACCCACTGGACCTTCAGAAAGAGGAGAACGGCTTGCGTGTGAACTGCCACCCCGACAGTCGAGACACAATCCATGGGAAACGCTTGTTGCTGTGGCGCCACATGCTCTTGGGCGTTGGATATGTTGATGCAGACCTTCCTTGCAGTCCTTGAAGGGTTTCGACATCGTGGACGAGGCACAGGATTGTGGAGCATTCCCTCGATCCTTTGTGCCTGCGTCGCTGTAGGTCGACGGCCTCACGGCATTGGCGTATTCCCAATCAAAGTCAACCTTGAAGAACATGAAAGCTTCAGGGGATCATGTGATTGACGCGGGTGTGTGGTCCAAGACTTTGGGTGAGGCTGAGAAAGGGTGGCTTGTTGGGCCACTGTCCGCTCAGGCCATTAGCTCGCCACAGAACTGCACCTTGACCCGCAGATTTGGGTTGTTCAGGTGACAGATGACTGCGGAGATCTCAACGTCAGATCGATAGACGACTCCACTGCAGCCTAGTGAACAAAGCGGTCGCCACCAACGGGAAAGTGCAGGCGCATACTTTGGATGTGATGTCCGTCGCCCCGTCCACCTGGACGAAGCTTTCTGTCGATAGGCATGCCGGTTGTGGTCGCTTGTTGGGAAGACTTATGACCTCAAATCTGCATACCGCCAATTGCCACTGAGCCTTGAGATGGAGTGCTTCAGTTACATCGTGGCCGGGCGTCCAAAGTCTGACAAGGCGGCGGTCTTCCGCCTGAAGGAGGACGCTCCTGGTCACTTAATGACTGTTGCTGGCTACTCCGTAGGCACGTCGAAACCTCGTCAACGAATTCCTTGGAGTTCACCCTTAATTTGGCCATTGGTTGGACGGTCGCCCTGGTTGGACGTTCGCCCGCGGTGGAGACGAGGCCACACACACGTCTTGTACCGTTCAGGTCCTTTGAGCCTTGAGTTGTTTGGGGGGTGCCCCGAGGTGTGGTAGGGATCAAGAACACGGAAAGCCGCACCTAGGAATTGGTGGGCACTATGGCCCTATGTCTCGAAACATTGAAGCTTGATGGCCAACGGCTGTGAAAACTGCGCGGCCGACTTGGGTTCGCTGAAACCGTGTGTTTGGTCATACTGGCATGTTGGTCTTGAAAGCCTTGACCCAGCAAATTCATGCTCCCGAGTTCTGATCGGACTTGTCGCATGCGACGTCTCCTGCCCTCCGAAGGTATACTAGGGGAAGTTGCAGGAGCCGAGGGGCAGATTGATTGCTCAGCATTCGGCATGGCCTCTGTCCGTCTTCACTGATGCCTTCTTTGAGCCTCCGAAGGCTCCAGAACCTCCAAAGGCAGGAGCCGGAGGAATGCTGTCCGGCGAACGGGCTGAGTTGTTGGCATGGTTTTCCTGGCAAATTCCCACTTCAGTGTCGGCCAACTTTATTGATGCTGGCGCGAAGCCCTTGATCTTTGAGCCCAGGTCTCTTGCAGTGTTGCTGGCTATTGAGTGCTGGCGTGACCATTTGTGCAAGAGACCGGTCATGTTCTTTGTGGGCAACGATAGTGTCCACGACTTCTTGAGTGCTTACGCAAAGAGCGATCAAGGTCAGATCGTCTTCAAAGCCATCCATCGTTTGGAGGAGAGCATGAGTCTCATGTCGTGGTTGTAAGGGCACCGACTTGCGCCGACCCGGCGGATGCGCCGTCGCAAGGAGAAGTGGCTCATCTCAATGGAGATGTCAGATTGCCAGACGCTGATCGTCGTGACTGCACGCGTCGCTTGATGTCGGCCACGCTCGGACGAGCAACGACGACCGTAAAGTAGAAAAGGGGAATGAGGACGGCCTCGTGAGACTCCCCAATGTTGGTCGCAAAAAGGAGTGCGTGGAGTTGCGCAGACGAAACGCCAACCGTGTCGATATTCGATGTGTTTTCGTCCATGCTCTTTAAGTCGGCTTGTACTTTTCAGTGTTCCATTGCG
>CAXAMN010002002.1:1073439-1109692 GCA_963970005.1 Durusdinium trenchii
GTGGGAAGAGAACTGTGTGAAGCAAACCCTTGTGAAGCAGGAGTGGTGGGAAAGAAACGCCTGGTGGAGCAGGAGTGGTGGGGAAGCACACCCTTGTCAAGCAGAGCTTTTGGAGAGAACAATTTGGAAGATAGAGAAGCGTTGGAAAACAGGTGGGGCAGGCACCACCAGAGCTTAGTTCCCACCACAGGACTTTTCCCACCAGAAACCTTTTCCTGCCTGAGGGTCGAAAAGTGCAGAGGCAGGGAAACACCAAACACCCACCAGAGGACATTTCCTGTGAGAGGACATTTCCCACCAGAGGACATTTCCCACCAAAGGGCCAGACCCACTACAGGCCAGTGAGCCCACAAGACAGCATTGGCAAGCACTAGGTAGCCGTCACTCTATGCACGATGGACGAAAGACAGCGCACAAGACAGAATCGGCAACCATCATCCGACAGATATATTGCGACTCAAGGAAAACAGCTGGGTCATCAATCGAAAACTTCAAACCGTCGAAAGATGAGCCCAACGGAGCCATACCGACAAGGCAGCGACGAAACAAGAGCGTATGTCGAAAGCGCACGCCTAGGGCAAACTTGACACCGCGAATTGTTCTCCCCCCAAGGGGGGGGAACACGAGGGATGCAACGGCAACATCCACCAACAGCTTTGCAAAGGGAAGTTGCAGAAAGGCATAGTTCTCGCATCTCTCCAAAGTCCACCGCGGGCCAACTCGATGGCCAAAGCGCATTCATCTTGTTGTTCCAAGTTCCAAAGTTTCCAGAGCACCTTGCTACTACCTGTCCTTTGTGCTTTCTTTCAAATTCCTGTGCCATTGGAAGCATTCATTGAAACGTGCAAGCCCCTAGTACTACGTGAAACAGTGAAACTCCGCTATCCTATGTGCATCATGCTGTACAGGCTGTACAATCTGTACCCATCCAGGACTACCACCAGGGTGGCAGCCTGGGCACTGTCTAGCCGCTCAGTATGCTGGCGCACTATTGGCTTAGCTTAACATTTCAATACCCCTACGCATTTCAGTATGGAATTCATCCACCCATCTGTCCTTGGCATTTGCCGGGAGGAAGCGAATCCATTTTGGTTTGTTGACAATTCTCAAAGGCATTGGCCCGAGCATAAGTTCCTCTCCAAGTCGTACTTTTGCCAGTTTTGTGGAAAATGCGAAGTTGCGTACAGCCTGCAAAGGCTCGTCGAGCAACGTACAATAAGGTAGGTGGGATACATACCTCTTCCAGTGCAGTACACTTGGAGAAGGCTTCTTGTTCAATTCTTCGCAACTTACCGGAGAGACTAAGTTGTTGCAGGTGCAAGCAATGTGCAAAGGTAGATCCCAGGATCTCCGTAACTTGGGTGCGGGAAAGATCTACTGACTGAAGCTGCAGACACCGCTCGCAGGCTGCAGGCCCTATCCAGTTGAAATCTGGTGGCAGGGAGAGCGAGACGAGCCCCGCCTCCAGGAAGCAGCACTCGGGTAAGCACCTGTATGGGTCAGTGGGATCATACTCAGTTTGTTCGAAGTTAAGATGCCGCAGCGCAGTGCGCTTCTCAAAAGCTCGTGGCCGAATTTGCGCCCGCGGGGCTAATTGATTCGTGGAGTCGCTGGCAATTCCTAGTTGCAAAAGCGAGCAGCATTCTTCAAACACCTTAATCCCGAACTGCTTGCACCCTGGCGCAAGCACAGTTCGGAGTGCATGACTTCTGCGAAAGACTCCATTCTGCAGGATAACTACTGTGTTCGGTAGGTGAACCACTTGAAGTTGCAGACAGCTCCTCCACACGGCTTCTCCAATGATGCGGATACCTGCTGCAACCTGGACATGCCTGACCTCCATATTGTGCGAGAAGGCATGTGGTAGCACTATGTCAGTGGCGCTGCGCGGGACTCGGAGGGCTCTGACTTTATTCTTCAGCTGCCCCTTATGTTCCGCTTCCATGAAAGACTGACGAACTACTAGGTTGAAGCAGTTATTGTCACGCAAGGTGTCCCAAATTGGGTCAACCAGGCGTTTGCGGGTGTCTTTGTGTATAAAATCAAGCTCACAGCCAAAGGTGCTGCTCTCACCAATGTAGGGGAGTTGCTGCAGCGCTGCATTTTCGAACTCATTGAGCCTGTCAAATTCCTGCAATTCTACTGTGAGCTGCATTTCTTCTCCAGCAAGGGTGATCAAGATGAGATGTATAACTAACGATCTTTCTTCGCTCCCTCGGGAGCTACATAGAGACATGAGGTCTTCAACCATTGCAGGAGCCCTGTGTCTAGATGATACTACTGAAGGCTTGAGCCCGGGAGCACTGGCAACAGCATAGATATACTGCCTCGCATGAGTGAAACAGGGGGCGACTATAGTCGCACCTGGGGACGACTACTTGGGTAGCCGCCCTAATGCGGTCCACACTCCTGAAGTACTATTCTCATGTGTGATGGCTAGGCGGGACCATCCAATCAGTTCCATCCGGGAGGATGTAGTGGAGCCACCATGGCTTGTGCTTGTCTAATGCATGACAGTCTGTGGGCCGCATAGGGGCGCCTCCAGGTGGTTTTCCTGCTTCTCCTGTAGGCAAGGTGTGCTAGCCGGCTGCAACCCCCAAAAGCCCGGTGTCCTATGTAGCGAATTTGTTCAGGAAGGGCGATACTGCTCAAGGCAGTGCACCCCACAAAGGCTTCTGCTCTAATTTCTCGCAGGCTGGGAGGTAGAATCACCTTTTGGAGACTTTGACAGTGCGAAAAAGTATGCATGTGCAAATGATTAAGTTTTGCGCTGGAGATGTCCACCTGGGAGAGTTGTTTGCAGTTTTCAAAAGCCCGATGGCCAAGGAAAATGGTCTCCTCGCCCAGCGTGAGAAAACTGCCATGAGAAAGACCACCAGGGGGGGACGATGGTGTGACTATGTCTGTCATTGCACATACGTGTGGAAGGGCAATCTGACTCAACTTGGCGCAGCTTTCAAAGACATAAGGCGCTATTACCGCTCCATTGGCGAGCCGGCAAGGTTTTTCGGTGATAACTCCCACTTTTTCTAGAGCACAACATTCTGAGAAAGGTCGAACACCGAAAAAGACACAGCCTGGCATGTCTGCAACCTCCAGAGCATAACACCCTTGAAAGGAAGCATATTCTATTGCTCCGACTGTTTCTGGCAGCTTGACAATTCTGAGCGATGGACAGTATCGCCACGCCTGCCGATCGATAGTATGGAACCCAGACTCCATTTGGACATGTCTGAGTCGTGTAAGCGAGAAGAAGGCTTTAGCCGGGAGGGTACCCATGTCGTTGACCGGAACCCTAATAGCTTTGGGAAGAGCTTCATACACGTCTCTCTGGAGCTGCTCTTTACCGCTACACGACCGGAAGCAGTCTCGCACTATCAGACGAAATCGCGTATTGTTCCACAGCTCCTCCTGTATCGGGTCACGCAAGGCGTGCTGGGAGTCTGCATCTAGGAGGGTCAATTCACACCCAAAGGTGTCTAACTGGCTGACCGCAGGCAGGTGTTCGACCAGGTAGTCTTCGAGCATTTCCCAGTTGTGATGGATGCTGAGTGGTACTACGACGCCGGGCGGCGGAACTTGGCACACAGTGCAAATGCATTACTTTCGACGTAAGGCCCTCGCCAAGTGGCCTTGTCGTCCAACTTGATGAGTTGTGTAAGCTGTTCACAATCGAAGAAGGCTCGGTGGGCTATATATTGCGAAGCAGGTGGGGTATATACTTCTTGAAGAGAGGTACAAAACATGAAGGCTTCTTTGCCAACTCGCCTCAACTTGAGTGGGAACCATATGTGCACTAGGTTCACACAGTGCGAGAAGGTAGACCCCCATATTGCAATTATTTCCGTGCTAGACAAGTCGACGAAGGCCAGGCGTTTGCAATTCTTGCAGGCAATCGGTCCTAAGAAATTGAAGTCTAGTGGGAGCTTTAACTGCTCAATACCTGACCCACAGAAGCTTGCCTCTGGGATGCACCGTCGAAGCACAGAAGCGGACTCCCCCATCTGCTCAAAATTAACATGGGAGAGCGTCAAACAGCTCTCAAAAGCCCAGGGGGAAATTTGGGCTCCTGGAGAAAGCTCATTTATTGCTGTGTCATTACTTCCGATATGGCGCAGCGAGCAGCATTCTGCAAAGACCCTACGTGCAAACTGGACGCACCCTGGAACCATGATGTCCTTGGAAAACTCCGTCTTTGAGGCAGACTACAGAGGGAGGGGCCAACGCAGCCAACACAGCCTAGCTAGCAGGCAGTATCCCAAGATACTGTCCTGACCAAGGTAGCTATTATCCTACTACTGGGTAGCGAGGAACCCTCCTTCATTGGGAAAGGGGAACACCCCAAGTGAAATGCCATAAATTGGCAAGTCTCAACTCTTGCTGCGGGCTCAAAATAGCTACAAGTCAAGACTCGATGCTGGCATTGCCTGCCCTTGGCCATGGCTAACATTCCGTTGCTACGCAGCGGGGAAGAGGATGAATTTGTGGGCAGCAGTCCCTGTCCCCTCCTCCTCACTACAATGCCTGGTAACGAGATACAGATCGGATCAACACGCTTCCACCGGATGGAGAGGACAGTGATGTCTTTGATGAGGAATTGCATAAAGGCGCACACTGACAGCCGACTCCCAGGCGGGCACCTCAGTGTCAGTCCTGCTGGTAGGGCAGGGCCTTGCTGCCTTCGTGGAAGCACAGCGCCAAGGAGGACAGATTAGTTAGCCAGATCTCAGGCGGGCACCTCAGTGTCTGTCCTGGATGAGTTTATAGTATACAGTATTTTCGGTGACGTAGGCGTAGTGCGTTTCGGTTTCACCTTGTTTCACTGTAGAGTTGGGGCATTGCATGCTTCACCCGGCAAACGCCTGCAAACTATTCGACAGCTTTCGTCTTTCGCTTGCCTTTCTGTGCTCCCCTTGGCAAAGCTGTTTGGGAAGCACCGTCGCAACGCTGTTGTTTTGACCGCTCCTCCTCCCCCGGGGGGGAGTTACAGCTGTCTCAAAAATCTGGCCATGTCCCTTGTTTGTGGCATTTGCACTGCTCTTTCGACAACTCGCAAGTCAACAGGCAACGCTGCTGGCCCTCTCGCATCCAATTGCTTGGCGCAATAGGATGACACCGCAGTGGTTTTCCGTTGTGTGCCTGTCCACTCTCCCACAAGCACACAGGGACCCGGCGACATGATCAAGGATGATCAAGCAAGCCTCTCGCCAGCCTCAATGGAAAGCAAACAGTGTGTACAGCTCTGCTCCTTTGAGTACGGCCAGGTGCCTAGCGCTACTTCAAGTGCGCTAGGCCATCATATCATCTTGCAATATTGCTTTCGATTACTTTCGATTGCTCTTCGATAGTCAATGTCCTGATGTACTGAGAGGCCTTTGGTGGCTAATTCGTGGCCCCATGTCTCACTCTCATCTTTTTGTCTCACCTTCGCATGACGTACCTGAGTTGCTTACTGCCAGGAAGTTCGCCTTCCGTTTGTTTGGTTTGGTTTGTGGGTCTGTTGTCTGGTTTGTGTTTTGTTGGTTGCTTTCTGTTTTGGTTCGGTTGTCTCTTTCCTGGCTGGTAACTCACTTATCCGTAGCACAAGATGACCTGTGCAATCTCTGCGCACATGGCGTCTCCACCCGTGCCAAAAAAAACCACGCGCCCAGGGCCGTGTGAAGAAAGCAACACCTTTGCCTTGTGCGCCAATTTTAAGTGCCCTAATTGGATTCATCCACTCCCTCCGGACGGAAAAGGCTCTGATGCCGATGAGGGGCCCTTGTTCCTGAGAACTAACAGTGCAATGAGCAACAGCTTTCGCCCTTGTACAGAGGGGTACACTCATTAGCGAGCTCCCAGGCGGCAACCTCAGTGCCTGTCCTGGATAAGTACATTGTTTTGCTCTCTCAGTGTAGTTTGGCATTGTTTTCACCTAGTTCACCGTAGAATCGGGGCCGTGCATGCCTTCAACGAAGAACCGCCTGTGACTATCACCTTGCCTTTTCGTGCTCGTCTCTTTGCAAATTTTGAGGCGCACCGCCGCAAGGTTGCTTGGTCGTTGCTTTGTTTCCCTCCCCCTTCCTCCATGGGGGGAAAGCTGCATCATGCAGCCTGCTTGTTCCTACAGCAAAGTTTGAGTGGTTCTTGGCAGTCCAATAAGTTGCAAATGAAGTGCAACCTGCGTTCAAACACGCACCATCAGCAGGCGGCACTGCCGAAGTTTTTTTGCGCGAGTGGAGACGCCATGTGTGCAGAGATTGCGCAGGTCATCTTGTGCTAGGTATAATTGAGATTTTGGCCAGGAAGACGGAACCAGGGAAACCGAGCAGAAACAAACCAAAGCCCCCAAACAAAACCAGAACACCCAAAACCAAACACAACGAGAAGGGGCAGACTTCCTGGCTACTCGCAACTCAAGTGGGTCTTGCAAAAGTGAGACGAAAGAGAAGAAGTGAGACATGGGGCTACGAATTAGGCAAAAGGCCTCTCAGTACTTCCGGACGACGCACCATCGAAAGCTAGCATTGCAAACTGCTGTGGTGTCTTAGTGAAGACGTGGCACAAGCATGGTAAGCAGGCCCAGTGTGACCGCTCCCTTCCGATAGCACAGAGACGAGGCGTGCTGGTCATGTTTCGTCACTACCCAGCTGCCCAAGTCTAAGTACCATGCCCAGTTTGTTCTCAGGCGAGAACCTTAGTTCTGTGGCTGGATCCCAGGCGAGTGCCTTAGCTCTTGTCCTGGGGGTGGGTCCGTACCCTGCCAGCCTTGTATATAGAGTACAGACAGCGCCGCAAATAGGTTTCACCCACGACCACGCCAGCCTGCGACCGAATGTCGAAGCCTTCGATCAGAACAAACAAGCGCAATGCATATTTGCCTTTACTCCTGTAGGCACAGGTGTTATGGAGTATGCTTATGCAGTGTTGCAATGGCTCCCTCTTTGTAGAGGGAGCACAAACGCAACACTCTTGTGCAAACTGGACCAGCAACAACAACCACTGTGCCTGGCACTAAACACAGGTCATAGCGGACACGCCAACCTCTTTCGCTTGTCACAGTAGAGAAGTGAGTTCGCTGTTTTGCACGGCCTGAACAATGTTGCACCTGCAGCTATAGTGGGGCTATGATTACTGCCCTACAACTCGCGAGCTTTGATCAGCAATTGGAGCACTGATTTCAATAAGTGCTCACGCAGAGGCCTGGTTTTTCAGGCCCACAACTGCCCTCGTCGAATGAACAAGCAAGAAAGATTTACTGTGAAGCTCATAGTAGAATTCAATGCCCAAGTCTAAAGCAGTCATAGCTCAGTCTCACCCTTGTTTCACCCCGCATGTACAGAGTTGAATCTCTTGTTTCCCCTGGTTTGCTCGGTGTTTTTTGTTTGCTTGGTGTTTTTGGTGTGTTTTGGGTCCTGCCTTTCTGTTTGTTGGTGACTACTGAGAGGTTCAAACCTTAGTCAAAGATGACCTGTGCACCATGCACACATGGCGTCTCCACCCGTGCAAAAAAAAGGTTTCGTCGGCGAAATTTATCCCGCCGGGCGAAAAATAGTGCAAGTTTCGATTGTTTCCGCGGGTACACGACAAAGGTTTTGTACCGCTGGGTGTTCCACTTTTGCAGGGCCACGAGCACTTGTTCTCCACACCCTGCAAACATTATGTCCACACATGTTCTTGAACCGGGGAGGCCCTCCGTGGCGAGACCGGTTTTGCTAGTGTTTTTGGAACCCAAAATGAAGGCCACAAATTCACCCGAAAATGCAATTTATCTTTGGACACATCAATGGCCAAACCCACGCCCAGGCCTTTGTCAAGAATGGTTGAGCGCGAGGAACACTTGGAATGCCTTGGCGCAAGTGTGGAGCGCCCCGTTTGAAGAAGCGCCGGGGCTACAATGTTAAGCTTGCGTTTCGCTGGTTTCTGTTGGTCTTTGTGTTTTCTTGGACGTTCACTCCGACCCAATTAAAACTTTGTAAAACGCAAACGGGGCGTCGGTACCGCGCACTGTAATAGAGGGCCCGAGCGGTACCGAAGCGGTACCGAGGAGGCGCCGCGCAGTGAAATAGAGGGCCCGAGCGGTACCGAAGCGGTACCGAGGCGGTACCGCGCATTGTAACAGAGGGCCCGAGCGGTACCGAAGCGGTACCGAGGCGGTACCGAGGCGGCGCCGCGCATTGTAATAGAGGTACCGAAGCGGTACCGAGGCGGCGCCGCGCATTGTAGTAGAGGGCCCGAGCGGTGCTGAAGCGGCGCCGCGCATTGTAATAAGAGCCCGAGCCGTACTGAAATGGTACCGAGACGGTACCGCGCACTGCAATAGATTGTCCGACCCAACCCAGAGCTTGATTGTAGCCGCAAAAACCCTATATAGCGCGTTGCAAGGGAAAATTCAAACGTTGATGCTTAAGATGGAACCGGGACCTGGGCGGCAGCCTGGCGTAGCTTGCAACAAACACCAAGGACGTGAGCACAAACCTCAACAATATCTTTTCAAAACCCCATCCTTCACAACATGCATCAAACAACAACGTCAAATAAAATGAAACAAGGATTCCTTGCCATACTGAACGACCAGAGATGGCTCCTGAACGGACAGGGAACTGGGGGCAGGGAACACGGGGCAGCAAACTTGGGACAGGGAACTGGGGACAAGGACCTGGGGCAGGGAACTGGGGACGGGGAAAGCTGCACCAGGGAATCACAAATAATGCGGACTTACCAGACCACCGTCGTGTTTGGTCAGTTTGAAATCTCCAAAAGGCGAAAAAATATTTTCCGACACAATCTTTCCAGGGTTTAGCGACTGCACCAAAATCATTTTTTTACAGGCTCCTGCCGAAGACAACGAGGGGCGGGCTTGAAGGGGAGCTTAAAGGGGGCTTAAGGGGGGCTCAAGAAGGCGATTAAGGGGTGGCTTAAGGGGGGCTTCGCTGAAGGTTGAAGGTCTTGGTGCGTAAGGGGGGCTTCGCCAAAGGCTTATAAAGTCTTCGGTCGAACTGGGGGGCTTAAGGGGGTGCTGGAGGGATGGCTCAAGGGGGGGCTTGTTGGGCTTAAGGGGTGGCGGAGGGCTTCGCTGAAGGTCGAAAGTCTTGCAGCTTAAGGGGGCCTTCGCCGAAGGCTTAAGGTCTTCGGTCAAAGGGGGGCTTAAGGGTGGGCTTAAGGGGTGGCTTAAGGGATGGCTCCCGGGGGGGCGGAGGGGGGGGCTTACGGGGAGCTTCGCTGAAGGTCGACCGTCTTAAGGCTTAAGGGGGGCTTCGCAGAAGGCTTAAAGTCTTCGGTCGCAGCGGTGCTTAAGGGGTGGCTTAAGGGAGGCCTTCATGGGGGGGTTTCAGGGGGGCTTAAAGGCGGCTTTGCGGCCTAAGGGTGACTTTCGGGGGCTTCGCTGAAGGTCGTAAGGAGGGGCTTCAGGGGAGATTGAGCGCGCGGTAGACCCGGGGCCGGTAGGTTTCAGGGGGGCCTCAACGGGGGGCTTAAGGGGGTTCAAGGGAAAAAAAATTACTAGGGGAGGAAAGGGAAGTGCTTAAGGGGGGGTTAACGGGGACTTACGGGGGGCATCCAATTTTTGGGATTGAGATGGCGCTTAAGGGATGGTTCAAGGAAGGGAAAGGGATAGGTTTTAGGGGGGATTGAGCGCGGGATAAGGGGGGCTTCAAAGCTTGGGGCAGTGTTTGAATCCATGAAGAGGCATGCGATGCCGCTTGTCGCTACTTATTTTGCTCGGGGTGATTGAGACGATTGCATTACGTAGTTGCTGGTTTTTGAACGTAGCTGTGAAATCTCAGAGCAGATTTTCGGGGGGCTATGTGAGAAGAAGCGATTGTGATGCAGCCGGATAGAAGAGATGTAAAACAACAAACATCTTTTCATTTGTTTTCTCTTCGGTCCTAGGGGGCGTACGGAGGGGGGCTCAAGAAGGGGGGGTACAAAGTGGTTCTGAAGGTTTTCGGCCCCGGAGTGGTTCGAATATTTGTTGGTTTCGGCGTGAGGCTGTTGGCTCACCAAAAAAAACATGAGCGCCCGTTAGGTTCAGAAATCTTTCAGCCTAAAGTCTACTCGTGGGAACCTTCGGAGGAGCCTTTAAAAGAAAGCATTTCGTGGCAGGTGCAGGGAATGGTGCGAGAAGTGCAGATTTCGTGGCGCGGGGGGGGGTGGGGGGGGGCACAGCCCCCCCATCCCCATGCAGCAAGTATAAAGAGTTTGTTTTGATGCTACATGGGAACTTTCGTTGTCTTCGGCAGGAGCCTTTAAAAAGAAAGGTAGCGGTTACGCTACCTGAGTTTCCCATTTTACTTTGGCAAAAATGAATTATAGCTAGAGTGGAGGCCTATCTCATTGAGAATTGCCCTCCGACATTTCATTTTAGAGGCCGGGCCCCCCCCCCTTTCAACTCCACCCTGGCGCGGCTCTTTGTCAACGGCTAGAAAACGCCGTAAATACAAGTGTTTTCAGCTCCTCCAGTCTGCAAGAGTGGCCTCAAACCACGCAATTTACATGGTTTTCTGTGGCTGTCCGGCCAAAGAACCTCGTAAACACCTACGGTTTTTGAAGTGTCTAGGCTTCAAAGATGGTCGAAAAATGACCAAAAATATGGAAAGATTTTGTCGGAAAGGGTTTTTTCGGCTTTTGGAGCCTTCACAATGGCTCAAAACGATGGTATTTACACGGGTTTGTGCAAGGGAGGGCTTCAAGGGGGGGCAAGTGGGGGAAAGGGGACCGGAGAAAGGGAACTGGGGGGCAGGGAGTTGGAGACAGGAACTTGGGGCAGGGAACTGCGGACAGGGAACTGGGGACAGGGGACTTGGGACAGGGAACTGGGGGCAGGGAACTGGGACGGGGAACTGGGGCAGGGAACTGGGGGCAGCAAACTGGGGACAGGGAACTTGGGACAGGGAACTGGGGATAGGGAACTGGGGGCAGGGAACTGGGGGCAGCAAACTGGGGACCTCAGTGCACTGCGCCATTGGCTCATGACATAGACCTGAGCAAATTGGAGTGTACAAGCTAGGAATGCGCATCGGAAGTTAACTTCCTAGGGCCTCTAGCCTGCGAAAACTGCAAACGGCATGTCTTTGTCGATCTATCCAGCACGTCGATTGAAGCCATTCGGGGATCCACCTTCTCACATTGTGTGAGTCTCCAGCACATCTGGCTTCCGGCCACACTGCAGAAAATCCACAAAGAAGCCTTCATGTGCTGCAGTGCCCTTCGAGAAGTGGACATTCCGCCCACACTTGTGTAATATCGCCCACAAAGCTTTCCTTGAGTTCGGGCAGCTTGCACATTTCACACTCATGATTGGCAAAAGAACAACTTGGAGAGGACCTTATGCAGAAGGCAATGCATTTGACCTGTGCTCTCGCTTTGCGTTTCCGTGGATCAACCTCCTCCCTCGTGATGGAGAAGACTCCGACTGATTTGCTGGGCAGTAGGCACGGTATTAAATGCCTTTGTCTAGCCTTGTCCCACTGCATGCAAGCCGATAGCAACCTCGATGGAACCCCTGTCCATCAACAGAGCAATGCTGCCTTCAATTGGGATGCATGCTCAATTGGCTGGATCCCAGGCGGGGACCTTAGTCCTTGTCTACAGCATACACCATCCCGAGCCGGTTTCACATGGGCATTGCACGATTTACTGCGTGACAGCACCCAATGCCTCGCTGTCAATACGATGTTTGCTCAACTGACCGCTCCTCGATGTTGGGTGCAATCCTCCTGGCCAAGCTGTTTTGAGGTGCACCGCATCGGAGTCGCGTCACCTCCCTCCCTCCTGTGGAGGGAGGCTGCACGAATCTTCGGATGCTCCTGCCTTGCGATGTGCCTTTGCTAATGGCCACCTCAACCTCGTAGACGGTTGAACACGTTGAACACATCGAACAACAACAAAAGGCCACACCTCTCGCTTGGCGCGTTAGAGCTGTCTTATCAATAGTGGCTTTCCAGGGCCAAAAAGTATGAGCCTTTCCTCTTAATACATCTAGTCACAAGAGCAGTGTTGTGGCATTTTGCCCGTCTATTTTGTCCGTGCCTCTTCAAGTGCCTTCTTCGATTGCCATTAGTGCTCGATGACATCGCCTGCTTATGCAGGCCTTTTGATTAAGAGTCATGACGTGCCAGCAAGCATTTCGCACCGCATCTCAGTTAGCCAATCTCGTGGCCCTTTTGCTCCAATTCATTACCCAACATCTGTTTCACTCTTTGTTTCACCCATGCATGTATATTCAAGTGTGTTTTCAAAAGTCTCCTGCCCCGTGTTCCTTTTGTTGTTTGTTTGGTTTTTGGGTGTTTTTTTGTTTTGTTTGGCCCCTTTTCGCTAAGGAGACTTTTCCAAATACTGCACAAGCTGACCTTTGCATTTCCTGCATGAATGGCGGCTCGACTCGTGCAAAAAAGACTCCAGGAAGCGTTCGGTCACGATACTGCGACCAGTCTCTTCAAGATGTCGTGAGGCCGTACATCGCCAGGCGCACCAACCAAACATCACCTTCACGAGCAAGGCCCAATCGTTTGTACATGCTGTGGATTTCATGGCCATCAATTTTCCATCTTCCGCCTGGGGGCATTGAGGAAGGCACTCGGATGTCCGTTGCTGCAATCGCCCATGACTTCAGCGCTGCGGTGCGGACCAAAGCCCTCACTTGGCAGCCGTCAGCGCCTCCAGCGCAGGGTTAGCCGTGCATGTGTTTCGCAAAAACTATTCCTTTAGACAAGACTTGCGGAAGTCTTGCAATGGGACTTGTGGCGTAAAGTTTGCCTGCGCTTGTGTCCATTTGTGTCCATACTTGTAGTGAATATTAATATTCGTTCCCCACAAAGGATTGAAATGTCATGGTGGGGATCACTCAACTCAAAGTGATTCTACTTTCTATGCCAACTCTCCTTTCTGGCATGTGAGAAGACAACCTTGCTGTGGGTGGCTTTGTTGTTTTTGTGTGCCTTTTCTTTGGTGTGGCCCTGGCACTTCCACCTCAAGCCACTTCTGCCTTCAATTGTTCGGCCTTGTTGTGCATTCTTCTTCATCTTGAGCGTAAGGACAACAGATTTTATGTTCAGGTGGGTGGAGGTTTCGTTGTGCTATTGCCGGCTTTCGGTTGTCATGTGTGGGAATGGGTGCTAGCACTCACAGTGGCTTCGTTGCTGTGATCATGTTGCCAGTTTCTTGCGCAGTTGCTTGCTGTGGCAGCAATCTTTGTGCGTCTAGAATTTGGTGTGCACCAAAATTTAGAGTTGGGCATGGACATTTTTAAAGCTATTTGCGCCATTATGGCCTTCCACTGCGTTCCCAAGTTTCCAGATTGAAATCACTAATTGAAATGACTGAGTGAGGCGTTCAGTTTGCTTGCAGCGGAAGTCAGAAGGTTAAGATGTGCACACGTTTTCGCACATAAAGGCGAAACGAAGAAGTGGGAAAGGCAAAAGGTTCCGGCGTGCTTTCAGTACTATTCTGCACTGTTTGTCAGGCGACCGTTTTCACATTTATTTTGTTTTTGTTTGTTTTTTCAATTTTGCACTTTCCACCCAACACTTTCGATTTCAAAAAATCATCAAGGAATCTTGGAAAACCACAGTTCTGCACACAGTTCCCGGTTCTTATCTTGTTTCCAGAATGAGTCGGAAAACCATAGTCGGCTAGTTAAAACATTTTTGTTTGGTAGTTCGCCGTGCCAGCCTCAATCTTATTTGTTTGCAAAATCTAGTTGCATAACATTGTCCACACACATGTTGCGACATAAGTTGTGTGACATATCAATCTAGGCCATGATGCAAGAAATGCTAAACCAATAAGTAGACATAAACAACATTTTGTATACTTCGATGATCAACGTTCATTTGCATATTAAACATTTTGAGCTTGGCACATGTGACAGAAATTGACTACAATTTCTCTTTAAATTTCAAGTTCCAAGTCCAAGTCAAGTTTTCATACACGAGTTTGGAGCCTAGTATGAACAACACATTGTTGGACATGAGTTTGTTGTTTGATGTATCAATTGATTGGGAACATGAGGTGAAATCAAAACATACTTCAAAATTACAAAACAAAGCAACCAAATTCGACTTGGACAATCTGGTGAGGGCCAGAGTTCTATTGAGTCTTCATTTCAACATTGTTCAGTCTTGTAGATGTGTATGTTTGAGTTGATGGATTAAATTGGGTTGATTGCCAGCCTTTGTGCAACCTTCTCAAATCCATGCTCACCTTTTCCCCTGAGCCGGCATGTGCAACCTTCCATTTCCTCTCATGATCCTGTGTGCCACGACGAGTCTTTTTCCAAGGACCAAATGACTCACAACTGTTGCGCACCTGTTGCGCTCGCTCGTTGGAACGGCCATCCCGAACTCCTCAGTGCTCTGCGACGCTCTGCGACGTTCGGAGGTTCGTTCGTTCCGCTTTCGTGGGTCGGTGGCCAAGACTGATGGAGGAGATACGACGAAAGCCACGAGAAAGGGGAAGAGATGTGATGTTGCCTTGTTCCAACCGATGGAGGAAAAACATAAGCAGAAGCAAGAAGGAAGCACCCAAAACCAGGAAGGTCCACGGAGAATGGGTCGATCTCTCCATGGCGTCTTGTTGAGTGAACGAGGCATTCTTCACTCAGACTCCTCGCTTCCCGCGCATGTCTCGAGTTCCGGAAGACCGTGGGGGTCTGTTTCGAAGGTGTGGAGGGGGTCTGGCAAAAGCGTGCCAGTGCCACTTGTGTGCGTACGCGACATCCTTCGATGCTCTGGTCGATTCCGTCCGATGTGGTCGATTCCTTTTCTTCGTTCGCTTTCCATCGGGCGACCTCGAACCACGACGCCGTCACAGCAGCCCGTTGCCGCATGCCGTGGCACAGGTCGCCAAGGGCCCAAAAACGGAAGCGTTGCACTGCACTGGCCGATCCCGAAGTGGCCAAGGAATGTCGCGTGTTTGGCCAAGGGAGATCTTCATTCGTTTGAGTTGGAGTCAACCTGGTATTTGGATACCAAATCGAAAAACCTCCAACAGCACCAGCACGGCGACGGGGTCCTTGCCAACCCCACTTCCGCAATGCCGCGTAAGCAAGTCTTGGGACAGCTTGAAGGTGTCCAAACGCCGGCTGCGAAGCCCCCCCTTGGGCAATGGCGCTGGCTGTGGGACCTTCTGCCCCGCTGGCTGGCGCTGGGAATCGGCGTGACGCCTTTGTCGACCCACAACGACGAAAGAGCCCGCCGGGGGAGCACAGTTGCAGCATGTGAGCATGAGAGTGGCGGGGGGAGCTGGTGTGTATCAGAGGTGGCCTGTACGATGAACTCGCAAGAGAAGTTCCCAACTCGTCTTGTGACATAACAAATTAGGGCTTCCGACTGCGTGTTCCGAGGGTACGCAGGTTTTTCGTCGCCTGAAGCACGTTTGCGGCAGGTTTTTTTACTATATATATATATATATTTTATTTTTTCGCTTGTCTGTGTAGCATGTCTTCCCATTCTGATGCTTCATCACATGCGACTGCAGCCGCCGCTGGTCTCAACGCCATGGACTGGTTTCTCTTATTTCCAACCTCAAGTCTGCATGGGCATGGGGTTTTACTTTGCTTTGCCCCCTCCTCCATTTCACCTACGACCAAGCACCATCTTTTGGGTGCAAACCATTGGCATCGTGTGCAAGAAGCCTCCTCATTGCAAAACTTTTGCACCCCTTGCTTTGGCTTCGTGTGAGCATTTTCAGTCAAGTACCCAGTAACCTTCGCAGCTTGGCGAATGGTTCGATGGGTGCGCGCACGCCGCGGCATTCCGCGTGAAACAGCCATTGACCGCCACCAACCCCGGTGGCGGGACCGTGCTCGGCCACCTCTCGAAGTCCTCCTGTTCCGCTCCGCTCCGCCGCGTCGCGCTCCGTCGCGCTGTGCCCGTTCCGCTGGCGCCGTTGGAACGCGACGAGCCTAGACTTGAGGAGCTAGGACGTTTTGGGTAGCTTGTCATTGTATGGCGCACGGGTCGTGCACGGCTGGTTTTTTAGGTACGTCGACGCGCCCGAATGCTACAGGAAAGCCAGGTGAACAGGGAGGTGATGTTTGTGGTGCCTTGTCGGTTGCGGGTAGACGGTGCGATCTGGTATACAAGTGCCCTTGGATTGGGCGCGTGGAAGCAGGAGCAGGATTTTGGGATGTGATGAGGTCTTGTGTTGTGTGTTGATGTTGCCGTGGTATCGCGTAATGTGCCGCGGAGTTGTGGAGTGTGCGGAGCGGTAGTGAAGTATGAAGCGCTGGCATGTCTGATGGTGAGCAATGATGATGATTGAAACAATACGCAGACAGTGGTGCTGCTGTCACTCACCGTAACGCGGTCAACACCGCACGACGCGCAACAGTAACGCCCCACCACCCAAATCACAGACGCCGTACGCCATGCGCACCGATGCATGACAGCAAGCTTCACTTTCATGACTACAAAGCCACGCCAGCAGCTGCACGATGGCGCCTTTTCCACAAAAAACACGGAGGGTGTGCCCCTTCCACGCGATGCATCACCAGCCACATGTCACTCATTACAGTGGCCACGCTTGGCTGCTGGTCCAAGTGCTGCTAGCAAGTTTCACTGTTTAGACGATTCTTTTCGCACGTTTAAGGTTGTTGCTCTATTTTCGCTACGTTTGGATGTTGTGTTTTGTGAATAAGCCCGTGCCATCCAATCCGATTAATTAGTTTGTTTCCAGTTCGGTGGCGCTGCCTGCAACAAATCCTTGGGTCGCGCATGGGGTGCAAGCTCCACTGCGCAGCCAATTTTTCCGTGGTTCGATTTCTGCAGCGACGGCACGGCTAGCTAGGAAACTTGCACGATGGATTGCACGAAGTTGGTGGTGGACCTTGAAAGCGCAAACCGAAAAGTTGCAAGAAGACAGCGATCGAGATCAGGGCATTCAAATTTCAAAACGCGCCGCTTGAACCACATTTTTTTGTGCCCGAAAAGGTTAGACGTACAAATTTTTGTTGATGTTACTATTGGCTGATGGCCCCTCCGCTAAAAAGTGAATTGTGAATAGGAGGGGGGTAACCTGTGAATTAATCCTGTCCACCTATTTAAAAAACACAGGACCCCCCCCTATTAAGAAAATTCCTCATTTTTTTAAGTAGGGGGTCCCGGAAATCGGGGTTGTCCAAAATAGGGTCGGCGGAAGGCAGGTGCAGTGCAGACTAAGCAGCCAGAGAGGCAGGGCAGGTTGATATACGCTAAGGCCCCCTTTAGTATAGCCATGGTTAATTATAGACATATATTATATATACAGACATATAAAGCCGCCGCATGTTTGTAGGATTGGGGCCAAAGAAGCAGACAGGCAGCGGAGGGACAGCGGACAGTCAGCAACGCAACGCAACATTTTGCGGGTGTATTGGGGCCCTTTTTTTGAGGGAGTTTGAGGGTACCGAAGCTACAAGAAATTTATAGAAATTTACGGCAAAAATCGACCATGTGTGTGGTTTAGAAGGGCTTTGAAATGGCGGTAATGTAAAAACACAGATAAGCCGTATTTAGGGCTTCGGACATGGTGTTTCTTAATTGGGAAACCCTGTTAAACAGGTACTCGGGACTATTTTTTCAATGTTTTTTTGTGATCTGACCACTTGTCGAACACCTTTTTTTGCCAACATCCATGTCTGAAACACATTGGTATGTTCCTAGTTGGGCAAATCTAGGGTCATGCTTACTCATTGCTCGCAGCAGACCGTCAACAGTGGTTTGCATTGGTAAATTTTTCCCTGCGCTGCCACTGACATGTAAATTCTTGGTGATCGACTCATTTCTGTTCACCCGCCTGTGCCTTAAGGGGGCCCGCCGGATTGCGTCCAGGCATGAAATGAAAATGCCCACCCGAGACATAATGAAGAGGTGGTGTGGAGGTTGGACACCTCACAATTATCAAGATGAGGTGGGCCTGGCCACCCACACCACTTCCCCAACCTTATGCTTGGCAACTATGTGAACCGACCCCTGCTAAAACCCTAAGCCCCACCAGAATTATTGTTTTCATTGCGTGGTTTTGAGTGCAGTGGCCACTTTTGTGAGGCGTTGTAAAGTGTGAGCTAAGATTTTAAGCGCTGCTCACGTATCGTTGATGTGGCTGTGGATGGGTGTGTGTGTGTGTCTGCCACTTGGGGGGCTCGAAATTAATTGAGGGGCTTGCGAAGGGTCCATGGGTTAGGGGGTAGGGGGGCCCTAAGCATAATGTAGATAAAAATTCAGGGGCAAAGATACCCTTGATGTTTGTTTCCGCAGTGAATCGGCTATCTATTGAGAGGCCCCTCCCAGGGCAAAAATAGCATAGCGGGCATGTTGGTTGGGAGCCTTAGTTTGCCCGGCAGGATCGCTGCCATGCATGTGCTTCCTTCATTCAAAGCCCTGTCCTGGCCATGTTGATCAAAGAGTTAGGTGGGATCACCTTTGACTTACGGTTCGTGCGCGGATGCTAACAGGGGTGGTTGCCTTGATTAGAGCGAAGGGGGCTTCATAAGAGGCGCGCCAGTTTTGCAAAACAGGGTTGTGCGAATGTGTGTTAAGTCAGCCTTTTTGGTTTCGGGTTCGGCTGGCGCAGAGGGATGGGCGTGCAACTCGTGGAAACCCCAAAGCAGGTTTGCAATATGTTGCGCCAAAGGGTGTTGGGACCCTCGCCAGCTTGAGCAAGACGATGCCGTGTCAACAGCTGTGGCCACCCAAGTTCACATCATCATCACGAACTGAACGTGAGAATGCGTACGGAGAGGGCGCAATGTTTTTTGACCTGTCCAGTTCATACAGGTGCACCTGTGCCCCCCAAACCGTTTGTGTGGGAAACAAAACGTTTGTATGTGTCAATCTCAACCTGTAGTTGTTGCAAGCCAAAAGGGATTTTCCACAGGCCTGTTTGAACCAGACGCTGGCTCAACAGCATGTTGAAGATATTAAACATCATTATCCGATTTTCATTTTGGCCCCTGGGGCGCCCCTGACCGTTGCCAAGTGTCAACGTCGTATGAAAAATTCGGGACTCATTGATGTTGGTGACGCAAACAGAATAGCTGATATCCTCAAAACCGGGAAGGGCCTTGCGTCGCATGGCTCTTGTTTCTTTCCCCCCCTCTCGCTTATTGTAGCCACATTCCGACTGTACATATTTTTTTAAGCTCAATGTAATACGCATGTTCAGGTCTGCGTTTGGAAGTTGCAAAGTCATGGCCCTTCTTAGTGCAAACGAAGCCCGTCCCTTCCTCACAAGGTTTGATGTTCTCTGGTTTTTGTCACTGTCGTCAATCGGCGGCTGCACCGCATACAGCAGTACAAAACCCAAACAAATACACACCATTTTCTTGCACGACAAGGATGGTTGCATTCGTCCTAGCTTTCTGGCCTGCAAAATTGGAAGGCCATGAAACATCACGGCGCTGCTTCTCACGCTCGACGAACCACAAGTTTGACAGAGTGCAGGAAGCGGGTGCAAGCAATCAATGTGTTGCGGGTGGTCTTGCATACGTGAACAAAATAGGCTGACGAGGGGATTCCCTGTGTACATAGTCAGCTCTGCAAACCTTGCGCGCTTGTTTGGAAAGGATTCAGGCCAAAATTGATAAGATTTTTGGGAAATTTTTTTAAGGCCAACATTGATTCAAATGTGCGGCAACTAGAGCACCAGTTTAGCATGGCAACTCCAAATGCATCGAAGTTTCTATTTTGATATGATTTGCATGTGTTGTCGTGACAGCACACGCGGAACAATGTTCGAAAATGAAGGAATCAACACTTGCGTCGTTGATCGCACCGTTGATCGCACTTTTGTTCTTTGAGCAACGCCGGTCCCAAATGCACAATAGAATAAACGGAGTAAACTGTTTCCACCTCGTTGAAAGCGATGAATAATGCATTAACACGATCTAAATGCAACGGCCCGTTTTGATAGGCGATTTTTTGTTAATACAATGTTCTCCCCTTCTGGACTCGGCCAGGCGCCTTGGCTTTACAGGAGCGTAATTTCACGTTGGACATTTTGTCCTACACCTCATGTTGGAACCTGCTGCCATTTCAAGCTGGAACATGTCTTCTTGGCTGTTGGGTCATGGCCTGTGAATTATCAGGCAGGTTGCGTGTGTGTGTGTGTGTGTGTCTGTGAAGATGTGAAAACCCAACTGTTGCAGTTTTGAAAACAAATCACCATGCAGGCTTGCCTCGTCAAAGTGTGAGGCGGGAGACCGTCATTGGGCACAGCAGTTCTGATGCTCCGTGTCATCCGTAGCAAATCCATTGATAATGGTCACACCGACATCGCGCACAGTGCCAGGACCCCCCCAGTCTTGGTTGTTCGGTTCGAACCTTGTTTTGTGCTGGTTCGGCGCCCTGTTTGCCGACCGCAGGTGTTGGTATGCCGGCCAAGCGGCCCTTGCCGTTGTCCGACGCAGCTTTGGGTCACAAAGGCGTGGAAACTAAGGGCTGAATGGAATCTATTGTGAAGCAAGAAACTGTGATTCAAGTAGTACCAAGGATGTGCAGATGCTTTACCCAAGGTGCCCCTAACATCATAAACTTTGACCACCTCCCAGGTGAAGGTGCGACAGGCGACATGACGAATCAGTCAATCGGCGAGACCAACGTGCGGGAACCGAAGTCAACGGGCAAGATGTTGCAACGGGGGGGCCGTCCACTTCCACCGATTGATCGCAGACGTCGCGCAAGATGTTGAGGAGGTACCTGCAAGATGCGTAGGAACCTGTTGTGGTTGGATGTTTTTGGTGGCTCGCAATCTTTTGGCATTTTGAGAACTGCTTAGGACGGCCAGCCCCTGCCTGTGAAGCAGCGTTCCAAGTGGGTCCAAGTGGTTCTTTTCTCCAAAACTTTGCGCTTTGCTGCCCTGTGTGCGGGTGTGCACAACGGCCGAGCCGAGGAATACATTCATTGACGTGCCTTCGGGATTTTCGCCAGCAACCACTCCAACTGATCACAGCCAACCGGTGAGCACAGCGCCGGCACAGGCACGTGCCATGAGCAAACCACTCAAAGGCTCACACAAGACACAGATCAATTAAGCGGGGCGTGCCAAAGGACTATGATAATCAGATAAATGCTAGAGCGAAGCCCTGGCAGAGTCAGGTGCACTACCAGCAAGGATTCCTAAAAAGGCGCGGCTGCTGCACACAGGGTTTTGGACCGGGCTTGGCTTTTGCTTCGGCATCTCTGCAGTTTATTTGCCGAGCGCGTTCTTTTCGTTGCGTTTGTCAGGGCGGTGCTTGATTCAGTGGAAGAAACTTCTGCATCTTGGCCAGTTGTAAGGGTGATGGATATGACATGGCGCCAGCAGACCCTTTGTTTGAGTTTTGCACGCCCAACGCGCCCCACGGGGCGCGTCTCTGCACGTTTTCTATTTTTTTTTGGGCGGGCGGATCTCCTTTCACAGGCGGCTCCTGATGGGCTAGGTTCACAAGGATGGGCTTTTGCAGGATTTAGGAAGCAGCAAACAAAGCTCTCGTTGGTGGCGGCTTTGATTGAAATGGTTATGACAGTGGAAAACCTGTCGCTTCAGGAGCTCAAGCCCCACCCAGCAGGCCAGTGCTAAAAAATGATGCTATGCTGCTATGCCCTTGCGTGCGCACATTCCAAAAAATTCCGCTCGCCTTGCAGGTCGAATTTGGTCGGATGCCCCAGTTGCATTGGGCCCTGTGTGTGTCCTTGTTCCTTCTTTCACCCACCATACTTCTCCTTTGAGCCTGGGGTATTTGAGCGAGCGAAACTCTCAGAGTCCGGTCGAGATGCTCAGCCGACCAAGATGCTTCCGAACCCGAGGCCAACCATCTGGTTTCTGCGACTCCACCGTTGATGACGCCTTCACCGACTGGAACTTCCTTGTTTTCAGACACAAGGACCGGTGCAGACATAGCTGGAGACATTGCTGCATTTTTTTTTCTGGCTTTGGTGTCCTTTGGGTGACGGAGAGGTGAGCCGTGCAGCACTGACAGGTACCAGTTGTTTGGTGGCCCTATGCCGCTTAAAGAGGCTGGATCAAGCGGGCCATCGAACTAGAATTGCCAATCTCTGCCACATTTCTTTGTGAACGGGGGAACCTTTATTTCAATAGGCCCTCCAGATGCAACGGATGAACCATTCGGTGGATTTGGACCAATGTGTCGAGCCTCTTCTGGCTGCTTCGCGCAGCCGCGTGGGTCCGCTTTGAATCTTCCGCAGGCGCCTCTGACAGTGGCTCCCTGCCCAGCTTCAGGCGGCTGGGCACAGCTGGGTTGTGGTTTTAGGATCGTGGAGACCATGAGACCCATCAGTGGAGACCATAAGGCTCTCTTTGCTGGGCAGTTCTGCAACCTGCAACCTGTGCCCTTCTTTTGTTTGTTTTCAAGTCAGGAATGTTTCTTTGTGGGATAACACGCAAAAACGTGCAGCTTGTTTCGGTTGCATGAGCCCTTTTGCGTGCCTTCTGCTTGCACTGGCTGTTTTGATGTTTGACAGCAGTTGCTGATGCGTGTGTTGGGTCATGCGGTGCTTTCATTCAACCCACTCGCTTGGTCGAACTATATGAGCAACCTGATGAAAGTCACCTTCCTTTTGCAGTGCCGGGTTGTTGTGTGCTTTTGTTCTCTCGAATCCCTTGCAGGGTGTCCTTACCTTTCGTCATAGCTGATAGCTTGCAGCCAAGGCGACTCTGCGTGTCCAACTATACCAACCTCCAAAATCGAGCTATACCAACCCTTGAGAACCGGGATGCTCCTGAATCTTCATCTTCTTCCCGAATCTTTAAGTTCATGAAAGACTCTACTGACCCTACTGCAGGTTCTCAGACTCTGGATGAATCAACCACCCCAACCACCCCGATTGCCTAAGACCGTCTTCAAGTCGTGCTCGATTCTGAGGGGGTAACTCTCCAAATAAAATAGTCAGGTTAGTTCAGGTCGACTCGATGTAGGTCTCTTTGGGCCAGGCCGAGCTGCCGGCGATGGATTGTTACTTTCGGTGGCTGCTCCCAAGCAGGCGCCGTTCCGTGCGCTTCTGGGGCGCGCTGTACCTATGGAACGCAGACCCACTTCCCTGCGGGGTGTTAGGACCCGGTCTAGGTGGAACTTGGCCGAATTTTTTTTCTCTCTGGTGGTGGAAAAAGTGGAACTTGGAGGTAGGATTGGCACCCAGGAGTCCGGGCCCCCAAAAAGGTCCTCCACACCTGTGCTTTTGTGGGGTGGGGCGTCATACCATCCAGCATTCCGGAACATCTTGAGCACGTGCAGCAACGGTGCAACTAACTGCTGGCAGGCGCCTGCCTTGGACATGCCCTACAGTCATCAGGGCAACCACTTCCAATCGCCTTATGGCTCCCTTTTTGGACCCGGTGTCGACTCCGCTGGAGCTCTGGGCGCCGAGTTCGCGCGCTTGGCCCTGGGCAAAGCGGACAGTGATGATGAGGATGAGGACTCGGAGGCCGAGCGGCAACAGGCGCGGTCCTCGGTCCATATGCCTTGGGGCCCCCCGTATCGGAGCGAGCGAGCGGACAGTCTTCATTCGGAACCAAAGCGACCCCTCATGGCGAGGTAGACTAAGTAAGTTCGATGACACCTTTTTCCCCTAACAAGACGGGAAAGCCTACCATCTATCCACGAAAAAGGTACTAAGTAAGTTAGAATGATGCAATTGAAGGGGAGCGCCTACTAGGCCTATCCTCTTTGTCTTTTGGCCGCTCCATGCCAGGCCGCGCTGGCCGCCTCGGGACGAACCATCGAGACGGCGCCGAAGCCGCCGCCGGGGGCGTTGCATCCGCGGGGAGCTCAGGAGTGGGTTTCGGATGTTTCGGTCAGAAGAAACACCCGGGTGATGATTGGCTTGATCAGTTGTCCCACCAATGAAACATAATTCTGCAAAAAACAATCCAAATCCATAGCTACATGGAAGAACAGAAGCCACAGGGCGCTGTGAATCAACACAACTCGGAACTCGTGTGACAACAGGGCGGCAGGGCAAGAGGTTGATGCAGACTCTGGATTCATAACCCGCCATACGACCCAAACGAAGGAACGTTTTTCAATGCAAACGGAGGGGGTTGATTCATCAGTCTACGTGACACTCCCTGAAACTGAGATGGTTCTATATAGATGTTCCATGAGTGCCCTTGGCCCCGAGTCCGCCGTTTTCCACACCACATCGCTGGGGCGGAGTCGAAACACCGCCCCGCACCACAGCCACTTTGGGGGGTTCTCCGAAGTGATAAAAGAAAGAGACTCCAAGAGTCTAAGCCTCGACTGGAAACTCAGTTTTGTCGAATACCATTTTGAGGTCCAAAAGGGGGACATGCGTCTAAACTTAGCAAGGTGAACTGAAGAATCGGCTGTTCACCTCTATTTCTACCCAGTGAATGGCTCGCAAGTTTTTGAAACTTCCAGAATGACGCATCTGGCCAATAACCTTCGACACCTTTCATCCAAGGCATCACTGAAAAAGAGTCGTCCATTAGCTCAAGCTCAACCACACAATATTCGTCCTCAAGCTGAACAACAATTGTTCATTGCCTTACGTCCATAATGCCATCTCCGCATCAGTGATACAGGTGCCCGGACATGAAACCAAGTCGTCAGAGGCGAATGCAATAAAATGCATTTGCGTGGCTGTAGCAATGCACGTCGGTAGGAAGCCATCGTCTCAAAATGCAGCAAAGAACCGAAACATAAACAAGAATGTAGTATGCATCGCTACCAGGTGCAAGGTTATGGGCTCACCCCAAGAAGGTTCTCGTCCTGGTGTCAAAAAGCCACCGGCTCCCTCCAACATTGCTGTAAATTGCCTTTGAAGGGAGAGTGTGCACCTGAAGATCGTCAGCCATTATGCGCCACTCAAACCTTCAAAGCTCAACGAAGCTATTCAACAACCATGGCAACGAAACTACAAGCCACAAGAACAATGGCGCAGAGCAAATGGCATGGCTCGATTCGCAGAAACAACCACCGCGCTTTGACAGTCACGGAATGTGAACCCTCGAGCCTCAGTGGCCATTTTCCTCTACAAACAAGGGGCTTTCCACTTCCTGTGTTTTCCGGGTCCTATAGATCCTGTAGGACGTCCCAACATCAGTTCTCGCAAGAAGGACGGGGCTGTGTTTCGGTGCATGTGAGGCTCCGAACGGCACCCCTTTGTATCCGTTTGATTTGGATTGTGCAACCTATTCATATGTTTTTTTGATTCTATGTTATTGATTGAACGGTGCTGAGGTCGATGGGCTCTGCCTTTCATGATAGCGGGAATTGCAAAAGATGTTGCTTCTATCCTCGAAACAGGCCATGTGGTGGGTGGCTTGTTTTGGCTCATGGCATCATGGGCATGCGGGCGAGCATATCAGTTGTCATCAGACTTCATGGCAGAAAACTTTTGGAGATCCTTCCCTACTCTGAATGCGGCTGCAAAAGGTTTCTTTTGGATGACCTGCAGGTGCTTGAATGGCTACGAGTGTGAGTTTTGCCACTACGAGCACGAGAAGCGAAAGCGCAAAAACAAAAAGAACAAGAAGAAAAAGGCTGAGGCTCAGCCGGGTGAAGTTGCACATCTGAAACCTTCTTTGACCAAGCTCTTCAGAGATTGCCAGGCTGGCGATCCAATGGATGACTTTTTCAATGAGGGTGCAGGTCTGCCTGAGCCTTATGTTTTGCTTTTGTTTTGGGTGTGTGTGAACGGTGTGTGAACTCGGCAGCGTGTTGTTCCTCCAAGCGACCGAGGAGTGACCTGGCTTGGCCGAACCTGCCGCCCATGCCCATTCCACCGTGCCATGGACCACTGCCGCATCCGCCGCATCCTCCGCATGCGATGCATCCAGCATGCCCTCCATACATGGATGCCCCTCTTACGTACCAGTGGACCGATGGGATGCCAGGTCAAACGCCAGCGCCTCCCATCATCCCAGGCTATGAAGAGTATGTCGCTGCTTGCTGCAGCCGGCGCCTGCCGGGTATCGAGCCACCAGCTCTGGCCACCAACCCTCCACCGCAGGCCCCTTACTTCGATGATCGTGCGCCCGGCTACCCCTTTGAGCCTCCCCAGCTACCGCCCTACTATGGAGCGCCTGCGCCCACGGCTGGCGCTGGTGCTGGGGCTTTGGATCCTGCTGCAGCTCCATGGGTGCCACCTACTTCACCCTACACACCTGCACAAGCAAGCAATGCAAAGACTCAGCCTTCCAGAGACACAGAGGAAGGCGCTTCTTCGAAGCTTTTGGGGACCTCTCTCTCTCCGCCCTTGGAGGCAGCTGAGGTTGGACAAGCTTCAATGCCACAAACGAGCAGTGGACTGCCTGAAAAAGAGGCTTCGGACACTCCTCTTCCGCTCAACTTGGAGCCCAACATGCCGCCACCAGATTCATCCCCGAAGCTCAACTCCGATTTGGTGGCTTTGCAGAATCCTCCGCCACCAGATCAAAGTCCTACATTGCCGACATGAGCAAGATATTATCATGCTAAATTGTGTTGGAAAGTGACACGAACCTACCCGAACCACAAAAAATACTAAACATATACATTGCACAAATATTAATTGATATTATAAATGGTAGGCAATTGATTAATTTGTATTAATCGAATATGTACGAAATAGTCCTTTTTGCGTATGGTACTGTCCCTACCAGCCTTTTGTGTCTTGTTTTCTTGCATGTTTGTACAGTTGTTTCACGACACTCGTTTTGGCTCAATTGGACGGAGCGTTCATTTGGCTGTTGCGCACGGAAGTGAGCACTAAGCAGCTTCCAGCGCGGTCTCACCGCAGCAGCGCCTCACGACTTGAGGACGCGTGAACTCTCGAGCAAGAAACAGTTGGGCAGCTGCGTTTGGATAGGTTTCCAAGTACCAGCTGTCCTTGTTCACAGTTGGGGGCTGTTCTGGGAAAGTTGCGGTCGTAGAGGCGCGCTATGAGTAAGGAAGTTTCTGGAGAAGATGAAGGTGTGACGCTATCGGAGTGCATGGCATAGCGGATGGTCGCGTCCTGGTACCGGACAGGATGTCCTTCCCGAAGTGGCAGGCTTGGCGACGAAGGGAAAGGAAGACGCCCAACGGGGGCTGCCTACAGGTGAGGAGGTAGCTTTGTGGAAGAGTACCATGGAGAGGATGAAAGTGAGGAGGATGAGGACGATGACGATGAAGAGCCCTTTGAACTGGAACCGGTGGCCGGCTCGGCCCTTGTGGTGCCTGAGCGTGCGGCTGCAGGGCAAGCAGCACCGCTCACGTTGCCCCGAACTGGAGCTGGAGGATCCCGTCCTCGCCCGTCCTCAGCTGGAACCGGAGCATCTGATGTTGAGGAACTGTTGCAACATGTTGCAACAGATGCATCAGTGTTCCGCCCGGACCAGGAAGGGATGGGAGCGCTTCTAGCCAGGATCGCCCGTTTGGTGATGGCTTTGAAGATTCTAGGGCATGAGGTCAAGCCTGAAGACCTGGATCGAGTCACGCTGAAGGCCGAGATCATCCAGGACGTCTATGACCGGGTGGGCATTTTTGGGACGTCCGAGCCCTAAGTCGAACTTTGCGGGACAGGTTCGTGCTCTGATGGAGAGAAGACCATGAAGGCAGAAGTGCTTGGGCAGGTGGGCCTGGCTCTCGGTGGAAAAGAGAGGTCAAAGAGCGACAAGTTGTTCAGCACACCTTCAGTTGAAGGCCCCGTTCTCGGCTCTCCGGCTCGAGCTGCAGTGTCGCTGAAGAAAGTTGGGCGTGCTGGACTCGCAAAGCATGCAGCGAGCGGGGGAGACTCGCCGAAGGTCGCCGCCCTTGAGATGGAATTGGAGGCTCTCAAACGCGGCTCCGAAGGTTCGTTCGCTGGAGGAGGAGATCTTGCTGAGGCCTTGGAAGCACAAACGAAGATGTTGAAGGAAACCTTGATCGCAAAGTGCGGATTGACTAGTGTTAAATTTGCAAAAATTGATGAATTGGCCCACGCTGGGCGACCATCGCTTTGAGCCCAGAGAGGTAGTTTTATTTTACGAGGAACTTGAAGATTGCTGTTTTCTAGCCAATAACTGCAATGGGATGAGTTTGCCCCTTGCAGAGGCAGAAGTCTTAAGACCCTCACCAACATCTATCGGGCTGCGTGGCGAAGTGGTGCGACCTTGTCAAACCCTGAAGCGGTGTACGCCAGGATCAAGGAAAAACACCTGGTTTTTGCTGAGAGGAAAGAAGAGAAGGAAGTCCGCGCCGCGGGGATAACAAGCCCATTTTGTTGAACAAAGGACGTTTGAGCGCTCACCATTTTGAACCTCTTTTTGAGGCGAGCATTTCGAAATTGGAATTGGTTGGCTTGGGGAAGACGCAACGAGAGCTGTATCTCTTGTAGCTGCGGCTCTGGAAAGGGGAAGCGATACGTTGCGGACCTGCTACGTGGGAAGAAGCCCATCGAGTGGTTTTGGAAATCGACTAGAGAGATGCCACAAGGCGACCGCCAACTCCGTGCTCGTTGCGGGAATAGACAGACATGTCTGGCATAGGTTCGGGGCAGCCGCCGCTAGGTGGAAATCAATTCTAGGAGGAGAAAAAGCCAAAACTGAAGCCGAAGCCGAAGGCTGGTCCTGGTCCGAGTGTTCCGGCTTTAGTTTCGGAATGATGGGAGTTGTCCTAAAGGGGATGCATGTCAGACAAGGAACTTCGCAAAAGACTTTCGCGGTGGTGAAGGAAACCAACGGAGGAAAGGGAGCAGATTTACGCAGCAAAAGGTGGAAAAGGCAATACTAAGGGGAAAGGGTCCGAGAAGGACCAGCCGGCAAGGGTTCGTCCAAGGAAGGAAAAGGAAAGAATAGCAAACTTTTAGGGACTTTATGTCCTTATTTCCAGAAAATGGGGCTTGTCGCAAAGGAGCCGACTGTGACATGGTGCCAAAGCTTGCCCGCTTCGACGTCGCGATACACCGGCCCACCTGAGGGCTGGAAGGCGCCGTGTGGTGCTGTTTTAATTCCTTTGCCGCTTCTTTTCTGGTCGAGATTGGTAATGTTATTATGAAGCCCGAAATGAAAAATCAAGTGTTTAGCTTGGCAAAACCTGTGGGCGATCGGCCGCGATTTGTATCTTTGGACGATATTCTTAGCGATTGATTCTATTTGATAAAAATAAGCAGGAGGATATCAATACAAATCTGTGGGCAAGGTATTTGATCGTAAAATGGAGGTTGTTAGATGGATGCGCCGGCGCCGCTTCGAAGCATATCGCAGAAGAATTGGTAATTGGAATATTGAATTGTTTAATGGATTTTGGCATCGATTTAGAAGATCGCCGGTTTCCGGCGTTCCGCTTCTAGAAATGGGATGTATTTTGGACGCGTTGACGGCATAATCGCGGGATCGTTAGGTAATGATCCGAATGACCGTGCTGGAAGGAGAAGATTTAGAGAACGCAAAGGATAATTCGAAATCGTGGACCGTTGCAAAATCGTAATACGCGGCATATCCAAGAAATAAAACAAATATTACATAAAGATTATAGATTTATTATGATCTAACAATTTTATTTGTATAATATGGAATTTGAAAAATATATGTTGTCTATATAATTTTATATATATAGAATTTGGAAGATATTTTATTTCTTAATATTATAGATTTATTATGTATATAAATACATATTCTTCTTTTGGATTTTTATCGAATACGTAATTTTTGAATTTTTATCGAATTTATATAGATATTTGGTTTAAATGAAGGAAATTTATTTAATGATATTATTATTGTTTAATTTATATGTAAAAATTATTGATGGAATATAAATGGTATAATCGAAATAAATTTTGATTTAATTAAATTTATTAGATTGAGGAAATAGATGGAGGTTTTGGTAATTTACGAAAGCTAGCGAAGCTAGCTGGAGTTATTCTTGCGATAGTAAGCTTTCTTTCGATCGGGTGTAAATCTTAATCTTTGATTTTTCGGGTCGAATCCCCCCTCTTTCTTTCTTATTTTCTCACTTTCAATTTCACTCTCACTCTCACTCTTTCTTTCTCTCTTTTATTTCTCTCATCTCTTTTTCATCTTTCTCTTATCTCTCTTATTTCTCCTTTATCTTTTTCTTATCTCTCTCTCTCTCATCTCTTTTTCTTCTCTTTTTCTCTCTCTCTTTCTCCTCTTTTCTGTCTCTCGTCTTTCTATTCTCTTCTCCCTTTTCTCTCTTAGGAGGATTCGGGCAAAGAACCATATAGGACTCTTTACTTGGAATCGTTTCTCTCCTCCTTCTTCGTACGTTCGATTCCGTCCTGTCGTCGTTCTGTGGCATGCGGTTAGCGTTGCGTACTTTGCGGTCGCACTCGCTCTGTAGCCTCTGACAACCCTCCCCGCAGACTTCCGACAATCCGCTTTGCAGGTGGATTTTTGCGATGCCACCGCGACGTCTCTTTGATTGCCTCCAAAAAGAGCGCCATGTTTTTTCCTACCTGGTTGCCCTCCACTTTCTTATTCTGGAGCGCTAGCTTTCGCCCCCCCCGTGGCCTTAATTTTTTTTAGTTAATCGAAACAATAAATAGTATATTAATTATGGATTATTCTTTTTTTAATTAACAAATATAACAAGGAGGCAAAGAATTATATTGAAATTCTCCATTATAATATATCGGCAAATTATAATGAATATTATGAATATAATTGATATTGCATTAATAATGTATAATTATAATGATAATTATATGTCAAATTAATGACGTTATATTTTTTGCTAAATTTAATGCTGAAGAATATCGTCTAATTTAAAAAATATGCTTATATTATTTTTAATATATATTAAGATAAATTATAATTAAATTATTGTTATTTTTTAAGAATATATTATTTGTATATAAAGAATTCTAAATCAAGATAATATATATTTAATTAATGAATTTAATTAAATCATATAAATTGAAATTTAGATAAATTCAAATTTATATAGAATCTATATTTATTAAATTCATTATGAACATCGATCACAATTTTATTTAAATATTCCCCACCAAATTCATAATTAAAACATCTAATATTTAGAATTCTCCATTTAGAATACATTTTTTTCATTAAAATATAGAATTTAACTTTTCAAATTTATATCAATATATAATCCTTTTATTTATCCTTCAAAGAAATATATCAATATTATATTCGATAAATTCGAATAAAAATATAATCGATATATTTATATTTTTCACGAAAGCTAGCATCAACTAGCTGGAGTTGTCCTTGCTTTAGCAAGTGAATGAGGGGCTGGAATCCTCGAGATCGTCGCATTACGTGAAAATTTCATATGTAGAGGCCCCCCATCCCCCGCGGGTTCAATTCCCCCCTGCGCCGCCTTTGGGACACCTCTTGGACACCTCTTATGGCATCCATTTTGGTTCAACTCCTCCGTGGAAATTTTGGGATACGATGCAACAGATTCAACAGATTCACAAGCTAAGGTTGGTCATTGCTGTTCGTGTGTCTCACATATTCATAATGTTTTTTATCTCATGAGCGAGCCCTTGTGAACCATCCCTCCAATAGTCCCGTGCCTATGAAGAAAAAAGGTTGCCTTATTCCGCTTGATCTCCCACCAATCCTTTGCTATTGGACAACGCTGTATATTTCGCTTCCACTGACACGGATGCATCCCTGCTAGCTTTCGTCATTTACCCTCGGCCTTACGTTTCATTTCAAGGCCGACAGAGTTTCATTTCAAGGCCGGCAGAGGTGAATCTGCCTCTGCCCGTATTGGGCTGCGGTAGCGAATAGCATTCAACTGTTAAAACATGTTCCGAGCAAATCATGGAGATATGTCCATTCGAGCTGTCGGCCTCTGGTCGGCTCGTGGCCTCATTCGATCTTCCAGCCACTGTTCGGCAGATGGGCTGTCTCCATCTGCGATGCTGCAACTTGGTGGCGGGTGCAAGCCAAAGCATGTAGCTCTCACGAGCAATGCCTTCATGCATAAAGATCCATCTTGGCTTTTCGTCATCGTCTGCAAAGAGAAGGCCTTGGGAGCTTATGGTCGAAATATAGTGACCATACTGGGTATTCTAGAGTTAGTGCACATATGTCATGGGTCTGGTTGGCCATGACGAGTCTGGAGTGCCGTTTCAAGACGGGCAAATGTGTTCTGCAATGTGATCCAAGGTGGGTCAAATCCAAATCGATGGAAGCAAGCAACAATGGATTCATGAGTGAGGTGGACCGATTCACGAATCATGCGTCTTTGGTGAATATTAATGATGCTGATCAATTATTTAAGATGTTGATTGGTGATCCCCATTTCAAAGATTCCATATTGAAGAATTGGGGAGTACACATTATTTGTAAAATCAAAATTTCAAAGATTTGGGGATGATGGGATTTGGGAGCCATCATCTCAAAATATGGAAGCAATGTTGTGCTGCAATGATTCGACATCGAACAATATCACTTTCCCATGCACAATGACTGAGAATGACGCCAAGACATGCTGTTTTTGAGACCAATGGCAATCTCTACGTGGGATCAGTCAGGCACAATTTGGGCCCAACAGAAATGCGAATGGTTCATTGGCGTAAGAATGCTGGAACAATTTTTCCAATGATACGGCAAAGGGCCACATTCTTCTATACATTAATGCACAGACCATATAATTGCATCAAGATCAACACAAATAACAATTTATTTAATGCATTCAATCCCTCGGCATACATATTGAAGGTCTAACGTAAATGCCAATCAATTGCAAAAACAATAATATATTCATACAACCATGATATGGGATATCTAATAAGAAGATCAATCATCACTAAATGCACGCACAGTGACCACAAGAGTGGTGCCGCTTTGGATCCTTGTTGGATGCCTCGACTGGCGGTCAGGGCTCCGACTAGGTCTTTGAAAAAAATATAATATTTGTTGGGGGCAAGTCAAGCATGTAGTATGTTAAGGAGCTGAGGTCGAAGATTCAAAGTGTCCAAAGCCCTGATGACTATCGTACGGCTAATCGAATCAAAGGTTTTTTCCATATCGATAGAAATCTGAAGGCCTCCAATGAGATTGTGCCGATCCAAATTCATGGTATTTGTCTGACATGCCTTACGAATCTGTCGACAATGCTGGGAGGCTAATAATAAAAAATCGATTGTATTGTGTCTAGGAAGATAGGCATATAGGGGAATTGCCGAAATTGGCTAAAAGCTTGATCAAGGACTTACTGAACCAAGAGACCGGAGACTATTTTATTAACAGGATGCTGGAGTTAAATCGGCCGAAGCGCACTTGGCTTATTACATGCTTTGCCTGGTTTGGCTAACAGGTGTAACCATCCAGCGGACCAATGCTCTGATGATAGATTATCATCGGAATTCCAATGTTCGATAATCGAATAATAAATGAGGGGAATTAAATTTACAGATCAATATTTTCTAAATAATGGTCGGGAGGCCATTTGGATCCAAAGCCTTGGTCAGGGGCAATCTACGCCGGCCATCAATCAATTCATCCAAGGTGAAAGGGGCCACCTCAAGTGTCGGGCGTGGTGATGGAACAAAATTAGGGTCGGTGAATAATTCACGATCTGTTGAAATTCCAGTCCAGGCGGCAGGGGCGGCCTCTGTCATCATATATCTGAATCTTCCTAAACGGCTGTTTGGGACTGAATTGTCGAATGCATCGGCGCTAGTCAAAGATACGATGCATCGATGCTAGTCAAAGACACGATGCGTCAGGGCCATATCAACACTTTCTTCCAAGAAAATTTCAATTCAATGGCATTTATTTTGACTATTGATCTGTTTGATCTGACGATGCAAAATTGCATATCGACACACATGATACTAGCTCCTGAAAAGATTTTGCAATTGGGTGCTACGGCATTGCTGAGCAAAACATCTGGCCTGCCCCATACGATCTGCGATGGACTGGACGGAAGAATTATCGATGGATTTTCATAATTCACGGGGGAAAAAAATCAAGGCATAATTTAAACAGCGCTGGGTTGATTGATGAAGGAAATGCCAAATTGGGTGTCGTGTGCTTGGACTACATTAGTGGCTGCATTGCGAAAACAATCCATGGAGGTGTTTTTTGAATGTACGCCTATCGAAATTGAAATTAATTGATCGAATCAGGAATCGTTCTCTTGGCTCGGTCAGGATACCAGTGTAGGATGCAGACATCTAAGGGTCGATGGTGAGGGCCTGTATTTGCAAAATTCCTATCAAAATATTGAATCAAATAGGGATTCATGTTGGCGCGGCATTGATATCGATGAACGAATATAAAATGATCCTAATAGCATAATCACCATAGAAAAATAAGGATTGCCAAGGATCATTTCATTGCAATTAATTGAAGGTCCCAGACCATTTGTTAAAAGATATATTTGTAATTCTATAAAATTCGTTAGAATTTAAAAGCAAAAATCTATACGAAAGGTAGGCATTGCTATAAAAAAGAATTAAAATATTCGATAATACCACATAATCCGGGCGCCGGCCACGAAGCCCGTGGCATGCCCGGAGGGCCTTCGGTGGTAACCGAAAGTTATAGACGGTCGCGCCGGCTGCCGCCGACCCTCGTCACCAAAACGGGGGGACCACCGGGTCACTGAAGCCCCTGTAATTTACAGTGTATCGTGTGTGTGAGGTATAAAAAACACTGTGTTTTACAGGGTTTATTGTGCATATCGAAGTACGACGCGGGGAAAATGGAAAAATGCAAAAATGCTGTGTTTTTCAGGGGTGGTGTCGGTAATGCGGGCCCGGCGGACAGGCTTAATCGACATTTTGTGGGTAGAGGCCCTCCAGACGGCTTACATTTCCTAACATATTCTCAACATAGGCCCAAGATAACCAACATATCCCCAACATAAGCCCAACATAGCCTCCAAGATGGCTCAACATAGGCCAGCATTGGGCCAACATGGGGGGCCAACATACGCCAACATAGGCCCAACCTAGGCCTAACATAGGCCAACATGACTTCAACATAGGTAGGGCCAAGATGCGCACCAAATAGCTTAATTTTGCTAAATATAGGCCCCACCAAGGCCAACATAGGCGTAACGTACGCCCCACAGACCCAAGTGGGCCGGCGCCCGGCTGTTAGGCGTAAGCCTTTAAATTATATAATATATAATTAATATAATCCTAAATCTTTTCCAAATCTAAACGTATTTCTAATAAGACCTAAATGTTACGTCCTAAATTCCATCTATAATAATATATAATGAATAAATCATAAAATTTATTCGATATATAAATGCTTATCGAAATACAAATATTAAAAACAAACAAAATACAAAATATAATAAACACTAATACATATTTATCAAAATTACGTATAAAATATCAATTCCTAATTAACCTTTCGTCATAAAATAATCAACCCATTTCTTAAATTATCGAACAATCATATCTACTCTAAACGCACCAACCTTAAAATCTAATTTAACATCTATAAAAAGAACACAAAACACATTAAATACCACGAATTTTATTTTAATATCATTATTATCGAACCATCCAAATATAGCGAAATCTCCATATAACATCTTTAGATTCCAAAATATATTCCTTAGCTTAAACTACGCCAACAATAAAATTACGATAGCAAATTCTTTCAATTATTCATTTAATTAATAATTTAAATATTTTAAAACCTAAATCCGCCAAGGCCCAAACCTCGTATTACCAATAAATAAAACTACTAACCATTCCCAACCTCTCACATTACTAAACAAAAACCAACATCAAAAGCGCCAGCACCGACACTACTCGAATTTTAAACCGAATCCTCCAACAAACAAATTTAAAATTATAATACGCAAATCCAAATACGAATATATATTATATACATACAAAGAATATATATATATATATTAATATAAATCGTATTATATAATATACGAATCCAAATAAAATCCGAATAAACAATATTTCCCCAATAGCCATGCTATGGGGTCTTGCAAAACTAATAGGCGGACGGGCGCCGTCGGGTCACCGTCAGAGCTGGTGGGCGGATGGTGTCCCGGTCATGTTTTGATGGCGTCCGGGTCATGTGATGCTGGTGTCCCGGTGTCCCGATCATGTTTTGATTGTGACCCAATCATGTTGTGATGGTGTCCCGGTCCTGTTTTGATGGTGTCCCGGTCATGTTTTGATGGTGTCCCGGTCATGTTGTGATGGTGTCCCGGTCATGTTTTGATGGTGTCCCGGTCGTGTTGTGACGGTGTCCCGGTCATGTTTTGATGGTGTCCCGATCATGTGATGGTGGCGCGGTCATGTTGTGATGGTGTCCCGATCATGTTTTGATTGTGTTCCGGTCATGTTGTGATGGTGTCCCGGTCGTGTTTTGATGGTGTCCCGGTCATGTTTTGATGGTGTCCCGGTCATGT
>CAXAMN010002002.1:1109792-1165273 GCA_963970005.1 Durusdinium trenchii
TTTGATGGTGTCCCGATCATGTGATGGTGGCGCGGTCATGTTGTGATGGTGTCCCGATCATGTTTTGATTGTGTCCCAGTCATGTTGTGATGGTGTCCCGGTCCTGTTTTGATGGTGTCCCGGTCATGTTTTGATGGTGTCCCGGTCATGTTGTGATGGTGTCCCGGTCATGTTTTGATGGTGTCCCGGTCGTGTTGTGACGGTGTCCCGGTCATGTTTTGATGGTGTCCCGGTCCTGTTGTGATGGTGTCCTGGTCATGTTTTGGCGGTGTGCCGGTTATGTTTTGATGGTGTCCGGGTCATGTGACGGTGTCCCGGTCATGTTGTGATGGTGTCCTGGTCATCTTGTGATGGTTTTCCCGTCATGTCATGTTGGTGTCCCGGTCACCTTGTGATGGTGTCCCGGTCATGTGATTGTGTCCCAGTCATGTTGTGACGGTGTCCCAGTCATGTTGTGATGGTGTCTCGCTCATGTTGTGGTGTCCCGGTCATGTTTTGATGGTGTCCCGGTCATGTTGTGATGGTGTCCTGGTCATGTTTTGGCGGTGTGCCGGTTATGTTTTGATGGGGTCCGGGTCATGTGACGGTGTCCCGGTCATGTTGTGATAGTGTCCCGGTCATGTTGTGATGGTGTCCCCGTCATGTCATGCTGGTGTCTCGGTCACCTTGTGATGGTGTCCCGGTTATGTTGTGATGGTGTCCCAATCATGTTGTGACGGTGTCTCGGTCATGTTTTGATGGTGCCCTGGTCATTTTGTGATGGTGTCGCGGTTATGTGATGATTGTGTCCAAGGAAGAGATGGTCGATGTGTTGAAAACAGCAGCTGTTTCCAGATTTTTCTTTTTGTCCCGGTTTGTATTTTGCTATTGGGGTCTCCAGCTGGGCTAATTTATCAAGTAATAAAAAAGCAATATAATACCTTAAATATATCAATAATATTATCAATTAAATATTTTCAACATATACAATATTCATAATTTATAATGATATATATTATATATATATATTAATAATTTCTATACCTTTTGGTTGTGATTGGTGCTGCTCTTTTTGGCACCCTGAGACGTACAGAATTCAAAGAACGTCAGACATTCGGAGTCAGTCCTTTGCTCTGAGAGTTCGACATGGCACACCTGCAAACTGTACACATAGGTCTCCGCCAAGCGATGCCTGAATCACCCAGATGCTGAGCGATGAGCCGAACCCGAATCGTCATGTTTGGGATGAACTTTCACAAGAGCATGCCGATACCCAAAAGCACCGAAAAGCATACCCAGTACCCCGGTACCTCGTATCGTTCTTCAGAAAAAACGATCAAGAAACAAATGCCTTCCACTGCCTTCCACATCTAGTCTTTCGCAATGGCACGGCACTTTCACATGTCCAAAAGAGATAAAATAGAATAAGGTTGCGCGCGGCGTTGTCTGGCTCTTGACAGTCACATGTGGGGATGGGTCAGAGTCAAGACCTGGAGCCCCAACATCATATATCCTGGTCTTGACCTACAGCCATGTCACAACCAGTAGCATCTTCCTGGCGCCACCCCGAAGAAGAAAACACATCGAACCATTCGGACGCTGTGCAACGACATCCGGACGGATGTGTTTTCTTTCAGTTGGTTGGTTTGGTTTGGTTTGGTTTGGTTTGGTTTGGTTGGTTTCAAGTCCAAAAGGAACCCCTGTCGGACCAACTTGGGAACATGATCGTTTTGAGTTCTCGCTCTGAGTCGCTCGTGTTTCCCAGGTATGCCATGCGAAGCTTCGGTTTTTCCAAGCCGTTCCGGCCAGCCTCGAGAGTCTTAGACACCATCTGCCGGAGCAGCAGCTCCGACCTGCAGGTGGTGGATCTGCTGGTGTTCTTCCCTAAGGATCCTTGGACCATCCTTAGAAGGGGTCGAACCCTCTATAACAAGGGTTTGTACCATCAAAACCCTTGTTTTTAAGGGTGCGGATCCTTAGGATTCTTCTATTCTTCTTGTTGTTTTCCCAGGCCGGGTGCAGGTCTGCTTTCTGTGCATTTGGCATCTCAAATCGGGATACTCCACTATCCCGAGGGCGTGGAGCTTTCGCTCGTGCTTTCGGAGTTTGAGCTTCTCAAAGGAGCTGAGCTGAGCTGGTGCGACTTGAAATTCTGAGGCATTGATACAAGACCCAAGCAGGTTGAGCTGAAAGAGCGCTTGTGCTGGTCGCGACGGGTCTCCGGTTCTCTCCGGGGTTCCCGTCTTCCCACCCGTTTCACCAAACAGATCAAAGCAATCCTCCAAGGTCTCTTGAAAAGCTCCCAAAAAGAACGGATCCTGCATAGCTTTTTTACATTTTTTTAGCCATCTGTAGCCCAAGATCCGGCTGATCTGATCTACCTACCCTCGCCTTGTACGTGCTGGGCAGAAGGACTGCCTTTGAAGCGTCCCCGACCCAGCCTGCCATTCGCCACAATACGAAGCTGGGGACGGTGTCATCCACGTTTCGTCATGACCCGACAAAAAGGTGGGATCCATTGGGTCAGTCCAAGAGTCCCAATGGAGTCGCTTGGAAGTCAGACACCCGGAGTGGAGGACACTTTGATCGAACGAAGCACCCATGTTCGAACCGAAGCAACATGATGACACTTCAACAGTTTCAACGTCTTCAACTAGGGAAGTCAGGCCCCCCATGGTTCTTTTTGGTGTTGTTGTGCATGACCGTTAGCTTACTGGCAGATTGTCGAGCTATCATCCTGGGATAAGATGTGGATATCAGGTCTCTCACTTAGAGTTAGAGGAGCTAATGGCAAGGGCGGGTTGAAACACACCGAGGGGACGCCATTAGATGCCACAACGGGGCTGAAAAGGAGTGATTCGAAGCTTATTTGCTGAAAATTGGATCTTGGTAGATCTTGGCTGCAAAGGAAGACCAACCCCGATGTCACTACAGTCTTCCTTTGCACTCTTAAGTCTCCATTTTACCCCAAACACCCCCCCAAAAAAAACATCCACATATTTGTTCGACCAATGACTCCCTATCAAGTGACTCCAGTAGGTCCCGACGCCACGCTTCCACGCTTCATCCTTCTCTACGCTGCCCTCCGACGCCACGCGGACGCCACGCGGACGCGGGGCAGGTCACCCATTTCCATCGGTCCACAAATCGCTCCAGCTGCCCATTCGCCCGCGACCTGCGACCGATCCCGCTGCGAGTAGATCCGGATCTGAGCTAGAACCTGTTTTGGACGATTTTGGACCACCAAGGACCCAAAATGATCCAACTTCCTATCAAAACAGGGGTCAACATGGTGTCTGAGTTCCAGTTCCAGGACTTTGTTGTTCGATTCAAGAACCTCTGGCCCCTGAATTCGCCGTCCGATGCAGAGTGCATAGAACTAATACGGTCGTCGTGGACGATGCGGTCCTTGTTCCCATCTTGGTCAGGGTTCGGATGTTCTTAGAGACACCCTTCCAGTGATCTACACAAATCTTAAAGGTGGACCCATTCTTCACAAGGTCAAAGCGTTTCCTATTCCGAAGCCTATTCCTCTAAGATAAAACAAGTCTTGAGATAAGATAGCAAGCAGCAAGCACTTGAACAGTATTCTTTGGCTAACAAATCTGAGCACTTCGGCAAACTTGTTGAACCAGTTTCAAATGCATCATTGCGCTTTCTCTAAGACATGTCCTGTGACATCTGACGAAAATCCCTTTCAAACCTCAAATCATCGTCACCTCATGGCCTTTTGCTTCTCCCGTCCCGGGATCCTGGTCTTTCTGTCTTCGTCCCGGTCGACCGCGGGCGGTCGCTCGTCCGCATCGACGCCGGGTGCGGGACGGGTCGGGGACGGCGGAACCTTCTGCCGCTTCACTTCTTTGCCCAGGACGCTGGAGCCCTCGGGGGCGAAAATCACCAACCTTGGCGCTGCCGGGCGACGGTGACGGTGACGGTGACGGTTCACTGCTGCAACTAAGGATGGATATAAAGGCGGCGGTGACAGGCACAAGGTTGACAGGCCTGTATGGTTGATGTTCTGCTCCTGCAACACCAAGCACCAATTTGGTCTCCAGAATTGGTTGGGTTTCTGTGGTAACCCCCATTTGCTTACCTTTTTTGGGGGGCTGCGTTTAGTTTCCCAACTCAACCACCAACACTTGCTGGATGTGCACCCCTGATAGGCTGTGGGCGATGTGCACCAACATAAGATAATATCAGACTTGGGTTTGCATATATTGATCACCTCTAAAACGGAAAAAATACACACGCACAACAGACTAGACTCTACTAGAGATCACTAGAGTCATCTAGAGTCACTAGAGCTTGGATCTATTGATCACCTTCCTGTCACTCGGCCGTGTCGCCGGACGTGTCGCCCCCTCTGAACCTCTATAATCTCTATAGACTTTATAGTTGTCCCAAAATAGATAGAAACGTTTTCCAATACATGTTGAAAGGGATTTCACTTTTATATCTATTTGGGGGCCTGTACAACTCTTCCTGGCTGAGCTCATCACTGGCCTTCTTCCAAATTGTCGAAGCTGGTCACCTCGAACGGTCTTCCGGTCGAAGGCAGCGGCAACGGAGGCCGGCCGTTGACTTTGGCCTGAAGAAACCGAGTCTTCTAGCGAAGAATTGCCGCCAAAGGAAATTTCATGATGCCATCCCAAGCTGGATGGGGGAGGAAGCTTTGGGGGGGGGCCTTGCGGTACAACCCCCTATGTCTCTTCCAATCACCACCATGTCGCAATGTCGAGCCATAGCCTCCATCCTTCGGTATTCTTTGGTGTCTCCGGGTTTGAAGTTGGGGCCGGCTTTTCCATTGATCCGCAATCGGAAGGCCGGTAAGCAGTTCGAAGCTGCATGACTAGAGGTGCATGGAATTTGGCAACAAACAACACTGAAAGAAATGAAAGTCAACCCTGACCCTGCGACATGCAAGTCAAGCTACAAATCCATGTGGGCTTATGTGTTTTTTTTGGGATGTTTAGGGCTTGGCTGGCATCTTCCCCCAGGTGTGGCACCACACTGTGTGGCACCAGTACGGCCGTGCCGTGCCGTGTCCCACATACATTGGATCATCTGAACCGGTCGGGATGATGAGGTGCCGGCCGCAAGGCTCCTCGTCCACTCTTGAGGACCATAAGACCCCCTATGAGGTCATGAGGATGTCCAATTCAACTGGGTGGGTGAAATATCATCAAGAGACTACGTTACTCTCAATATTTCCCTTCTGAATCGTTCGGAGTCTCTAGACGAACTTCGACCGAACTTCAACACTGTCCATATATGTCCATATACAGCATCTCCCAATGCTCCCCAAATCCCGTCATGTTCGCGTGACTTCCCCCGAGCAGAGAAGTCCATCGAAACCAAGTAATTCGAGTTGTCGCTTGGATGCAAAGCGGACCGCTCCCAGGCCCGGAGGAGGCCGTCAGGTATGTGCTCTCCACATACTGAGAGGCCCGAACCACACTTGCAGCTCCGCTGGCGGTCTCCAGCTCCACAAAGAAGGACCTCTTGAGAGAAGGCGCACAAAGTGCGTCAGCAAATGCGTGCAGTGCTGCATATATATATATTCGCAGTGAAGAATAAACATGCCTGGTGGTGTGAGACATGGGTGATTGAAGGCATTCTTTTCAAAGGATGTAGAACTGGGCCGGTTCTGCATGGAGGCTGAGCAAACCTCTTGTAGACGAAGATGGTCTTGCGCCTATGTTCCACTTCCATGATTGCTTCAGGCAGTGTAGTATGCATACCTAGAACCCTTTTGGCCTCCTTGTTGATACGAAAAGGCAATATTTTGGAATATTTTGGATAGTTGATCCTCCGGGGTCACTCAGGTTCTAGGTATATTACAAGATCATTTAAGCCTTCTTCTTCGTCACTTTCTCGCTCGACTTCAACACTTCACGTGACCTTGGAACATTTTGATAGGGCAGGGGCCAGGGGTGACCCCAGAGTTGCTGAACAGCTGCAAACAACAGGTCACAGGTCACAGTCCCGTCTCATGTCACACCAGTTGCACCCTCCTCGACCCCGGGACGGAGGGTATGTCCCCGCGACTCAGGTCTGTCCCGTCCCGGACGGTCGTTCCACATGGGTTGCCGCGCCCCTTTTTCTTCTTCATCGACTCCACACTCTTCACTTTGGCCACTTTGTATTCACCTGGAGACGGGATCACCACCCAGGCACGGAAAGGGGCACTGCGACCACCTTCCAGCAACGACCCGTGACGAGCGACCGGTTTCGTGACCCAGAGTTCTTGAAAGATCTTAAGATTGGACACTCCAATTCGGGTGCGTGAACAGTACATTGTAACATGATATACAACTCTATCCGCTTGGATCTCACCATGTCAACTGGACCAGTGAGTCAATTGGCTCATGGCACATGGCACCGCACCGGGAGACCGACATCTTTTCCGTCTCTGCAGCTGAGGCGCCATGTTGACCACCCGAGTCCTGGACGCAACGCGACGCACGGGTCGGGCGGGGTCTGGTCCCGGGGAAGTGGGTTAGTCTGGTCCGGAGAAGGTAGGCATCCTGAAAATGCACAACCCCGTGTGGAATACTTCTCGTAGGTAGACAGGGATGCAGAACTATGTCAAGAATCAATGTCATTGTGAACATGCTGGAACATGGACATCTCTTGAACTGTTTCTCAGACTTTGTTGTCTACTGCTTCGAATGACCTAGACGAAGGCATGATTGGGAAAGCACTTGCTGGCCACGATCAGTCGTCAAAACGGCTTTGATTTCGATAGAGCGAGCCATTGATGGCTGGCGGACACAGTAAACCAAGCCACATCGGGTTTCTTTTTGCACTTTTCTCCCCGCACACACACGCACACAATATTCACCCTAAACCCTCATCAGACAGACTTAGCAGTCCCTCCTCATCCTTTCAAAGGACAAGGAGTCACGTTTTCGGTTTTGTCGTGTCCTTGGCGACGTTATCAGGCTCTTCTTGTTCCTGGCACGTCGCTCGTTTGCCGCGTCTGCGGTCTGCAGACAAGGAGCTGTCTGGCAACAACGCCATTGAAGCTCCCGCAAGGTATTCAGCTGGAAAACCATGGAGCCAGCTCCCCTCTGCCTCCTCCTTGGCTTTCTCCACTTTCTCTTCTTTCTTGGCTTCCTCAGGTGCCTTCTCACCTGCAGCCTTCTTGTCCTTTGCCCTGGGCTTTTTCCTTTCCTTGTGGACCTCTTCACCTTCTTCGTGGTCCTCCTCGACGCGGAGACGGAGCGGTGCTTTCTTGGGACATCTGGGTGTGAAGTCGAACAAAAGGGCAGGTGACACAGACACGAACTCGAATCAACATAGTTGTGACAGCAGGTCACTGTCTTTTCAATTCGCCGGCCTGGGGGGTATTCCAATGTGAATGCTCCGGATGAAGAAATGAAGAACGACTAACAGGGTACGTCGCTTGTACCAGTGAGACTCAGTGACAGTCATCCCCTCTAATTGCTGGTGACAGGATGTATGGTAGCCGTAGCTGTCACTTAACTTACAGGATGTATTGTAGCTGTCACAGGACGTCAAGGAGCCTCCCCCCAACCTCCAACATTGCAGAAGATGTCATCCAAAAGCACCCTCCCCCCAACTGCACATCCCTAGCCGTTTTCTTCATCCATGTAATGTGGAAGAACAGTGTGGAGTTTCTAAAGAATAGTTTTGTCCTCATAAGGAATTCAAATAGTTTCTGAAGAATGCAACATAGATCAACATAGTTTCTGAAGAATGCGAGGAACAGTTACTGAAGACGAACACAACTGAACAGCAGTTGCGAATAGTTACGGATAGTTAGTTCGTTGGTTTCAGATGAATTTTTGGAGTTTCAGAAGCGAGTGTTGAACAGCGGTGACTCCAAGCCTCCTTGGCCTCCTCCTCTTCCTGAGCGGCTGACAGAATTGGCAAATCTCTGACAAACCTCTGCAGCTGATTAGCTGCAGCTCTCCAAATAGTTGCCAAATCAACCCCTCTGTCACACATGGTCTGGATATGTCTGGATTGAGACTCCCAAGTTCTGCGACTCCTCTGGTCAAAGGAGTTCTTCCCAATGCGACTCCCTGAAAAACCCTATCAGCTGACATCTCTCTCTCTCTCTCTCCAAACCGAGCTACTTTCTTGGCATCCTTTCCCTTTGGCTTCTTCTGTTTCATGTCCTCGACACATCAGCTTCCAACCACACCATCGAACCAGGTGTTCCGAACTCGGAGTGGCCGTCCGGGGCAATCCAAGATACGGGCCACGGCAGTGCAACTTATGACCAACCACTCGAACTGAGACCTCCCCAGCTTGTAAGAAGAACACACGACCAAATCACTGGGCCAAAGCACAAAAAGAACAAAGACAGTACAACCAGGAGCTTCTTCTGCTTCATACTGTTCCACATACGAATCCTCAGTTTACAGTTCACAAGTTCACCTTGCGGAATTCGAGGAAATGAATCTGACAGTCTAACCAACCCAGTCCTTGTGCCCCTCCTTGTGGTGTGGCACGCTTTTATCATGCCCATGGCTCTTGGAGCCGTGCGGGTCCGAGGAAGGAGCGGTGGCACCCACCTGAGCGGTGCTGCACGGCCCTTGGGATCTCTGGTTTTCCACCAACGGCCAGTGGCAAGTTACGGACCAAACCACTGCAACTGAGGAAGGGCAAGGTGTGCCGCTCTTCCAAAAGTAGGAAGGAGTTGAAGAACATCAAGTACCCCAACAATCACCACTTCGAGACTTGTGTGTAGAATTCCTTTAACACATGCTTTGCGCCCCCACGCGCCCCAACGCGCCCCCACGCACTTTTCACCTGGCCGTGGCCGCCGTGGCCCACGCGCTTTTCACCGCGGCGCCTTCAGACCGTTAAGGACCACCGCCTTGGCTGCATCCCCTGACCAGCCTAGGTTGGACGGTCAGCTTCGGCGGTGGTTCTGCGGGTTGGAATCAATGGAGTTCAAGGGATTTCAAGAGAACATCTACAGGAAACCCATGAAATTTCAGTCCCCGTGAACTATATAGGTTTCATGTCGTAGGTCTCCCTCAAAGCTGGGATTGGAAAGACAATCAGTCAAACATCATGTCACCATGTCGGCATCGTCTCCCAGCTTTGTGCAGTGTCGACCATTCCTCTTTGGCAACTTTTCTAAATCGAGATTCCTTTTTGAGATCCATTCCCTCATTCCCTACTAAGCACCAGTCAGTTTTGTGATGTCGACCACTTTTTGCAACTTTTGTGCCATCTCCGCAGGTTGGATATGGTTCGATGTCCACGACGTCGACCTCCACAGCATCTCAAATGTGGATCTCCGCATTTCAAGCTCTTGTCACTTCTCCATTCCAAGGAGGTGGATCATCCACATACTCTTAAGGGCTCTCTTTCCTGAAGCTCACAGGAGACATGCATCTTCTTACCTTTGAAATCAGGGGTGGAACGAAGCCAACTCACACTAAAGGAGTTGGAAAACAACCAATCAAGGACGCCTTGTAACCGGTTTCATACACAGCTATATCCAACCGTTGAGTGCTTGGCCAAGGCTGAAGACAGCTTGCCCGTGCAATCAACAGCGAGTTGGCATCTCTAGCGGCCACATCATGCTACATCATGCTTCCCTCGCTTGGCGGAGAGTGAGTCCTCCTCACAAGGGAATGCTTACATGGCCCACCTGAAAAGAACATGGCCCGGCCCACCCTGAAGGATGCTTCCTCCCCCCAAAAAGGACATCACTTTGTAGCCACAAATTTGTCGTACTGCGACGGACTATGACTAGGCCAAGCATCTGCATCTTCCTGATTTCTCATTATCATCACAACTCCATGTTTTAAGCACCCCTTTCATAAGGAAAACCTCCGTGACACTGCCCCTTCATGTGTATGCCTTCAGAGTTCACATTCCCCCCCTCTGCAGGAACCATGAACACATCTGTGGTCTCCCAGCCCAATTCGGAAGGTCCACAAATCATGCCCGCCACTGATTCACCTGCGACCTGCAACGAGTTCGGCAGAAATTGCTGACATCGAAACAATCCGAGTTTCTCTGACGTTGACATGTGTGGACTGGTCCAAGGTCGCCTTGTTTAGAGTCGTCCTGAGTTACTGTGTGTGAGTTTCCATGAGACAGGTATCGGTAGATTGTGAGCACCCGAAGTCCATCACTCAGCAAAGCAACGAGCCACCAAGGCCCATGTACATAGGTATTTTTTTCAATTGTTTGATCACAAGTCGATCCACGATTCTCCTCACATACAGTAAATACCATACAGCAACTCACACGATCACTGGATGTATTGTCAGCAAATACCAAATCATACTACAAATAGCGGATCCACGATTCTCCGGTCGATGGGGATCGTGGACCGTCCAGGCACCCTGAGACACTGGAGACCGGTCCTTCTTGGGAAGAATTGAGGTGTTGATTGGGTATGATATAGGCGGGATCTCCCCCCAAAAAATAGCATACAAATCTACTAACTAACAGTGAACATCAATAACATCAACTAACCAAACACATTAACTATAACGATAACCAATAGTAAAAGGATGTAAAGACGGCCCTCCGCTGGAGAAGTCGCTGTCTCCCAAACGAAGAACCTCTGCGAGCGGTGCGTCGCACAGACATCGATGGGGTTCGCCCGCAGCACCTTCTGTCTCTTCACCTCCTTCCCCTGAACGAAGGAGCCCTCGGGAGCAAAGATCACCAACCTCGACTCGGCGCGGTTGAAGGTGAAGAGATGTGTTGAAGAGCTGTCGTCCTTTTTGGAGAAGTCGCTGAACTGTCTTCCTCCCTTTTTGCCACGCCCTCTGAGCGAAGGAAATTTGACTCGCATCCTTCTCGGAACGACTGGGGAGTGGACGGTATCACCGGCACCGATGTGGCGGTGCGAAACACCCAGGTTTTGGGAGTCCGGTCTTTGCACCTTTGGGGATTTGGAGGATTTCGCTAGAGCCTGGAGGATCCCAGATAGTCTTGGATTGGAAGCCCAAAGCCCGGCCCTTGGGTGGGGCCCCCAGTCACTGCTTTTTGGATTGGAAGCTCCCCCCCAAAGACCGTGTGCGCGGAAAACTTGTTCGTATGGAAATCCTGGCACTGACCTTCACACGCCCGAACCTGGTGGCCTTTCGAATGAATTGAACCAACAACATCCAACAACAAACAAACAATTCCCGGTGCGGCCTCGTCACTCGTGGCCTTGTCATGCCCCCTGATTGAACTCTCAACTTCCCAAACTTCTGGAGAGCGCGGTTTTTGATGGTAAGACTCTCATCCACCTGGTCGATGGTAATCGTCATGGTCCTCAATATACTGTTCCCCCCTGGCATTCATGATGGACAACCCCCTACAAACATCATGAATCCATGCTCAAAGGTGCTGAAGAGATTAAGTAATAACTTCTAGAAAAGCCGTAAGTAAGAGTGCCACAATTCCAAACAAGCACCAAACTAGGACAACTAGGGGATAGCTCCAAACCCTGGTACCGTCCGGTACTCGTACCCTGGTACTTTCCAGCCGAGAATGAATCATTGAACTATAGGATCTTCCTCCTGCATCAGTGGCCCCATGTCCAACCCAAGCATCTTCACCAGTGGTGTCAGCAAACAATTCAGTTCACCAGTGGTTCTTAGAAAAGACATGAACCTTACAATCACATCCTGGAATCTAAGAGGTGAATTCGTTGATCTCTGACCGGCTGCGAGTCCGGCTGGCTTGCCGTACAACAGCATAGCAGTGAGTCCGCGCGTAGAATCTAGAGGTGAATTCCTCTTAACAAAGACATCCCATCACCTGACACCATGCTGAGCCCATCTGCACCTGAGCCCCCACGCTGCCCTTCTTCCAGGTGCTCGTAGTGCGTCACCTCAGTGAAGCCGAAAAGCGCATCTCGTTCGTCCCGTTCTCTGAGCCGCGCCCGCGAAGCGCTCGCATAACCGGGCCTGGACCAGAAGGGGCACGCCCGTCACTGGGCTTTTGAGGGTTGCTAGTGTAAAGACCGATCGTTCGACTATCCCAGTTGGGTACTCCAGGTGACGGGTCCTAGTTCAGGTCACTTCACCTCGGTTGGAAATACCAAACTCAGCCCACTCGAACAATTCCGATTGGAAGATCTACCGAACCCTTCGGCCAGCTGGAACCCGCAAACGGACGTGTTCCGGCCGTTTCACGAGTGAACACCTCGGCGTCAACGGAAGCCACATGGCCTGACAGGTAACCTGTTGGCCAAAGAAAACACACATGGAACAAATGGTTTGCCCATATTTTCCATCGAATGGTGGGTTAGGTTAGGTCGACCCCTGCGAGCCCTGAAGGCCCTCCCACCTTTGACAGAGGTTCCCAATGAGTTGGTCTGGGGAGAAGATACCTCCCAACCTCAACCCTCCCAGAGGATATCTACCAGACCTCTGGATACCTCTCAACCTCCGGTCTGGGAGGAATTACTTGATCACTTTGGCAAGCTCTCTGTGAGAATCCTCGCGAGCTACCTGGGAGGAATTCAAATGTAATTCAAAAATCAACGACTGTCGGACGTCTCACTAGCAACAAAAAACACCAAGTGTTAACAGTTAACATGGGGCAAACCTCTGTCCCCCAAGTATCTATCTCATCAGCTGAAATGGAACGAAACAACCTGATGATTCTCTTTTCCTGAGATCTGCCTTGCAGTGGCACTGCTATGAGCGATTCCTCCTATCGCGATTCGGCCGATGTGACTTGACCTGGCGCTTGGCTTGTCCAAAAAACCAAGGCAACCCCCCCAGCAACACCTGGTCGTCGAACGCGCAGACACACACACGGCACGAAAGCGATGGAGGCTCCACACGCCTAGGTGTCCAAACCACAGGCACAGTGCCGGAGCCCGTTTCCAGCTCCACCAGGAAAGACCTGCATCTGCCCGGGCAACGACCTCCTGTAAGAAGGGAATAGACCCAAATCCATTGGTTGGGACCGTTGGGACCCGTGAAGTCTCCTATTAACATACACATACATGCCAACATCCCCCTTCCCGAAGATGGGACGATCACTGAGCGAAGAACAAAGATGCGAAACCAATTCGTGGGTTTCCACTGTTCCGATCACTGTGCTGTTCCATTGTTCTTTCGTTCTCTGCCAGCACGTGGCTGTTGGAGGCTTGGTTTTCCAAACCATCTCTACTTTGACTCACACCAGGCCGCTCGCCATTCTGGCGACGGATTCGGAATCCCGCCGGGACGCCGCGCTCCGCGAAACACGTCTCTGAGCTGGCCACCCTTTCTTCTTCTTCACGGCCTCAACACTCTTGACCTTTGCCACGGTATACTTGCCTCAGCGTTCACTCATGTTCGGCCGACCCCCCCTGCCCGGCCGCCGCGGAGAACGGCCACGCAGGGCCAACACAACCTCACACTTATCCAACTGCGGAGCGGTTTCTCCAGAAAAAAGGTGAACCAAACATTGACATGTTTAGTGGGGTGTCCTCAATTTCCACAATTGTTTTTCCAATGTTTTTCATGTTATTTAAGTTTTCCGGGTAGGACTTGGGTTGGTCACCACTCCAGTCCTCCAGTCGCCTCCTAGCTAAGGCCCACCAAGTTGAATGGCAAAGAGATGGGTTTTGCAGACCATGTACTGAAGTCTATAGTGACTCCCAAATCCCTGCAAAGATCCATTGAACCCCCCCCAGTCCCCACGATCTTGATTTGAGAACAGCGTAGACAAGGCACCACCCTCGTTGGTGCCTCGTGTTTCTATTCACACTTGTCTCAGGCTTTGCACATCTTAGTCACTCATTTTGTCCCTAGCTTGGTAGAATATGACTGCCAGGTGGGGCGGGCTGCATCAAAGGAGTCATGTCACACGTCAGTTTCGGCTCTCCCAGTCTCTGAAGCATGGCACTGGGCTTGTCAGCTGGCTCCTGCGGAGCCGAGCGCCTCACCCTCCGTTGGTCGCTTTCGAAAGCACAACGCATGGAACATGGGGATGCCAATGACATGAGGTGCCCTCGTATTGCCTCCAAAACGAAACAAACCATCAGGTTTTGACCTGCTACTGTATGTCCTTCGTGGCTTCTGGAGCTTCGTGTTCCTTATGTCAAGGACAAATGCACTTGCTGTTGCAGTCATCCCTCGAATCACTTTGCATAAACTGCTCTGAGGTGTGTCCTTGCGTTCAAAACAAAAACTGAGTCTGATGCTCCTTCATCTTCTGCTTCGGGCTTCTCTTCTTTGGCTGCTTTGCCTGAGTTGGGATGCTTCTTGTCCTTTCCTGGGACTCCTTTGGTCTTCTTCTTTTCCGTGTGCACCTCCTGCGGTTCATCCTCATCTGCTCCCTCCTAGGACGGTCGACAGCTTCGTGAAAACAGCATTCGACAGCTGGGGTGTGCAGTATGCATCCAGATGATTTGAGCATATTTGAACAAATATCACCTGGCTATGGGTCAAAAAATCTGTGAGCTCCCTGAGCCATCAAAAGGACATAGTAACGGAGACGAACACTCAAAGAAACTTCCGGTGAACTCCTCTTTCTTAGCTCCATATATATGTCAACCTGACTCATGTGACATGGTCCTTCTCTTTCTCATCTCGCTCCGGCTCCTGAAAACCGGCGGCGGGAGCTAATGCCCTGTGCCGGATCCGACCCTCTCGACGGATGTGCACTTCCAGCGGCTGGGCACGGTTGGTGACGAGGCTGGAGAGAAAGACATGGCACCCAAATTCAAATTTCGAAGGCCGAAGGAAGTCGGAGATGATATGGATCAACTGGCTACTCAATTGAGTTCCAGCAGTTGGATTCCCACAGCCCCCACTGAAAAAGGATGTTGCCACACCCTTCTGCTCTTGAACACCTGCAAGCTTCAGGTGGCCACCCCCCCTCGTTGCGCCCTCACAGCCAAACGAAAATGCCAGGTCACTCGACCAGCTATGGGCAAGAATCTCCTCTGAAAGAAAACACATCATGTTGACCTCTGATCTCTACTGTATCTGTTTAGATTAAACGCAAGAATCCTAAAAAATGGGTTCACTAGGGTGGACCCTGTTCACTCATCAGTCGGTCAGTGAGGCCCCATGACTTCGCCCCGTTTGACCACCTCAACGCACAGTCAACACACCCGACTGCCCGGACCCCTTCGCTCCTCGGCCGGGTTCGGTCCGCCGCCCGCACCGCCAGCACCGACGTCTGCGGGTGCCGGGCATCCCGCCTGGGCGGCGTCCGTCGAGAGCGAAGATGTCCTAGACAGATGGGGATCCATATAAACCACTAAACTTGGGGATTGTGCCATCTATTCTCAAACCACAGTAAATATATAAACCACTGGGTTTCGTACCATAGACCAAATCTTGGTAGGTACACGACCGATGTTTTTGATCCCCTCAAGGCCAACTACAGCTCAAGTTTTTACAACACTATCCTGGTTTTGTTGTGTGCTCAGGGGTCAAAAGGGCAATCCGCAACATCCTGCAACTATGTACTGCTGAATGGTGAGAGAATCGACTTGATTTCTTGGTGCATCCCTAAGATGCCTCCCCTCGTGCTGGATTGGCACAAATCGACATTTAAACAGACACATCATCATACATCACTTTTCTATACTCTCGAATCACATTTGCAAGCTCGAAACCTCCTGGACGTGACATCTGCGGCCCAACACAGCGCCCAATGGAACTGGCATTGGATTCATGAAATGGACAAAACTCAAATCGCTGTGATCATGGGACCCAGGGACTTTCCAACAGACTTGGGATGTGGGGTCCAATGGTTCTCAAGCAATCAAGACAACCGATTCTTCGATCCCATCGACATGCCCGGTCGACATCGTTGCTGTGGGTGTGACTTGATGATTCCACCCCGAGTGATGCCCAAACGACTAGAATGGCCTGGGGCCGCAAACTGACAGGTATCTTCTAAATGGTCTCTCCATGCAAATGACATTGAATGTCATATAGACTCTTGATTAATGACACCCTCTTCATGTCGATTCAAGAGTCTACATGTACTTGGAAGAGATATGATATGCACATCACCCATCGTCGGCCTCTGGGTCCTCCTCCTCATCCTCCTCCGGCTCCTCGCGGGTTTTCCCCAACGTTCGAACACTCCACGGCCGGTAGCTCGAAGTTCAAAGACATGGCAACAAAGCCCTCAACTTGGAAGTAATGTAGACTCTTTATTAGTAGAACCTCCCACTTGCATTGGACATCCTCTTCATATGGGGTGTGAAATATAATCAAGCGTCTACATTACCCCATTACCCCATGTGCCCTTTTCAGTGGAACCTTTTTCGGAACCCAACCGTCCGACATATCCGAAAATGGGCCGAAAAAGGTGGTCATGTAAACATATGTAAACGATTCACAAATGACAACACCTCCATCCGACCCAAAATAGATTCTAGCCCTCTGCCTTGCAGTGTTGACGGTCATGTTGACTGTTGATCAATCAAACACTTTCCAGGACTGGAGAGTTTTCAACATCCTAATGAGGGGGGCTTTGATGAATCAACAGCCTACAAAAACAGAGCCTACAGTAACAATTAGTTCCCGTGGTGAGAAAGCTCAGAAAACATTGAGAGTGGCTCACGTTCACGATGTTTTTTTTCGGTGACACAAGGTGAGTCGCTGAGTCGATGTGAAAAGCCTCAAATCTTGGCAGCCTCTATCCAAGGTCATCATTGTTCCAGCAAAACTGAGGATTAGATCCATTGGGGCCCACCAAGTGGCGTTTATATAGGAGCCATCACAGGCCTGCATTCTGCTCTCAAGATCATCCGAACTTCTTCCCCGTGGCGCCTCAACTTTCTCTTTCACTTCAGCCTTCTTTACATCTTTCTGGTCTTTCACCACCTCAAAAAAGGGACTCTTGTTGGTCGTTTTCTTTCAAACGACTATTTCTTTTGTGGGCACACCCTCGTGAATACAAGGTGGGATGTTGGCAAGTCCGTCCTGGATTTTTTTATTCTCTCACTCACTCGAATCTCGAGCATGTTCTGTGGCAAGCTATTTTCGCGGGCCACACAACACTAAAATACAATCGCGGAGACCAAAAATGTGGCAGACGGAGCGAGCCGAGCGAACGCGCCACCCAGTCCGTCGCAGAAACATTGCCCCAACCCGGCAACAAACCCCGCAGACACCTGACACCGCGCCGCCAAGTAGCAAACAGAACACGCACACAAGGCAGACAACACACAACGTCCGGAGCGTCCAACGAATCAACCCATCTACCATCAACCTACACAGGCGGAAGGGTGCCGGAGTCAGAAACCCACTGCCAGAATAGTTCCAGCCAAGAAATCTCCCAACACTCCTCATCAACTGTAGAAAGCGACCAACGGAGTGTAGCCAACCAACCCGACAAATTACACAGAAAACGCAAATGAAAACCAGCCTGGAGAATCAAAGGAGAAGGAACCCACTCAACTTCACCAACCTCGACAGAAAAGGGGCGACCAGCCTCCGACCGAACCGGAGGCATCTTAATCACGGCAAATTGCGCAGCATCCAGATGGAAACGTTGCAGAATTGGCTTCCAACACCGCCGCCATGCAACACGTTGCACAACTGTTCGGTAGTGAGCAAGCTTCTCGTAAGCATTCCGCAGTAATGACTTGGCAACCTGATCAGCCCAGGCATTGCCTAACACAAGAACACGAGCCGCACCTGAAACCGTCGCAGGGTCCAGATGTGCCGGGATCCAGTGAATTGAGCTAGCCTCAAGGTCAACGCCATCGAGCGCCTCCCAAAACCGAAGCCAAAGATCCCCATTCTTTTCTGGACAAGGGCAATCACCGCCATAACGAAGCTTTGCGGACAAAGTGCAGACAATCACTAAACAACACGAAGCGAGTGTATAACTGTACCGCAACCAAGCCAGCATAGATCTCTGCACGCGGAACAGACTGCTGGGAAGTAGGCAGAAAACCACTAAAGGCAATACGAAACCCATGGACATCATCCAATTCGACAACAGCGGAGGCACCCCAATGCAACACAGAATCCTGCGGGAAAAGACGTGAGCCGTCTGTGAACAAAAGCGCCGCCTGCTGGACTCGACAACGCTCCACAGTCACACACTCGTGTGCATCAAGCTCTGCTTGCCACACCCGCAAACCCTCGATCTCAGGCCACAGGCCAAAGCACGCCGTGACCTGCGGGACTTCCCGAAGACACTGCGCCAAAAGAGGATCCCGCTTCCGCAACTGTTCCAAAGCAGCACAGTGGTAAACACGATGGGGACGGTTATCAGGATCGAGACCGCAAAGTGGACAAGTCCCATCACCAGCACTAAAATGTTTCGTAGCGTCCGCCGTAAAGTGCCTGCCAACCACAAGCTGAGCGAGCAACGCCTGTTCGCTCGGGAGAAGCGACCTGGAAGGACGTGAAGCTTCAATGTCAAGAGACTCAAGACCTTCAAGCCCCTTCCGCATAGCTACCCGTTGAACCACGTGGTCCGCCCATGTGCTGAGCAGTAAGGTCTCAATGTGCAGGATGGAGGACAACCGTAGATCAAAAGAACGACCCTGGCAATCCACAAACGTCTCCTGCATCCGACGAGACCAACCAAGGGCGCCCAAAGTTCTGACCAACTGCCTGGTCGTTCCCTGAAACCTCCCCCTGGACCGTTCAAGGCACTCCAAGGAAATGTGACCGTAACCAGGAAAGTCGCGGCGAATCTGACGATACAACCTGATTCGACTCAACAAAACGACCCATTGTGGATCCACCACCTGAGAGGCCCCAACCGAAGCTGCGAGCCAAGGATTGACCCCGCTACCAGACAAGCCGACCGCCTTAACTGCCTGAGTCCGAAGGCGTCGAAAGGTAGATACAGGCATAACCGTAGCCTCAGCCGCATGTAACGCCGCCGGGAACGCACCCCGAAGGACCAACTGCGTCCTGAGGACTCGAGAGACCGGCAACGCACGAATCCTCAAAAAACGAGCATGACACTGCCTGACACGCGTGTTGCGAACCTTTGCAGCGCGACGATAACAATATGCCACATCAGCGCCCAATACCCGGGCAGACAACAGGACCGGAATACCCTGGCCACGAAAACGCAGGGAACGCAACTGCTTACGCCCAGCCGGCGACAAGGACCACAACCAACACATCCATGACACGAAGGATATGATCCACCAGCGGAGGAAGGCGGTCAAAGTGATCGAGTAAAACCTCCCAATTATCAGCGTACGTGAGTACCAGAACATCCGCATCAAACCGATGGACAATGGCCCGGAACAAAATAGCCAATACGTACACGCCGACGACTGACAAAGGGTCTCCCTCAGGGATGCCGGTGGTAGCGCATTCATCACCATAGACCCAGCCTCCGACCAACACTTGCCGTCTCAAGCAAGCCAAAGCTTTGAACCAAGCCTGAACCACAGGACCTGGAAAACCCAAGCGCCGCAACAGACCACGCAGGAGCCCACGATGAACAACATTAAAAGCTTTCAGAATGTCAAGAACAAAACCGGAGCACGGTCTTCTGGCCGCAACGAAATGATCAATCAAATCAAGTTCAAGACCCCAAAGACAACGTGAGCGCACTGTCTCAGAAGCAAGTGATTCAGCATGCCGCACCATAGCAGCCGTGCGCATTTTGCTCCACACGCGGTACAATAGACCAGCCACACTAATCGGGCGAATCAAATCCCATGTGACAGGGCCACTCGGGACTTTGCGCAACAGAACAACCAGCCAGATGCAAAGCAGCTTAGGCCAAGAGCCGTCCGCCTCAACCCAAGAAAAGATCCGCAGCAAAGGTTGCACAAGAGGAGGCGGCAACAGAGCCAAGTCAGCCTGAGAGAACCCGTCTACATCAGGCATAGTATGATGTTTGGTACGAGAAACTGCACGGTGCCAATCATCGAATGTAAGTGGAGATAGAGGAGCCTCATCCCGTTCTGGAATCAAGTCAAGCAATGCCCGATGTTCAACCGTAAGGGACTCCGCATCATCACGCTGCCAATATCGATTCCACCCAGACAAGAAATGGGGGGCCCAATCCTGCGGGTCAGCACTGGAGACATCAAGATACAGACTAGCTGCTTCACGCCTTGTCAAACGAGCGTCCAACTGAATGAAAGGGGCCTCCACGGCACGAATGACAACACGTCTCAAACCATCCAGGACCTGCCCAACAGGAAGGCCGACCACCGACTGGACTTTGATCCACTCAAGACCAAGGGGAGACCAACGTTGTGCTGCAAGCAAGACATGCGTACGAATAGTAACCGCTGTAATTGCATCCGGTTGCTCATCACTAATTAGCCGAAAGGGTAAAGAGCCACCTTGATTCTTCCAATTTTCTTCAAGGTCCGCAACAAACATCCGTTTCTTTTTGCACTCAAGCTGGCGACATAGATCCTGAAGCGCCGACTCAAGGAAGGAACCAACCTCACGCAACCAATGCACCCCAGGGACGGCAGACGGGACAAAATAACCGCGAACCTGCAGAAAGTTCCGAAAGGAATGACCAAAACCAGGCGAAGCCAAAACAGCGCGCCACAAAGCACCAACGCGTGCCAGATCACCGGTCAACATTCCACGCACTTCCATAGCTTCAAGCAACTTCAACAGAGCCTTGAGCCGACGCACCTGCCGGAGCCAGCGCCTCTGCTGAAGCGTAAGAGAAAGAAGTGGAGACGCCACATCCCCAGGCCGACCAAAACGAACTCGAGGCGGGGCAAGGCTCATGGCAACTGGGCCGTCCGTAGAACACCGACCTACAAAAGCACGCCGCGTCTGGCCATCGACCTCAGCAGCATCACAAACAACCTGCTCAACGGTTGAAGCCCACGACAACAAGGCTTCATCGGGCCGGTGTGCAGCAAGGCTTGTGCGTACCGACTCCGCCAACTTGGGCAACACCTCACCACCTAGGCAGGACAATCGCTCCACGTCTGGTACCAGGTCAGCTAACGGCTGGGGTCGAAGCCATCGGAGAACAGTCGGATTCGCCCTGGGAAATTGTACATCCACAACCAGAACCGCATGTTTGTCCAAGTCAAAAGGATGACGCACTTCCACTGGCCCCAGAAAGCGCTGCACTTCTGTATTTCCAAAAGCAAAGGAATGACGGGTCGCACCTGCACACGTGGGTTCCAAAGGTGACCCTGTGCGTTCCGACCACAAGGCTGCCAGATCAGCAAAGCCATAATTCGATCCCAACAAGCGAACAGCCTCGAAGGAATCTGCCGGACAGTTCCAGTCGCCAACTACAAGCACAGGACCCATCAACCGTTCTGCCAGCAACGCTGCCGCAGCAACGATGCGGCAGTTGGAGTCTTACTTCAAAGAACCCAAAACCGCGTTGGGCGCAAGATACGTAACAATCACATGTACTGGAATATCCCAGGCCTGCACCGTGACATGGAGCAAACGACAGGGCTCCCAGACTTCCGCAGAGACCAAAACAGTTTCTCGAGAGAAGACCGGAAACCTCGAGACAACAGCAACACCCTTGGACAATCCTCGCAAACTCCCCACGGGATTGTCAACCCGAAACTTATCAGGAACCGGCCGCCCCAAGGCACAACGAAAACCAAGACGCTTAAACGAAGACCGAATAACCCTCGAGGCCCGAGCCGTATGCGAAGTCTCACTAAAGCAACCCACGTCAACCTGCCAACCTTCAAACACATCCTCTTTCCCCAGAAGTTGCGTAGGGTTGGCAACAGCAAACTTCAGGGGTGCCCCTCACCAGCCTTTTCAACAGCCCTGCACTTCGAAGAATGGCCTAACAAATCCTGCAGAGACTTCAATCGGTCCGCTGTAACCTTCTCCGAAGCCTGCATCATTTCAGACTGACGACGAATGACATCTGCAAGTTGAGAATCCTGACGCTTCTCAAAATTTTGAAAAGCCTGCCCCAAGGACGACACCGTAGAGGAAAGCTGCGACACGCCGTGCTCCAATTGTGCAGTCCGGGAAGAGATAACGTCCAAGCGTAGGCCTTGCTGTTTGTCTTGCTCCTTCACATCACGCTGCAGAGTGGCCAGTTGGCTTTCCAGTGACGACAACCGAGTCTCATGCACCGAAGACACCGCGCCAGAACCAACTGGTGGCAATGTCGCCGGCACAACCCCGACTGCAACCTTCTTCAGTGTCGCCGACGGTAGTTGCCCCGCCACAATAGCTGACGAGGGGATGTCATCTTCTAAAAATCAGGACACTAACGCCATCAAGTTGGAAAGCACGTGCAGGTGGCGGAGCGGATGCTCGCACCAACCAAGTCTGCACTCCTGTTGACTTAATCACTTTTGCCTTCCAATGAAATTCCTTCAACACAGATTTCAGCCGAGACCTATCAGAGAGTGGCACCCCCATCACAAAGAAGCGCCGCGGGCCATCAACTTCGCTGTCTGAACTCTGTGGGGCTCCAGGTGTGAAAAGCTCCTTTGCAGCCTGATAGTGAGCCAATGGCGCCCGAATGCCAAAACCCTGCTTCGCCTTAACCAAGCCAGCGTGTTGAGGGAAATCCCGAAGCTTCACCAGCGCCTCAGAACATTGTAGTCCTCCAACAGGGATAACCTTATAACGTTTGTCCGGACCGCGGGAAGCATCATGCGGGTTGCAAAAGAAGCCAGCTCGACTAGAGAACCGGAGCAATTCCAGAAGACGGTCATCAGGAAACTTCATGAAGCCGTGATAATAATCAGCCTGAGTTTCGGGACACTTCTTTCCCTTGCAAAACCAACCCGTCGACCAGACCTCCTGAATCAGGAAATGAGATTCCAAACCAAGGTGTTTCAAATATGCACGGATAGTCATAGGTTTCGGTAGCTCCTGCGCCAACTTAACCACAACCTGGAAAGTCAAGGTAGTAACCTTAGCCGCATTGTCATCTTTGGCAGACACAGAGACCTGTTTCGGGATGGCAAGCTGAACATCACCTGTCTGGAACAGGGCTGCCGTAGCCGCTGCAGGCCTTCCACCAACCCGCACCGGCACAACCAAGGAAGTAACTTTGTCTTGCGCCCACGCAGACAATCCTTGCAACTCACCAATGACAAGAAGGGCTGAAGCTTCTTCGCTAAATGTCCATTGCGCAATGGTTTGTAAGAAGCCTGCCGCATCGGCAGCTTGACATACACAAATGCCCGGTCGACCAGCAAACAAATCGTCAAATTGAGATTTCTCCAGGAGCCTGATCATCAACTGCAAAATAAGACAAGTCAACCTCGATCCTTTGAACGCTATCGGCGGAACCAGCCGCGCCTGAACCATCAACCGGTTTCTTTTTCCAAGGATCGTTATCAACAAGCAAATCCTTACCTCTTCGAGCCCGATCGGCAAGGGGAATGAGTACAAGCCCAACCTCGGTGGCAATGTTCTTCACTTTATACCAAGGATCCTTTGATTTCACGGCCTCCGCAACACGATCAAGTCCAGCCCGTTCCACAAGCGTAGATGCTTTGGGAGCTGCGTCGGATGCGCGCACCCCACGCTCTTTCAGCAGATCCGCAAGCGTCGCTTCAACGCCAACTAAGGATGGTGCCCCGCTACGCAGTGGGTAAATTCGGCCTCGCATGACTCACAACTTATCCGCTAGGCAGACCGGGAGAGCGCCTTCAACGAAACGACCGTCGACGTGCAGATGAACATGGGCCCGACCAGCGAAACAAAAAAAAACCTAAAAACTGCTGAACCTGGGTAACAGACATCAAAGGATGGAAACAAAAGAAGCCAAAGGGTTCGACCAGATATTTCACCGGACGAAAGAAGACCTGAAAGACACCCGCGCTTGCAGCAGCATGCAGTGGTACATACTCTTTGCCAATGGCGTCCCAAAACTTCCAAACCTGCCCACTCATATGATAAGGAAAAACCTCATCCAAGACTTGCGCAAAAGATTTCCCACGCCATTCAACCGTCACACGACGATCACGCTCACACAAGAGGACAACCTGCTGAAGATCTTCGACCAGTGACCCATGCAGAGAAAAGGTATTGGTACCTGAAGAGAAGCCAATCGACACATCACGACGAAGCCCAATCTGAGCCAACGCATGTTTTCTCGCAGACAGAGGAAAAAGTAACACAATGTCACCAACCGTCCACCAAGGTTGACTGCGCAGCAACGCGGATTCCAGACGCAAACAACCCAATCGAAAGAAAGGGTAAAAATAAATCACATCGTCACGCAGAAAACACTGCACCTCAGCAACCGGCCATGCAGCTCCATAAGGTAACAGGTCACAACGCTGGTGAAAAAGTCCATCTTTCGCCGCACCGTAACCTGTCAGCGGGAGGGCGCCACTCACCCACAACATACCAACATGGCTTTCCCAAGGCATGAGATCAATGTGGAGCCCCCCAAGTCTTAAGAAGGTCAACCGAGCGTCCGACACCCTCTCAAAACACATCAACGGCCGTTGTCCATAGAGAAGGGCAAGTAAGTGAACCTCAAATTCGACACCAAGGAAAGCATCCTTCGGCCAATTAGCTTGGATAACTGAGTTCACAATAATTACGAAGACAGACGCAGGAGCAACCGCATTGCCAATCGCTTTCATTGCACGAGCAGGAGTAGCAGGCAAAACAACGTCAACTCTAAAACCAAAGAGCCTCGCGGCCTCAAAGTGGTCCAACTAACGCACCTGCCCTTCCGTGTCCTGAACCAAAAAGGTGAGCAAGCCTTTACCAAGTAGCAGATCAACCGGCAATAGGTGTTGCGACCTATAAGCTGCCAAAAGGGTAGGGAAAGAATCCTCAACAACCCTGGCTTGCAACACCGAGTTGCCATCAATGTCATCCTTGCCTCGACCTGCAAGTTCTTTTGCCCATTCAAGGGGCAACAAACGTAGATCCTGGAGACGGTCAAGAGCAACATCTGGAATAGCTGTGTCCAAACGCCCCTTCCCATCACTAAGACCCAAACCGAGACGAGACCGAAACGTCTTAAAATCAACGTGAAAGGAGACCGCATCAACCTTGCGAGGACTTTGCACAAGGAACACCCGAAGCCCTTTCATCGGCGCCACCATAGCAAGGTCATGAGTAAGCACTTGCAGTGTGTGCCCACCCACTAACTGTGCAAAACCTTCAACAACCGCAAAATGTGGGTGATTCCGCAGCCCATAGACATTTTCTCCAATAGCCAAGCCATTGTGCGACACGCCTAGCAAAGCAAGCAGTCTAAAAGCCTGAAGCATTTTCAATCCTTCATCCGATTCCAGTCCTTGCGCGTAACCGGCACGACTCCATGATGGACAAGGGGAACTCCAAAAACCCACATCAAAAGGAGCAACCAGAGAAACCTTATACCATGTTTCGTCAAAAACGTCCGCACAAAGGGCAAAATCTGTCTCTGCCACGATTGGGTCCAACTGGTCAGGAAAAATCAGAGGGACACCACCGGAAGTAGCCAAAGCCAAAGCTGTACCTTTGTCCCATTCAACCGAAACGAATGAAACCGGCCAGGCAGACTTTACACCATCCTGCCAACCTCCGATACCTGCAAACAGGTCCAAAGCTCTTGAGAAGCCAAATTCATCCTGCACCCTAGTCAACACCGTACGACCAGGAACCGAAGAGAGGACAAGGACTCCACACCCTGACAATGCAAGACGAAGAAAAAGGGCCCGAACACGGGAGAGAGCGGTCGGAAACCAAGCGTGCCATTCTTCAGAGAGACACAACCAGACCTGCCCATCATGTGGCTCTTTCTTAACAACCGAGACTTCCCACATATACTGTGAACGACGACCGTGCGCAATCAGATCAACATGGACAAAATCTCCAGTTGAGGTCTTGCTGTCGAAGTCATGGGGCATATCAGTCAAAAGGCGGATCATATGTTGACGAACCCGCTCAGAAACCTCAACCGCCCATGAAGTTGTACGAAGTTTGGTAGACCAATACTCATACACAACATTCAAAGCACCCCATGAAGATGAGACAGAAAGTCTCGCTTGTGCAGGGATTTTCCATGGCCCAAAACCCAAAACAAAACAAACCTTTTCCGGCTCTCCTTGATAAGAGACCCACAGTTCTGCAATCCAACCTCCTTCGACACAAGGACCCAATGGCCCTCCAACAACAAATGGGATGTCGAAAACCGGAATCGAGACCATGTTGCCCTCGAAGTCCCTCAATACGACGTCATCAAACCCCGGCCTTTGAGCTTCTTGTTGATCACCAATTGAGTGTAGTCCTGCACCAACGCCAGTCCTAGGCACAACCGCACTTCTGCCATTACCTGAGACCTCCTGACACCAGTCATGAAGACTGAATGGAATCGTCGGGGAGACCGCAAGGCAGTTGGGGATAGATTGGTTACAACCCATCAGCTCCAAGACCGGCCGGGGCGTAACCAAATCTTTGGAGACCTCCTGAAGTGACCATTCACACCCACCGAAATCCGAGCATCCAAGACCAGGGACACCCAGAGGGAAAGCCGGAAGACCATCGTCCCGGCGGAAAAAGGGAAACCAAAAGGGTCATCAACCGCCCTCACTGAATCACACCTCAGCATGTATTCCAGGCTCGCTCCGCCTGCAATCTTGTGAGACGAAGTGAAACGATCCGATCCCCGGCTCTCAGTAGTCCTAGCCACGGTCGTAGTTGCCCTAGCCAGGAGACTCCCGCCAGCACCTTCATCATCTCCATGAGGCATTCGCGAGGAGGTCAAAACACCCGACGAAGGAGGAGAAACAGAAGCTGCCGCGGCTTCCAAGGTCACCCTACTGTTCCTTCAGGCTGGTGATATAGCCGTCCCGAAGGCACCAAAACACGTCGGTCACTGGCATCATGCTCAGGCCCATGCGTTGGTTCAGCCACACTTTCAAGTGAACGTGGAGGAGCCAAGAGGCCCGACTTCGGGGTAATTCCAGGCAAGGTCGCATCGTCAGCAACTGCTGCCACTCGCTTGTTCCGCGGCACCGGCATGGCTTTCGGAGGAGTAACTGGCCTTTTAGCCAATCTGTCCCGCCGAGGCTGCTCGCCTGAAGACAACCGATGTGAGTCATCAGACAACCGAGAAGAAACAGCAGCACGCCCCCTGGACAACCGTTCCAACCGATGTTGTGAGTCATCAGACAACCGAGAAGAAATGGTAGCACGCTCCCTGGGTTCCAACCTACTGTGTGAAGCATGTGACAACCGAGGAGAAACAGCAGCAGTCTCCCTGGACACCCGTTCCAACCGAACGTGTGAGTCACGACAACCGAGGAGAAGAAGTAGCAGTCTCCCTGGACAACCGTTCCTGACGAGGATCCAAAACTTCAACCGGGCGCTCAGACTTGCACAAAGGGCAGCATGTCTTCTTAGCAAAGACCAATCGCCGACTGTTCACGCATTGCTGATTCGGGCAAGGCCAGTCGCCGTGCAGGGCAGACGTTGAAGCCAATCCACTACGCTCAGCATTCAGTACTCTATCTTCCGTTGTCCCATAGCCCATCTTGCGGTCCATCTCATTCATCGCCCTCGCATAGTCAGTCGCAGAAAGTGGATAAACACTTTCAAACCGACGCCTCTGACGAGGCCGTTGAACCTGAGCTTCAGCTTCTGGTTCTTGGAGGCCACTGTCAGGAAACCAAGTCACCACGTTGGCACAGACCGAGGGCAAGCACCACACCGGGGTCAAAGCAACCATTTCATGTGCACCGGCATCTTGGACAGGAGACTTCGCCTGTGCTCGGCGCCTTCTTCGACCTCTATGGGGTCTTTCCGGCTCAAGAGGAAGCGCAAGGTCTGGCTCACGCACCTGCACAGGCACAACGCGACCCGGAGGACCTTCAGTTAACGTTTCAAGAACACTCAAGGTAGGGTCGAGACTTTCCCTCATAGTTTGTAAGCCTGTCAAGACCTCCTCTTGAAGCAGGGCACGATCAAAAAGCGAAGTCCCGCTCGACCTATACGGATACAGTTCCTCACCGGTCATCGCGAAGACCGTGCTACGATCGACAACAGGCAGGCCCTCCAAGAACTGCAGGAAAGCAACAACCTCAGGTGAAGAACGTAATCGGTTCGATTGTTCCTGCTCAACCTGATAGGACGCAAGAGCTACCAAAGCACTGTTGGCACCAAGACCTGACAACAACCGAAGCTGCCGGACATACTGCTGCAAAAGCTCCAAACCCACAGGACCAAATGCACCAGCGATGCGCGACTGCCACATCGTCAATCCATCGTGCCATGTCACCATATCAAACCTTCTCAGACCGTTAGTCGCAGAGTCTAGCCTTGCCAGCTGAGAGGCCGTCTGAGCCCAGACTTCCTGGATTTTCAAGTTGCAAAATGGTTATATGCCGTCTCAAAGACTCCGGCCCTTTTTATCAATCATGCAGTTTCAATAGGTGAGCATCCTGCCTCTGGGAACTTGCTCAAACATCGGTTTATATAATTAGATGTATGTATGTATGTATGGATGCATGCATATATATATATATAGAATATGGATGAGTATGATAGGGATCCAACAACTACAACCCTTCATGAAAGCTGTTTTTATGCGGATTTGTTGGAGTACCCAACACGGCAGCAGAAAGCGAGGTGAAAGCCAAGGACCCTCAGATCCAAACCGAAACCAATAAACTTGGAAATGGAGCCTCCCCCCTCATGCTCTCGACCCTTCTCAATCTGTGTCGTCACATCGGCATATATCGACTTCAAACATGTCGTCAGCCAAATGGACCCGCCTGCAGGTTCAACTTCGCAGCTTCGGCCAGCTCACCTTCCTTTCTCTGCTTCGCTTTCGCCAACTGCTCGTCCGACAAGTGCTTCCTCGGACGAGAAACGTGGTTGGAGTGAGACCGGCCCCGGTCTCAAGCGGCCTGGCACATGCAAGTATATCACATATGAAAGAAGCTACGAACGGGGCTCCTGGCCTTACTACTCGGAACGATCGGACGCTGACGGGGCGAAACTGGCATCGCTACGAGGAAGAAAGCAAGAGGACGCTACAAGTAGGGGCTGTATGCCAGCAGATTTGGGTGGTGTTGGGACCTTCATAGACACCAAAATGGGCAACACCTGCCCCTTGGCACCCCTGGTTGGCATGTCGTCTCCTGATGTTTGTTCCAAGAGATTTTTGTGGGAACTGGCCTCCGCGATCCTGTGATGAGAGGATAGGCTTGCGACCCTGAAGAGGATAGGCTGTCTAGAACTCTTTCTCACCATCTTGAGTACTTTCATGTACTTTCTATGGAAGAACGACACTCCCCTACTGGGGTCTTTCTCTACTCTTGTTCATGGTCTGAGCAACCTCAACTCCTCCAAAACCTTCGTCAAACAATCCAGGCACCAATGCCCACCCCTCTCAGCAGCCATCTGTTGTATGTCATCCCTGGGGGACGGGGCAGTCACGCGTCTTCGTTAAAGAAGCGTCTGGAACTTCAAACAAGGAACATATTTGGCTGTGGGTTATGGCACCGCGGATCAAATGAACAGATGTCCTCTTTTTCAGAGATGTCAACCCACCAGAGTTCGTGGCGCCAGGTTTTGACCCACAGCCACCCCTGGAACTGGTTGGTGGCCCTTAGATCCCTTAGTCTCCCTTCCCAACATCGTGCCCCTCCAAGCACCCCTCCCCTCCGCCGCTTCAGCGAGCGCGTCCGCGCGTGCCACCAGGCATCGCACGCTTCTTGGCTCGCTCCTCACGGCGCTTCTGCTCCATGCGCTCGACCTCCTCTTGCCGTTCTTCCAGCTGTCGGAGCACCTTGTCCCGGTAGCCGTCGAAGTCCTTCTCCTCGGAACGAACGGTGTTGAACGGCCCGTTGAACGGGGGATGAGGATGCCGGTCGCCCCCTCACCAGTGGGTGAGAAACCCGAAGATGCACTTACTGTTCTTTGAAGAACAAGAATCCACAAACCAAATTGAACCTGTGTATAATGAACAGCGGGACCCTCCAAGTGAGTCTATGAACGACCCCTTCAATTATGGATCTCATTTGGGCACCGCTGTCACTAGGAACTTGGGTCTGGAATGGTCTCAACCCTCCCTTTCGAATCACCAAACGGCCCAATGAATTCTCAAGCCAAGTCTCAAAGCGGTAGCAGCCGCCATCTTCACAGACCCAAAGCTCACAGTCGACCTCCGTGATGAGCCGCGCATCGTGGCTCACCAGCACCAAGCCACCATTGAAATTGGAAATGGCCGTGGTCAAAGCCTCCACCGATTCGATGTCCAGGTGATTTGTGGGTTCCTGAGTGGTCCAGGCGTGGACGCTTTGGGCTCCCAAGTGGCCAAAAGAACCCCCCAAGTCTTCGCGAGTTCGGAGCGTCCGAACGTTGAACGAAGCACACAAATCCAAAAATGACATCATCCTCGGTATGACAAACCCGTCGTGGGCACCCGTCGTGGACAAAGCCGGCCACACCCATTTTTGAGTGCATGAGTGTATGATAGTGTATGGGTCCAAATCGGTTTCCATTCACATCATCCTTGTACACTCCAGCTCGAACATGGAAGTGGAGAACACCTTGTTTGTGAAGGAAAGTAGTCTTCCTTTCTGGACTATGCCATCCACTTCTACGTGATCTGTTCGTCAGAGTGTACCATCATGTATTGTAGACTCTTGATTAATAACCCCTCCAGTTGAATTGAAACACCTCTTCACATGGGGGGTTTATGAATCAAGAGTCCACATTACCATCTTTTACCAGGTCTCATCAAGGATAATGATGTGAGGCTCCATGAGCATCAAAGCTGCAAAAGCCACGCGAGCCTTTTGACCACCCGACAAGTTCCCAATCTTCGTGAAGTGTGAGCCACCCGGCAAGCCGAACTGACCCAGCACGGCGCGTGCATTCTCGGGCGTCTTCAGGTTGAAGGCATCCTTCAAATAGTCCACACCCGTCTTGTCCAAGGGCAAAAGCTCTTCGAAGTGCTGGTGATACTGCTTCACTCGAATTCCTTTGGACACTGAGACCTCACCAGGTCCAAAGGACTCCGTGACCGAAACGAGTGCTGAGTCGATGGACCCGATGCGGGAGGCATAGGTCTACCACCCCATGAGGTTTTGGCGGACCAGTGGAGGCTTCAAGTAAGATGAAAAAAACACCAACCTCTCTAAAGATTTCTCTGACCCTTGGCACCTCAATTTCTCTAACCCTTGATGTTACGCCCCTCTCCATACCATGTCAAAAGGTATGGAGAATGTCACACCTGAGCTTACATCCCCCTGGCCATGTCGGGTAAACACTGAACGATCGGCCCCCCCTCTTCCACCCGCACTGACCAGCATCAAACCCGACCCTCACAGGTCACCAATGCTTCGACCCCTTAGGGGCCCAAGGTTGGCTCTCAAGTCTCGGCTCCGTCGTCCTCCGTTTGAACCACCGGGAGAGCCGGGAGCGCCTCGCCGAGGCAGGGCTCCAACTGTTGCATCATCAAATTGAGGATCGTGGACTTCCCTGCGCCGTTGGGCCCCACGATGGCGATGCGACTGCCACAGTCCACACCGATTTCCACCTCCTCCAAGAGCCAAGGCTCCTCACTCGGCCATTGATTTGGCGCGAAGGGTGGCCCAAAAAGGAGCATCATCAGTTGGTTCTTGTTTGGGGGGTGTCCTTTTGCGGGTGAACAAAGGATTCAAAGGTTTTGAACTTTGAATGACCCGATGTTGGTACCAACCATGGATCAAACCAACAACATGGGCTTGGACTTCTTTTTCACCGAACCACTCTGGGCTCAGTACTAAGACCTTCATGACTCTTCACAGCTCTTCACGCTCCAAGCTACGTCCCACATGTCTTTGAAACCAGTGCCCCAACCAAGCGGCCGGGCCCAACGCTCCCCCCCTCTTTCTCCCGTTCACGCTTTCTCAACGCTCTCCTTGCCGTCGTAGCTAAAGGCCACCTCCGAGACGTTGAGACCTAAGGTTCGGTCCATGCCGTGACCTTTGAACTTGAACTTCACGATGTAGTCCTCCGCCGCCGCCGGGACACGACGCGAGGCGAGGCCGACACCACGACGGACGCGGGCGACGCGACGAGGCGTCGCGGGTCACGAGACGCAGGTCACGGTGTACGAACCGCCGCGGGCGGGGCGTCACCCGGACGAGCCGGTGGGTGGGTGGATGGACTGTGGGAGCGAGGAAGCGCCCCCGGACGAAGAGGAAGGAAGGACGACGAAGAGAGAGGACGGAGGCACGAGCGTGTTTTTTTGCTGTGACAGGTCATGGGTTTCACACGTGACACACACGTAACAGAGAGAGCTCGGAGTTAGCACCATTCCGGGTGTTCCCAAAAAATGGAGTTAGCACTTTAAGGTAATTACTGCGTTAGAGGACCTGTCAAATCTCACCTGAAAACAGTACCACACCACACACACACACTCGAGATCACACACACAGCTAGCCACCACTCCTTGCGCTGTTCGTCCAGAGAGCTCAACTTAAACTTCTCCTTGACCTTCGCTTCGGCTTCTTCCTCCACGGCCGGTCGCGTCGTTTTCGTGCGTCGGGTCATGGAGTCCATCCCTTCGAGTCAGGGAGTCCTTTGGAGTGCCTAAAAATCGTCCAAATAGAACAGGGAAGATGTCCCTTAGAAAAAGAAACCACAAAGGAAGAAAGAACGAGCAAATTCAGAAGCAAAATACATTTTGCATCATTTTGCTAAGAGCATCATTTTTGGATCTTAGGTCCCCCAAATCGCCAGTGGATTCAGTCTGTTCTGGTCTCGTGACCACGACCACCAGGCTGCCTTGGTCATCCCCTTCTTCTTCAAAGCCTTCAGCTCATCCTGGAAGCTTGGGAGACTTGGGAGTATGGATATGTATGAATGGCAGGCCTGTATCCATGATCCTCCCTGGTTCTCAATCCGTGTGATTCGCCTTGGGGACCGGAGACTACTGTGACTTTAAGTGTCCAGAGGGACTAGACTATCGATGAACATCGATACTTTCTGCTAGTTGGTGGCCATGTTGCTACGTATCTCCAAGTCCTGCCATGGTCTTCTTCAGCAACGAACTTGCACTCTGACACTCCACAAAACAAAGACATACCAAAACAAAGACATACCACGATCGTGCGAGATCGCAAGAGCGCGAGAACGCATATTGTCTCCACGGCGTAGGCGATGAACATGAAATTCTTGTCACACTGAAACTAGGGGATTCTGGTTGTCTCAGAGATCACGGAGCTTCGCGTGTTCGCGTCTGTCCAAGTTCTAGCTACGCTCCTGCTGCTTCTTGTATTCTTTGTCCATGGTCGCTCTCTGCTGCTCGTGCATCTTCTTGAAGGCAGTGTAGTCGCCGCGATAGTGAATCAGCTTCTTGTCCTCACTACGTCGTCGTGAAGAAGTGAGGAGCGAGCACGAGACGTCAGACATCGTCTATATAGTCGAATGGTCGAAGGAATTTCGATGGAATAGACTACTTGGGAGGGCAAGCCCCATTTTGTTGGGGCTGTAGGTGTTGATCCATCCGGCTCCAGGTGTTGATCCTGCTCCAGGCGTTGATCCATCCCCACATTAATTCATCTTTACCGACCAATTTGTACCAAACATTTGGGGAGAATGCGACGATTCTCGGTCTCGGGAGGTCTGCCGAATTCCGACCAACAGCCAACCCCCTCCTCCAGGTGCAGAATGTCTGTACCTGAAGCAGGGGAGCATGAGGTATATGTGGCATGTGTTTTCGGTTTCCCGATGCATAACTCACTCAGCAATTTTTCGTCCGCAGCTGGTTGAGTGAGTGCAGTGGGCAAAGGATGGTGAAGCTGCATCTGCAACTCTGAAGTGTCTGCTCTGGAGAGCTGAAGCTTGGGCTTGCCGTGGACGGGGAGCTACACAAAACATCCATCAGCATCCTCTTTTCAATCCAAAGGCCCATTGCCCCCAAAAATCCTCCAATCCAACCTGCAAAATCTTCAGCATCCCTTAAAGATTTTGCAGATTGGATTATAGAGGATTTTCTAGGGCCAATGACATTCTCCATGTGTTTTTTTCTGCCCCAATCCTCTGCTTTGGTGCTTGGGTCCTTCCTTTTCTTCACTCCACCAGTGGGTTGGCGAGGAAAAAACACGAACCTTTGTGGATGTTTTGGGACATCTTTGCTGCAGTTTCTGGACCCGAACCTTGCGGAGAGAAACTTTTTGGGGGTATTCCGGGACACTTGTACACACCCATCTTCTGCCATGGGTGCAAATATTGTCCAGAAAGTCGGCATCGTGGGACACCACCACCACGGCATGTGGATACTGCTCCGAGAGGTAGTTGTCCAACCACAAGACCTGATGAAAGGCTTCAAGAATGGTAAAAAGAACATCAGCTAGTTCGGGCAATTGCAAACAATAAATGACTGTTGTATTGGTTTGTTCTTGCCTTGCAACAATTCTATAAACTTGTGGATTCTGAATGCAGCTTGGTTGATTGAGCGCTGCAAACTTGGCAAGCTCGCAAGGCTTGGGGGACCATGACGCACTTTGAGGTCCCAGGTCATGGCACCCCTTGAGACACTGGGAGCAGCACTGCATCCAAATCCAAGTGGTTGGTTGGCTCATCCAGCATGAGCAACTTTGGCTGTAAGAATAGCGCCTGCCGTGACAAACGCCGCCCTGCATCAAGCCTATTGGCATCTGCAAGACGCCTGCGCGGCCTATATAATGCCTCCTTTCCCTGGAGAATGCTCCCCCCAGCTAAACACAAGAACAAAGGAAAATAAAAAGAAAAAACACATGTCCAAGTCATGCCTGCGAGATCAAAGCTCAGTGCCAACACGTGTCTCAGAAGCATGTGTTTGTTGAACTCTTGGTACCCTGACACTGCCGTACTGCCGTAGTTGCATCCAGGAGTGGATCAAAACGACATCAGAACAAAGCGCCAATGTCCCGGAAAGGACCCTGGTAGACCCAGTCTATGCTTTGCCTCACATTCTTGTGATTATGTTCATGTCAACACCGGAGGGTGTAAGCAACGCACGATACAAGCCTGCAAGCCAATTGAAGTCAAGGAATTGTCCAACAGGGTAAACACAAATCAAACACAGCATGTTTAGATTTGAATTCATCAAGGCACGACTCCTTACAAACGATGCTCCCTTCGGAATTCAGTTGTTCGTACATGCCAAATCCGGCATAGATGTCGCCAAAATCGTTTTGGATGTCCCGAACTGATCCAAACCGTGGATGCCCGCCATTTACAAATGTCCGCTTCACCTACAGTGACCTACAGGTCTTGGAAATTCTCTGATTGGGTCAACCCTTGTTGACCCAAGTTGCGCAGAAGAGTCCACCGGGGAGTTTGTCAGCAAAAAGGGTGCCCAGGTACCGTATGGTTCCCCACACCGATACAGTAGTGCGAAACGAATGAGGCGAATGAAGACTCGCTTCTAGGCTTTGGTGTTCTTGCCACTGTCCATTGCGCGTAGATTTGCAGTTGACTTGACCCCTGTACATAGATGTAACCATGCCGTGGCAGGCCCTACAGCTCACAAAACAGTGTTTTTTTTCTCGGGGAAAAAGGTCTGTGGAGTGTGGAGGTCGGTCAAACCTTAACCCAAGTTTATGAACCCCTTGGACTAGCTGTCCTTCCTACCAGTACGTTCCTTTTTGGATGTGTTTGGCGCTTGGAAGGATATTTTTGGTGCGTTCGGCAACAAAAACACCCATTGCCACGGTTCAGCAACACGATGTAACATGACTCCTGCCATGTTCAATCTGTGCTCTTCCTTTCTGACTCTTTCGGTTTCACCCCCGCCCTCGCCCTCGCGCTCGCGAGCTCTCGCGCCTTCGCCAAGCTGATGCGCATTCGCCAGCCGCCCGAGAACTGCACGACCGGCCTGTCCAAGCGGTGAAGGAGGTCAACAACTGGTCGACTTGTATGAATCTTGATGAATGAGGGGAAGGGTCGTTCAACCCAGGTCGCCCCACGGTCGTCCACCATGTCGCGGACGACTGGTTTTAGCAGGGAGAGGGAAAAATAAAGGGGTCGGGTCAACCAGTCGTGCCATGGCCCCACAGCCCTTCCATCTTCCAGATGAAGAGGCCCAGAGGCTTTACAATCCAAATGGGGGGGTTCATGAATTTCAATGAACCAAGGTTCTACATTAGGCTACCAGCATCCGACTCAACAGGTCTCCACCCAAATTGGAGGGGTTTATGAAGGGCTTTCACGGGTTTATGTGGGGTTTGGAAGCCGCTTCTTCCCTCCTGGAGAAGAGAAAAAGCACAAGTTCAGTACATGTGCAAAAAAGAAGACCCACCAGTGAAGAGATTGATCAAAAAATTGAGCCTATACATGTCTCACATGAGCACGCATGCCCAAAGCGGGATGCTTGGAGCTCTTGAGTAGGCATCTCCTGACAATTATTTCCTTCTTCCCTTTTTTCTTTTTCTTTTTCTTTCTCTTTCTCCTTCCCTCCCTCTGTCTGTCTGTCTGTCTCACTCTGTATTTTTTCCCAGCGGGTTCATGATGGTAGGGATTTAGTGAGACGTGAGCATCTGGTGTTGACTTTGAGCACTTCAGGTCTTTCAGTGGCCCACAGGTCTGTCCCTCCCCACCTGTCCATGGAGAAGCGATCCTCATCTGGCGCGCCGTTGGTGAAGCCTAAACCTGAGGCGCTTTGAACGCCCGTGCTGCCGCGATTCCAGCGCCTGGAAACTGGGTTGGCCCCCCCGCACCGGGGGGAACAGGGAGGACATGAACAGGTTCAAGAAACCTCTGTCATCCCTAGGTCTATCACTCAAACTAGGGTGCAAGTGGAACGGAATACAACGGCCAAAACGACACGGGTCTGAGCCGTGCCACATCGACAAACTACAGGATTTTTTGTTTTCTCAATGACACCACTTTTTATCATACGCCTTCAAACACCCCTCTATTTCCGAGGAGGTGAACGTGATCAACGGTGTACATCGTTGCGCTTTAAGCTTCGTGCCACAAAGGATCTTCCTCACCTCGCGGTCCGCGTGCGCCGCGGGCGTGCGTGGCGGTTTTTGCAGATGCAAGAGGTTGGTCTTGGGCCTCTCAAGCCCCGATCTCGTCCCCCCTAACGAATCATGATATTACTGGTGTTTTCAACCCACTGGACAAATAAGAGTAGTGGGTGTTTCCAATCATCCCCAAGTAAGGGTTGAACATAAACATATCCGAAACCATCACCTAGGATTATATACCTTTTATTATATCCTTTTATACATATAATTACCCTCCCTGCAAGCGCTATAGCACGCTCCGGCGAATCAACACGATGCAGCCAACACCGTGGGCGATTCTCCTGTGGAATCACCCGTCGTGGTTGTTGCAGATTCGTTGAGCACTCGCTGGAACTCACATGGAAGTGGATGGCATGGCCCCTTGGAAAGCCACTTTCCGAAAACCAAACAGGTGGTGTATACATGAAAGTACATCAACATCAATTTCGGGTACCTTAAAGCCACCGTGGTCCAGAAAACAAGCCCATCGGCTTGGACCCGATCCCGCACCAAATGAAGACCCTTTTTCTGTTGATCAAGAAATGGCCATCATCCTCCCACTCCAAACTCACTTGTCCAGCTCCTCCGAATTAGTATTTCAGGAACAACTTGTTTTAATGGATTCCTCGTTCATGCTAACTCTTTGGTTAAAAGAAATCCTTGAGATGAACATCAATCGACAACACCAGGATGTTTTATTTCTATGTTTTCCCATCTCCAAGTGAGAGCCTTTATGAATCAATAGCCAACAAAACAACCTCCTCGCTGGTTGATGTTTCAAGAGTCTAAGCCCCCGCACTCGAGCTTCCGCGGAATCTGCACCGATCGCCTTGCAGGCTGAGCGCGGCGGATGGTAACTGGGATCTCTTGGATCCCTTGGACGTGTGGAGGCGGTAACCTGAAGTAGATGTCTCATCCAAAGAGACTTGTGGATCTGAACCCCCAAAAATTATGGGCGAGTCCCAAGCTGGTGAATCGCTTTTGGAGAAGTCATGAGAACTCTTTATATATATAGACCCCCCAAATCCCCCAAATAAATAGAAAAGTCGATCCCCTCTAAGAATGTATTGGAAACCGTGCCACTATCAATTAGTCACTATAGAACATTTTGAGGTCCCACTTTCTTCAGTTCTTCGGAGGCCAGTAATACTGCCGCCTGACCTTTCCAAGCGTTTCAAACATCACAAACATCTATTGTTGTTCGATGCATTGCGCATTGTATTCCGCAGGTGTCCTTTTTGACACTTGATTTTTCTTATCGTGATTTCATGTGATTTCAATGTTCCAATAGACGAGTCTTTCGTTCCCCCTTGGTTCTCGCCGTCCTCGCTTCTCGTTCGTCTCATTGCGAACCCCCCAACGAGGGAGAGAATGCCGGGAGCCCCGGGATCTTGAGACCTGAGCTTCCCTGAGATCCGGTGAGGAAAAACTCCAAAGATTCCATCGCTAGTAACAAGACACCACTAATTAGGTTGGAGGCCATCGCTCTTAGGTTGGAGGCCAAGAAGCTACTAGGTAGCAAGAAGCTACAGCTTGTTGCTACTCCATCCCAGCAAGGTCTTGGTCAAATCGAAGATCGCTATGATTATGTTTGTCCGCCGGAAATCCGGATCTCCGTGCACCTCGAGTTCCGCTGAAGTATTCTCGAGATCAAGGCGTGTCCTGCCATCGTCTGGATGGAAGAGTCGTCTGGGGCGTGAAAAAAGACACGACACACACACACAGAGCTTGGACATCGGCAAACCTCCTGAACTGGCCCCAAGCACTCTCAGAGTGGTGCTTCATCAAACTGGATCTGCAGGTTTTCCCATGTCATCATGTCGGGGTTGGCTGATTGAACCCCCAAACAGGGGAAACTGAGAGCCAAAGGCGAAACTACCATTGGGTCGATTGCCAAATGGTCCAGCGCATACCTCACCGTCCATGTGATTTTTTTTCCATCCAACCGTTTGAGAGGGTCAGGTCATCCTCCCGTGCTGAGAGTTCTCCGCAGAACTACCATACATAATGCATCATAATACATACCTTTGTTTTTCGGCGCTGGATAAGACTGCCGAAGGGGGACAAACCGTTGGTTTGAAGCTGTTTAACTGTTTGAAGACACCTTCTCACCTTCTTGTTCCTATTTCGTGTTGAACAAGTTCGTACAACTGAAGGTGTGCTGAAATTCCACTCCTGCATCTCCACTCCCGTTTTCCGGTCTTCACAAGAAACAAAGTAAAAACACCTTGCAACGGGCTAGACTGGTCATCTGGATGCCGTAAGATGTGGACGTACATTTTTTCATGTACCTCTTACCAGCACCCTCCAAGAGGTCTCCTCTAAAGAGTTGTGCTGGTACGTGCTGGGGAGTCTTTGCGAGACAGCAGCAGCAACCTTGGACCAACTATTTCGAGAAAACTGCACCAATTGAATTGATGTTTGCTCCGCATTATATTTCAACCGACGAGGACAATGCAACCGTCGGATGACTTGGAGTGTCATCCTCTGATTGGACGCAAAAAAACCATGCTGAAGCCCCTGATTCACCAAGGGGTTTGTCTCGCCATCGGTGGTTCCTGTCCTCTCCACCTCCTCTGCGCTGATCTCCTGACCCTTTTCCATGGCTTCTTCCATATCCTGCCAGAAAGAGACACAGCAGTGCGTGTGCGTGTGCGTGTGCTGGTGTGTGCATCCATTCGAAACGGCGCCCGAGAACCACCTTGAAGCTGAAAAAGACCATGGGATCAGGGGTTGGGGAGGCCCGGCGGAGGGACCTCGCAGGTCTCATGGGGTCGCGGTCTCACGGGTTGGAGATTCTAAGGTGCTGGAAGCACGCGAGTGGAGCTGCTACAAAAACACGCGAACAGAACTGGGTATCAAAAGGGATTTAGCATGATTTAGATGAGGCCTGACAAGGTCAGCGCAAAGAGTTAGCTTTGTGCTCTGTCGCATTTGTATAATTAACTATTATATACATAAAAGGTGCCTGCGCTGCGCTCAAGAAATCTAAATTTATATTTTTGTTAATACTTTATTCTCATTCGATTCATTTCTATTCCCCTCAAGCCCCAAGGTCTGGACCAGGCAGACCTGCCTTTTAGGCACATCCTGACCAAACATCAAGCGTTTTGCTTCAATCATGGAAGACCCGGTCGGACCGCCATTCAAACGGTTCCAGACTCTAAAGCATTTGGCTTTTAAACCGATCGTCCGGTTGGACCGGTCGTCAGGTGGTCTCCTCCCCTGGCCGCCAGGGTACCTCTGAAACTATTCCGACATATTCCGACCACGTCTCCATCCCCTCGGGTTTTTCTGCAAAAGGGGGATGACCCGAGTGGGAGCAGCTCGGTTTTCATCCGCAAGAAGCGGCCTGGCGCATGACTTAAACATCTCCAAACGCACAGGGAGTGGAAAGCCCAAACTCAACAGCTCTCTAACGCACTTGTCCTGCAAGCACTCTCTTCCCGGAAAGTGGGGGAATCCAGACGCTGGCTCACAACAAAAGCTGCGTCCGAGACACTGCCCAGGTACTTGGGGTCTGTGGCTATGATTTTGCCGTCCTCCCTGTCGAGAATCTGCGTGAAACGCAGTCCTCCAGCTTCTGTAGAAGCTCTGCTTCCCTCTTGATCAACTCCGCTGCCCTCAGCGGAAAGCAGGCTTCTTGCTTCTTGGTGACCGGCGGGGTCGGCAAGACACGTGAACGGGCAAAATGAGGGGATCCCAACTTAAAAGGCTCCTTCCAACAGCGAACCAAAGCCTATCTTATCCAAAAGCAATGCGGTTCAAGTTAAGCCGAGAGAGACGCGAGAATGCTAAGGGGGTTGTTTTTGGGGGAGAAGGCCAACAATTCCACCCAAATAACCCCCAAATGCAAGAGTGCAGAATTGAATTGAACGCCCCACCCATTTCTTCTGGATTTGGAAAACGCACCTGGATCTGGTTGCAAATCGAGTCAGTTACTTGCTTGATCTGACTTTCTCGAGACTTCTCTTCCGATCACTTTGTAGATCTTTGTAGTGTTCATCCCATGTTGCATATGCGCTTTTGTTTCAACTTCCACAGACCGTCGACCTGTGTCTCCATCGAGCAGCTTCAGATCCGCCGCCAAGACCTCTTCCACCGCCGATCGCTCCGTGGCCTTCGCTTCCTCGCAAGCCGCTGGACCGCTGCGTCGGAGGGACGGGTGGAGGTGAAGATAGTGAAGACGCGAAGCAAAGCGATCCAGATCAATGCATTAATCCTGGACCATCCAATGGGTGCCCAGCCAGGACAAGACAAAGGTAGGGATGTGTAGGGTATACTCCAGCCAAGACCCATTGGATGGTCCTGGATGTAGACTCTTGATAGAACAAAGAACCGATACAAAGAGGTTCTACATGGTTTTACCATCCAAATGGGAGGGTTCATTTTCACCTGACCTTCCGCACCTCTTCGAACCCTCCCTGCACATCCCAACACCCACCTGTGCGCAGCAGCCCCTAACAGAAACGATATCCTTTTGGGAATCATAGAGGGGTCAGCTTGGTACCCATATGGCTGTGGGTGATGGCACCACAAAAAAGAACCGACCCCTTTTTCCCTACCTGGACCGGTCGTTCGTGGGCTACATGGTCGACTGGTCAGGTGAACGTGGTTTTAACCGATCCCCACCGCCCCGAGGCATGGATTGGAGTTCTACATTGGAACAGCGGACGAATACACGAAGTTATACTCCCGCAAAATTTGATGGGTGTTGGTCCCAAACCATCCCTTGAATCAATGTCTTGGGGCTTTCCATTCAGCAGCTGCATGAGATCGTGTGAGGCGCTTTCTTCGTTTCGGATTTCTTCTTCAAGTCTCCAAAACCACATCGTGAACACACCATGATCACGATGATGACGGGACCACCAACCCTGGCCAGATGGATTCATCTGTGGTTTCTGACACATGTCGTTGATTCCGGATTGGAACAGAACATCGTTGTCCGTAGGTGCCGACCTCCTCCTTTTCTTCACGGTCGCAGTCCACCCGGACCACCCAGGCTCGCCCGCTGGGCGCCAGGTGCCTCGCCTGCTCCACGAGGATCACGTCCCAGTTCAAAGGCACGGGCCTCACGAGCCGCTGAGGCGGTCGCCCCTGTCAGGCGAGCCGCTGAGGCAAGACTTGGACCTGTGACGCGGGGGGGGGGGCATGGTTCAGGCATCGAATCACCGATTGTCTTGAAAAGACGACTGGAATCCTAATGAAGAAGCATGAGGTTCTTCGAGATGACCGGTCGGGGTGGAGTAAACTGAGTAAACCACTCTTTCTGATGCTTTGTGGAAACATTGCCCCGACTTTGAATCCTGCACACTCCCTTTGCAAGAAGCACGTGGTTGTGTTTTGGGGCACGAGGGTTTCGTAAACCACTAAAGAAGAATCCAGGCGAACCTAGGACCTAGGAGCAACAAGGGCGCTGGAGACAAACAACCGTAGCCGAGCAGTAGGTTCCTTCTTAAACTCAAGGTTCGATTGGGGCTCCTGAATATTGGGACACACCAACGCATGGGTGCTTTTGGCTGATACCCAAGTTAAAGGTTTCGGAGGAACATTCATGCAATATAATGCAACCATCTAGTGCAACATAACATAACTAATTATCTTATAATACATGAAAACATCATGAAACAATGAACATTCAACAGAATGAAAGACATCATGCAACCCTCTTAATTACAAAAAAAACACCAAAGAGTCATTCAACTTCACGTCGATGGTTTTTCTTTTTGTTAAAATCTTTTGTTTGGCCGACTTACATGTGAACCACCGAGTTTTACCCGCTCTCCACCGAGCTACATCTCTCGCGCAGCGATGTGCCGAAGCAAGGTGGTCTTCCCCTGCCGCTGAACTTCTCCGTCCCGACGCAGTCGGCGAGCGAGCGACAGCGTGCTCCCATGTCCAGTCGGTGAAGTGAATCAAGGGGTCAACGATGACGGGTCCAAGTGAGAACCTGATACTCGAACATGTCCATGTCGAAAAAAGAATCCCATCTACATGGACCGAGCCATCCCACCAGGGACACTTGAACTCTAACGATTGTGACGTTTCCGGCCACCTCTTCACATCGGCACCGACCAGTCGACGCACCGACACACCGACTTAGCCGACCCCTCCGGTGGCAGATGAATGATGTTGATTCACCTAAGCCATCCTGCCAACTCGGAGGAGCCATCGAATCGCTCCTCCCCTTGTCGGTCGGTCGGTCTACGGCTCTGCGGCGCCCTGACGCCGGCCCCGGCTCGTCCCTTCGCTGCCCTGCCCCCGCTCCGCTCCGCTCCTCGGTGCGCGACACACGTCGCCCGCTCGCGCCCGCTTGCAGCCCCGAGCTGCGCCTGCCCATTGGGCCCCAGAATGCCATATCTGTGGCCCTGAACAATGGTGACGCTCGCCTACAGTCGAATCGACTCGGAGTGTATGGGCGGCAGATGGGCGGCAAACAGGAGTCCTCCGTCGTGAAACATGGAGCATCCGTCAGAGAGGACATGGGGAGTATCATGGAGTATATGTCACGGTTTTGCATGTTCTGCTATGGTTGATTTGGAGCTATCACGAGGTATTTGAATGATCTGTGAAGTATCTGAGTGATCCATGAGGCATGAGTGATCTGTGACCCTCTGGTTTCTTTGCACTTCTCGATTCAGTCGACTTTCCATGTTCAACTTCCATGAGCACCCCATCGAAACATGAGCAGCTCAGGCGTAAGTCTCTGGCCCCTCAAAAGGTACTGTATGTGCAGGCCCGTGATGAGATATCTAGCCCATCCCTTTTGGGAGCAAACAAATGCAAGAAGAAAGCTAACGTATAAATACGTATACCGTATACCTATGCTAGCTATGTGACTGTGGCTTTAAGATGCTTTAAGAACCAGGTATCCCCCCGACCGCACTGACCAAAACGGCTGTGTTGATTCTAAGTTTCTGGGTAGCAAGTGGTGCGAGTACAAGTGATTCCTCTGCATACCTACGTCCCATACCCATCCATCCAAACTTGCCCAAAGAGGTCTTGCGGATTCTTGCGGTCAGTCTGGGGCACAAAGGGCTTTTGAGCGCACCTGATTCAACACCCGTATCCCTGCGTGGTTTTTGACGACTATATGTCTCAGTGAGAAGGGATGAACAGCAGTCCAGTTCCCACCTGTCGGAACAAAGAAAAACACGCGTCGTATCACCGATGCACACGGAACCCAAACACGTCGTATGTACCGAACCCAAACACCAACCCCAACACTAACCCAAACCCACACCTCCCAACGGCCCCCAACCGGGCCGATCATACCCGGAAAAAACGGGCGAGGGGCATTGTCGAAGAGCGTTTGCTTCGGCGCTGAGAGCGTGAAGTTGTTGCACACGAAGGCGTCGCCCGCCGTCGGGGGCTCCAGCTTGCCGCCCTGGAGACTCCAACGACCCACGGTCATCCCCGGTCGTGTCGGCGACGGGTCGTGGAGAAACCACGGGAGTCGTTTCTGGAAATTCACCCGGGTCCCGAAAGACCCGTATCCGAACACCGAGTGGGCACACGGAACGAACACCTGCAGCATGTAATCCAGGAGCAATTTCCGCTCCAAGAATAAGTCCCAAACCAGTCATGCAACGCATGCACGTCACGTCTGCCAGACAAAGGTCTTTGGATCGCAATTCCAAGAACCTTCAAGGCACCCAAACAAAGTATTTGGTGGTGAAACATGGTGAAAAAGGGCTGTTTAAGGACCAAAACCATCCAACTGACGAAAGGGCTCCTGGATAGTCTTCCTGGGTGATCAAGGTTGGTCGCCCCTTTGAGAGAGGCTGTTTAAGCCAAGCGGCAAAACACATCAGCTCCGATTGGACTCAGAGCTGGAACACATCGAGTTTAAACCATTTTTTATTTTTTAAACATGTTTAACGCAATTGAGTGAACAATTTGGTCCACTAAACATATAAACACCTGCCAGTTGGTTTGGAGCTTCTCCACCAGGCCGGCTGAAGTACTTGCTACTTCACGTCTGGCCAGACCACCCCGGTCGTCGGCCATCCGAAGTGGGTGTTGGCCTCCAAGGTGATGGTAAAAGCGTGGAGGCCACCAACGGGCTCGTCATCTTCGTTCTTGTACTCAGCGTTCCTTGGACGACTTCAGAACGGCAAAGGAACGGCGGCGGACTAAGTCTAGGCGCAAGCGAAGTTTTCAGTCTAGATGGCAACTTCCGAAGTGATTGAAGGGTTCAAGGGGAAGAGGTGCAAAAAAAGAATCAACGGTCTGAATCAGATGTACGGGCTGAGACGTTTTGGTTGCTGTGAAGCAAACCAATGGGACAAGTCGTATACGGAATAGGACTGCGATTAAACGACTACACGCTTCGATCATCTTGGCACACACACACAAATTCCAGAGTATTAAGGCCCTTGTGGAGTTTGGAACCTGCTGATCTCCGTGTAAATCTGCTGATTGAGAGCTTGCTCTGTCTTGTTTAAGCCAAGCACTTCTCATTGTGCTTCTCGAGGAGGCGCTTCTCCTCGATAGCAAACACCCAAAGTGGGTGGAAAACCTCTTGTACAGGGGGAACAAGACCATGTGCAATTAACGCCGTGTACCAGTAAGGGAAGCATACTGTAGAGTGGGTGAACACATATGAAAACACAGGGTGAAGCAAGACAGGTGTTTGAACACATCATCTCAGCAAATCTCAGCCTTGTTAGACAGCTTCTCTCCGGCTTCAGCCTTCTTCAGAATGGCCTGAGAAGTAGAACACAGCGCAGAATTGTGTGACAACTGGAAGTAGTGAAGATCATTGATCATGTGAATCACACATCACTCCAGCTCACAAATACGACCCAAGGGATGGCATCCTATCTTTGAGCCATGCTGCCATGCTCAGATGATGTTCACTTCAGTGATCTGTGCGAATCCATGTGTTTTGGGCGTCGTGGGCTCACACATGTGACGCAAAGCAGTGACAACGCACAGCCCCCTTGCAACGCACGGCCCGGCAAACACATAGTAGGAACCTAAGCAAGCGTACCAACCGGGCCGCAACCCTCAAGCAACGCAAGCACTGTTCTACTTGTACTTGTCAAATGATCATTGGATAGATCCAAAACCACTTCCAACAGTGGATGATGATCAGTCACCTCAATCAATTCGTGTGCCACTCTTTGACCGACTGGGTCCAGTCGGTCCAGCGCTGGCGCCTCCAACTCTTCTTGTTTCGTAGGCCCCTCCTGTCGCTTGCACAGGCGGATCCAAGGATGCTGTAATCGACAAGCCCAACGAAGGGAACATTCAGCTTGTAAATGTGTAAATATCTATTTACCCAAACAATCCATGTATGAAAAGCTTGACCAACATCAGGGCGATTTAAAGATGCCTTTAGGATCTTTTAGGCAAGTATATATATTCCGCACATGGATTGTTCATGATAGCTCCATCCGGTGTGCGGTAGAAATGCCATTGGCTTCAGTGTGGATGTGGGAACATTGATGACGAGTTCTTGGGGAAAAACCAACAAAGGAAGCTGGTTGTTTGTCGCACCAAAACTGACATAGAAACTGTTAGATTGTCCATTTGGAGAGAAACTATGTTCCATTTGTTTTCCAGCGTGGCAGAGCCTGCGTCAAGACACGCATCTCCAGGCCTTCGCAGTGCTACTGCTTGACTTCCCTGCTCTCCTGGAAAGGGCCACATACTCTGTTGATCGGATTCATGTGGAAAGGAACTGATGCACACAAACAACGCACCGAGCATGAGAAAGAACACACACACACACACAAGGACCAACCAAACACCACAAGGTTGCTGCGGTTGTTGCTCGCTGATCGCTTCAGTTGGAGTTTCAGGTGGAATCTGCTCGCTTGTCCAGAACGATTCGACAAACATGGCCCGATCAAACGAGAATAGGATGAACTCATCATAGAGGTACCACACAATGAGCGGACGATTCATGAAGTCTTGTGGTATTTTGGTAAACCCGCAAGCAGCAAAACGCCCTGAGTCTTGTTTTTCACTTCAACAAAACGCCCTCCCTGGGCAACACTGCTTCAACACCGCGACGCCCTCCTCTGGGCAGCTTCTGCGCGCTCCCTGAGCTCCAAACATCAGGATCGAACCGAGCGAACCGGTCGGCAGGTCGGTGTGGGGACGACCATCGATAATGGGCCGATTTTCCATGCCTGGTTCCACCCCAGGGCAGGAATGGGCAGGAGAAGATCATTTTCCACTCTATAGCTTGCTTGTGGGGCAGCGGTGCCCTCCGAGAATCGTCCATCGACTGGATCAAGAAACAAATGGGACTCGGGCGCCAGTTCGGGTGCCGGTAGTGACTTTGTTTGTCAAGAATCCATCTGAGTCCCCAGCTTTTCTCGGAGCTCCTCTTCACTGAGTTGCTCCTGAATCAAAGGGTTGAACAATCTGAATGTGATGAATGGCACTTAAAGCCGACTTCCGAGTGAATTCGACCCAATGAAGGTTCTAAACATATGCTGGATTCTTTTAATCTCAATTTTCTTTCCGAGCCGTTCACATCACAGTCGAAGTCACTGACTTTCATCAGTTCGATGTTGTTCTCACAACGCGCCCTGAATGTTGAACACAAGCTTCGGAAAGGCTTTCTTGGAAGCAAACCAGTTGAACAACGTGGGGGTCTTGAACAAAACATCATCCAAGAAGGCATCGCTTCCGGCCGTCAACAGCACCTCGCCGAAGACCGGCGCATGGAAATCGGGCACGACCTGATGTTTCTAGCAAGCTCAAAAGAGCTTTTCAAAGCAGGTCGTTCATTCTCAAAAGCTGAAAAGCACCACCCCAAGAAGGCACCCAATGTAGAAATCTTGATTCATAAATCAAACTCCCCCCATTCGGATTCTAGCACCTATTTATTATTCTCTTTTGTTTGGGACTGAACCATCCTCCACTGTCTACATTTTTCCAAATCCGCCATGTCGATGTTGGGACTGAGAACCACAAGAAACAACAGTTGAGCGGTCCGGTTCACAACAAGAAACCCGCTGAAATGGAATGACAGCACTATATAATTTATAGTGTACATGTTGGATCTATCCTAGCACTGTACCAGTAGCAGTGGATGATGATGGTTCATAAAGTCTTTTCTCTAAAGTAATTGTTTACCAACTACAGGTACAGTAATGGGGCAAACCCAAAGTATATGTACAGTATATGTGCCTGCTTCTTTCAATTGACCGAACTTGATATCCCAGTTTGAGGTCAAAGAAGAACATGAAAAAGGGTCACTTAGGCAACTCAGGGACTCAAGAAAGGTTCCTTTGAAGAAGCTGGTGTACATTACTATATATATATATAATCATAAGCAACCACTCATCTTGGGGGGTACCATATACAATTAATCATTTATAATCTAATATATTCTACAACATATTACTCATAGGTTGTAACCTTCTCTTCCGCTAATCAAACGTCTTGGAGCGGCACACGCACCAACCTCTTGCTTCGGACCCAAACCGCTTTCTGCACTTCGTCGAGAAGGCGAAGCGCAGAAGTCCGGGTGACCCCAACGAAGACTAAGCAGGTCTCCAGCCCGGCAGGCGGGCGCGGCACTTCGATGTGCCGATTGTCGGGGTCTTTGAAGACCTGGCGTGGATGGATGGCGCATGGATGGACGTCTCCAGAGAGTGAGTGACTTCTGGGATTCTGGGTCTTCGATTTTCGGTGTTTTTTGATTCCGAATCCAAAGGTTGGAGTGAACACATGGGGGGGTTGGAGGTGTTCTGACTGGGTAGAAAAGAATATATAGAATTTCTAATTTCCTGGAACCATGGTACAGATTGGTACAGTAGAATCTGTGTGGTTACTGGTTGTGACTTCTCTAGAAGGCATGCACGCAGCTCAACGGAATGTGCATGTGTTCTTCTTGGTCGTCGCAGGCTAAGTGCAATAGTGCCGTCGCTAGGGAGCCCGCTTCAACGGGTCTGGTGTTTGTCGCGAAATAAGTGGACTCATAAACATCACTTTCTTTCTCTTGCCCTTCATCTTGGCTCGATGTCGAACACCAAAAAGTAATTTCCTTTTAGATCCTTTCAATTGACTGATGTATCAGCCTGCTATGCCTCCCATGCTTTTCACTCACTCACTCACTCACTTTCTCCACACCGGCGAACTCCGAACTCCGCGACCCCGCGGACCAAACCGCGAACCCCGCGACCGACGTGGCGCTCCTTTCTCTTGATCTCCGCCACGGGCGCCACGTCGTCGGAGAACTCCGGCCTCGCCGGGGCCGGCGCGCCAGTCGGTCCGTGGTGGGTCGGGGTCGGGGTCGGCGTGCGTTGGGTCCGGGAAGACCGGCCCAGCCGGTCTGAGAACATCCAAGGAGATGTGAAAGACACATGGCCACCACAAATGATCTAGAATAGAATTATGATATATTATGATGATTTATTCTATTCAGTAGAATAGATGAATCTAGAATATAAAGGATGATTCTACTGAAAAGTCCCTACTATTGGGATTCATCGGATTTCCAAGCAAGAACATCAAGAATCACAATTTGGGGTGAGAGCTGCACCCCAGCCATGCGAAGACCCCAAATCTCCATTTAGAGTGAGCCCTTGAGCTGGATTCAAGATGGTTCAAGATGATTCAAGATGATTTATAAAAGGATAATTGAGGCTACATGGCCCCGTCCAAGCCTCAAAAAAAGGATATATAATTATGGCATCTTGCTTCATCCTTCCTCTCCTCTTGTTCGTCCATATCTTCGGCCATCGCTCCCCAAACAGCATCCACTCATGTCGGGCGAACCAAGACCGATCAACGACCGACTCCCAAGACCCCAGGCCCTTCTACAGTGGCTATTGCTTCGGGGCACCGTGGAAAGGTCGGATCCTTTCGCTGACCAGAAAAGGTCGGGTCCAAGCATATCTAAGGCCTTTAGTTGGGGGTTGCGAACGATGCGAGCGATCCATCTTTCGCATGCTTTGATGGAATCAGGCTGTAGGGTTCTGTGCCTGCCAACCCGAATCGAACAAGAACGGTGATGCTTCACTTCCTCCCATTTGCCACCCCAAAAAGGCTCACCAAATCCCTCCGTTCTCTTCACCGACGCTCACCCCGTGTTTGACGTGTCCAGACTTCAGATTGTCTTCCGGCGAAGACAACGCCAAGGACGTCGCGGCGCTCCGCGGCGTTCAGCAACGCAACTGGTCTCCCAAGTGGCAAGGCGCAGTCCGTCTCTGAGACCGTCTGCGACACGCAGACGGAGTGGCTTCTCGTTGGGAAGGGCGAAAAAGCAAGCAAGAACGATCAAGAAAAGGTCCATTGGAGATGATCATGAACTGGGGTTGGCGTTTTCAGATGTTTTGGGTGTTTAGAAACTTCCCAAGCTTGTGTTGGGATCTCTGGACTCTTTGGCACTTGGCACCCGTCGATGCGAAGAAGATGTTGAGACACTGTAAACAACATGTGGGTCAATTCATGCTTAGTGTTTGCAATTGATTGATGGATTTTGATGAATGGTCATCTCAAAAAATGTGGTTCTTCGCGATGGATGAACTCATCATAACTCATCCATTTTTCCTATATACTCTATACTGCAATCATCTGTAATCCCCCGAACATAGTAACGCTTTGGATACCTTTGGATTGTCGTTGCAAACGGGGTTTGGTGAGTAAGTCAAGAACGGATGAGTGAACTGACGATGGGAGCCCCAACAAAATGCTGGCCTGCCATCTTTGCAGGAACGGGTCATCCTGCCGCGATGTGCAACTGGAAGGAGAAGGACCCAAAAAACATCACCTCTACCTTCAGCCTCCAGTACAGAATCAAGTCCAACTAGAAGCCTTTCATAGCCTTCCAACTATTCCGAGAAGAGCCATGTTGACGTCTATTCTCATGTCTCAGCATGTCTCAAGTCCAGCACGGACGAATGCCCAGTCCGGACCGCGCGGGAGACCGACCCGCCTCGTTGGGAGACTTGCTCAGAGCGACGTACACCGTCGCAGGGCGCTGCAGTGTGAGCTTCACCCCGGGCTCCTCAGGTTACCATCCAAGTCTCAGAAAGAACATCCGGACATTCTGCCCTTATAGTCTGAGGACAGTCACACAATGTCATATATATATATATGAATCATATGAACCCCAAACCCTTGCAGGTTGACCTTCCAGGTAGTTCCACTCTGTTCATTCTCGGTCTCACCTCCGCACGGCCAATGGGGCGAGTCATGCGCGAGCAGTGCGAAATGGTCCACCCACGGATCCATATGGATCCCGTTCGTGTGGCCAGCTTCCCATCGGCCGATGCGCAGACACCGATGGTCCGACACCGCCGACACCATGAGTCAAGTGAGTGCCCCAATGGGTGATACCTGGACCTTCCAACTATGCAGCAGCAATGCAACATGTCTGCTGAACTTGGCTATCTGTCTTCTATGGATGGGAAGGCAGACACGTTGCACAGTTGGAAGATGCAAGGTTTTTCATGTGATGATATGTGATGTATACATCGAAGCCTCTCAGCCCGCCCATCCAGTCTGCCTCTTCTGTCCCGGTCCTCTTTCGGACCTCTCACGTAGATGAAACCTTTAACCGCCTGCCGTTGCGCGAGCGCTCAACCGGCGCGAGCGCTAAACGGGGTTGCGGTGAATTGGATCTCGGCACGGCGGACATGGATGAGCCATGCTTTTGTCTTCTTTTTTCATTGCTTAATTTCTTCCATAATATGTATTATATATATATTATATATATATATATTGTATATATATATAAATATATATTATATATTGATATATATATATACAATATATATATATATAGCAGCAATTTACCATATCGTTTCTCTTTTATTGATCTTTTCTACAGGGTGTGTGTGAAGTCAGCCGTGAGTGGAGCCAGCGGATTTGTCTCCTGTCTCCTCCTTGCCAAACCATCAGCTCCTCGGAACATGCTTGCACCTTCATGCCGCCCAAGGAGTCGAATTTGAGTTCCTTGTTCGTGAAGAGCTTGTCGCCGATGACAGTGCGCGAAGAGACCCTGAGAAGCCAAGAGGCTGGCAGTTTTTCGCGAAATTTTGGGTTGGACCACCAAAGGTTGAAGAACCCGATCGTTCGACTATCCCAGTTGGGTACAGCAGCAGGGTCCTAGTTCAGGTCACTTAACCTCTCTTGGAAGACCTTCCGTGACAACCAAGAGATGTTAGGAGTGCTCTACAAAGCAGGACGTCTCTCCCCATGTCCCCACCACGCAAAGTCCTCCCTGGAGCACCCAGTCGCATCCTTTTCGTGGACAAAGAAGAAAGAGCATTAAGGTGGTCACAGGGACTGTCAGGGACTCCCTGCGGCTTGCAGATTGTCAGAAGAATCCTAATTGACCCAAGCGAGATGTCTTCATCCATCCTCTTTTGAATCAAACATGGGCATATTATACTGCAAACTCCTTTCGCATGAAACAAAAAGCTGTTCTGCGACATCCATTGACATACTCCAACAAACATCCTCTCCATCTGTTCTCCATTATCTCCAAATCCATCGCTGTTCCCAGAACATCCCACCACTGTTTCACCACTGAACTCCGCTCCCTCCGAAACCTAACTCCTCAAGCCGAACCTCTCGGTACGTCGTACCGTCGCGTTTGGGTGGATTTGTCTCGCCCGACTCGGTCTGTCAGTCTGTCAGTCTGAGGACCCTGCTGGCACCGTGATCCGGCTTGGGAGGCCGCAGTCTTCACGGTGTTTTTCATGATGTCCATGACCTCCATCTTGTCCTCCGTGGTGAGCCACAGCCAGACCGGGGGAGATTCCGAACATGGACGGATGGACGGACGGACGGTGCATGAACGGTGGCCTGTCGAGATCTTCATGGCGGTTGATTGGAGAGAGTTGGTCCTTCTTTTTTCCAGAAAAAAGCTGGGGGTCTGTCGGAGTCTGTCGACAATCCTGACAGGATGCGAAAGTAAACTTGGTGTACTATTATTCTCGTGTGAAAAAGACATGTCAAGCACGCCTAGTTCAGAGACGGGATCATTTAGGAACGAGATGGGCATAAATCTACTAAGTTTTATGCCCATTTCAGGGATGTGGCATGATGTGGCTCAGTCTTGACATGTCGTGATACTCCACACGACATGTTCACCAGGGCCCTGGTGCCGGACGGGGCGTCCGTGGAGATCGATGGCTCACCAGTCCGTGGCTCAGTTCCGCCCACCCTCCACGTGGTCAGTCCACGCTGTCGAGTCGTCCGATCTGCTTTTCGCGGCCGTTCTGGGCGTTCGGACCATAAAGTTACCAAGGCCCTTGTCGTCCTGGCGCACCGTGTGTTCCGCGGTTTACAGGCGGACCGTTCCTGACTCCCTAAGTTGTGGCGCAAAGCGGACCTCGTCGTGTCGAGGAGTGAAACACCGCAGCTCGGAACGTATTCGACGACCACGAGTCGAACCCTTTTTCAGTCACCGAAAAGCAGTCAGTTTCCTCCCCCACAGCATCGAAGGAGGTCCAACCGGTCCGCGAGCTGCGAGTGTTCGCTGCCAGTTCTGCGGACCACCGGTAGGGGAGGGGAGAACGAGGAGGAAGGGGATCACTTCGGCTCTCATTCTGGCTCGAGAGCCATGACGCTTTCATGACCCATCCGACAGAATTCGGATCCCAAACCGAGCCATGAGCCCCAGTTCGATCAGTGAACATCGGCCAGAATTCATATCCATGGTGTTGCTCCTGGAATCTTTTGACAGTGCGCGAAAACCAACCCCTATCCCGACAGTGCACAAGTGGGAACTAGAGTGAACTGGCCCTCCCGAACATCCACTGCAATGACACATTCTTGACATTAAATACATATATATGGTCATCCCACCATTCCCAACCATCCTCTAAAAAGTCCTAGGTCTGATTGAAAGTGGGTCCAACCATCCCCTGTTGGTCTCCACCATGAACAATGCCGGAGGCACTAGGATCTGGTATGTGCCGTCTTCTTCATCTTTGATTTCCTCTTCCTCAGGTCATCAGGGCCACACTGGGAAGAGACGAGAAACTCGCAGAACCTTGGAACCAATCGTTGCAAAACACTCCCAAGAAACATCTCACAAAACTTCCATCCATCTCCTATTCACGTCTGTGGATGTTGATCATGGGAAATCATCTTTTGTATAATCTACTGATACGGATACTGGTCCAAAAGTGGACGTGATTTTGAGGGTAGGGGCTCCCATGCATGATTCTAAAAACCACCCACATTGGAATTCCCAACAAGATCGTGTTTGCTGTGAACTGCTAGCACGCCACCCTTCTCAAGGCTTTCATGGCTTTGGCCTTCTTCTCTGCTTCCAACCTGTGGCTGTGCAAAATTCTGGGACCCTGGTTTACCTCAAAATAGAACAGAATGAACACATGTAAACACCATGAAACATGTCCACCTGCTTAGCAAACAAAAGGTGATAACAACCCTCTACTTTCACCATTTACCTGTGAAAACACATCTGCTGCAGTCCGCCTGCTGCAGAAAAAAACGTCCAAGCCCTGTGGCTTCTTCCGGTGGGTCCACGCGGAGTCCCGGCGCCTGTGTTCCTCCTTCTTCGCCTCCAGGTTCCAAGGGGTCGGGGCGGACGAGACGCTCCGCGGGAGGAAGAGATGATGACCTGGAACCCATTGGACCTCTGTTTTGAAACGAAAAAAAACACACATTTTGGGTGGTTGGTGGTCCAAAATAGAGGTCCTTCAGATTCCGGGTATATATGTATAACTATATATACAACTGTATATATATATAACTATAATTAACTATATATATATATGGTCGATAGGATTCACATCCAGCCATCAAGGTGTCTAAATATTCCAAAACCACGACTGTAGGCCCTGGTCGACAACACATCGATACACTGACCAGTGACCGTCACCAAATGTCACCAGGTACCTTCCCGGCACCCCCGGCCTCCTTTTGCTTCTTCAACGTCTGGTTAATGGCATCCATGACTCCGGGCACAGGTGCAGCATCGATTTTCATGGGACCTTTCTCCACGATCTTCTCTCTTTTGTCCTCACCAGGCACCAACGACTCCGGTGACCGAGTGCCGTCTGCCGTCTCGCCGTGCCACTGACCCCGGCTCCTACGACGCGTTCCGAAGGATCGACTTTCAGGCGCTGGAGAGATGAACGACATATGACAGTGGTTTCACAGTAAAACAAGAGGGCACCCCATGGCAACCCAGGATGATCCAGATGTCTTAGACAGAGGGGGGTCCATATAATGAAAACTACCCAGTTCCTTGGCATCGAACCTCTGAAAGCACTGTAGATGGAAAGGTTCTGGGTCCGGACCCTTGACCTCTAAGAGGTCGGGTAAGAAACCACCCTTCGCATGGAAGGTCTGTCCCAATTCTTAGGGTTTCACATCGCGCGGTGGACATTCTGAGGTCCGACCCCTTTCAGCCAGGTGATCTTGTGGGCATCTCGAGCGCTTGCTCTTTCCCTCTAAAACCTCGGTGAAGCCTCACACCTCAATGCGCCGGCTCACCGGCAGGAAGCTCTTTCAACACAAAGACCAACTCTTGCCCCACCCCATCTTCACCTATCTTCCCCTATCTTCCCTGCCTGCGGAGCTTTGGGACCTCCATATGCTGAGTTGCTGGATGCATCTCCCACGGAGGACCAAAGGTCCATCCCGCCGCTGTCTTTCTTGTCCTGCGATAGTAACAAGGGCATCGCTACTAGTAACAAGGGCATTACTACTAGTAGCAAGGACGCTACAAGGTTGGAGGCCATCGCTA